>CM054113.1:81655851-82253438 GCA_028673005.1 Tanypteryx hageni | reverse complement strand
AAACTTTTTTGGACTTGAGAAACACCTAAAACGCGTACATATTTTCGTCAAAATCTCGAAGTCGAATTTTTCTATATATACATACTACGTGTATGAGAAAGTAAAAAGGAGGAAGAGGGAAGAAGAGAGAAGGATGGATGGGGTTGAGGCAGAAGATACGTGCGACCACAGGAACCTGCGTGCCATCCATGTGTCGTTGTGCCACCGCAGTGCACGAGGAAGCGGTGCGCGCTGTCAGAGGAGCTGGAACACTCACGTGGATTCGAATCAAGGCGGAACGAATTATTACAAGACGATAAAACCGCCGAGATCGTTAAAACTCTTTGGTCCTTTTTTCAGCACCGCCTACCACGACGATGTCGTAGGACGCGAAGCAAACCGCAGTTCGTTAGTTTTTTGTTTCGGAAAAGCCGCAATCCGAAGGAGGTAGGATTTCTCGCGTGTTGCTCGGGAAAGGACGTTTTCTGAAGAGGATGTCCGACAAGACGACGTGCCGTCAAATATGTTTTTGCGGAAAGTTTCATATTTAAGCAGAATAGACGACGGGAATCTTAAGTAAAGATACTGGGAACTGTTCAGGAAGATAAACCACGAAAAATCTGTCGAAATATAATTTCCCAGGTGGAACAGACACAGAAATTACGCCATCACAGTTGGTAAGTTATTCATCAATTAATATATTCTGTCGTAAATTTAAATTGGTTTGTCCTTGACGTGGATATCCAAGCAAGAAATATATTAACATAGTTTTAACGGTGACTTTCATTTAGATTTCACATTATTTTGAAATTTTAAAATCGAAAAGTTCCTTCATTATTAAATGTGTGGGAAAATATTTATTCTACAAACCCCAAGGACTTGATGTTAAATTAAACATTTCTTCATGATAACTTTTCAAAAATACACGACCTAGATTAAGGATTTCTTTCATAAATCATCCCCTTGCGCAAAACCAAAAACGTAACGTTTTCCCTGTTTATAAAAATCTCTATGAATACCAAGAAAACAAAACAACAAATTTCAGGACAAGAATTCACCATATAGTTATGCAACTGCGTAAACGCCAGCCAAGTCCGCGTGATGCATGAAGTTTTTCCACCGTGAATCAATTCCATAGAACTAAACGCAGAATACTTTTCAGGGAAAAGATTGTTTGCTTACTCACCCGTAGATATTCAGAAAATTAAATGGTTATCCCATTCGATTCGAAGAGCAAACCTTATTTATTTTCAAAAACTTCGACGAAAGGACACAAAGTAGTACATAGTCTCGGAGGCCCCTCGAACAGAAAATATTTTGACAAACTGCGCAATATCGCTTACGGCATCCTAAAAAAATTCGAGGTCGCACGTCGGTATTCTTTATCTTGACGTTTTCGACTTTTTTTTTAGACGGCGACCACAAAAATTTTCGTCCCGGAGAGATAAACAAGCTCCAAATTGATTTTTACTACCATAAAAAACGCAACTAAAAGAAGCCACGAAACTTAATAAGAACGACTACCATTCGAGTGATTCAGTTCTTACGCGATACGTGTCTTTTATTGGCCATCTCAGGTCGAAAATGATCAAAATTCTCGTTAAAAAATACGGCGACACTGAGCTTCACGGTCCCCATAAAACCGCAATAAACGCTCACCGAACGTCGAGAGTGAGATTTTAAAAAAAGTTTCGAGTTCGCCTTTCATTCCGAAAATATATTCTTCGAAACAACTCCGTTTTGCTCAAAACTTTCTGCATTATTCGGCCTAGAACCATTTAATGTAGGCGATTTCAAAAAACCTAGGAAAATTGAAATACCTAGGCGAGTGAATGACTGCCACGTTAAAAAAACTAAAAAATCCATTAATTAAAAACTTGACTCTTCCACCAGCACCAATAAGGGACTACAAGTGAAAAGAAACGAGGGAGTTGACATAAATGCCAATGATGACAAGGGTCGAGCACCCCAATCATTGCAGGAGTTCTCCCGCTAAGCGGACAGACTCGGAGACAGGAGGGAAGAGAGAGTGAGAGAGTAGGAGGGAGTGCGATAGGAGAGGTGGAGAAAGGGGAGAGGGGGGAGAGAGAGGGGAGAGGGAGGAGGGGGAGGAGAGTGGGAGGGGGGAGGTGGGAGGGAGGAGATGGGAGAGCTGTGGGGGGAAGGGGAGGGGGACAGCTGTGGGGGGAGGAGAGGGGAAGGGGGAGAAAGAGAGGGGAGAGAGAGAGGGAGAGAGGGGGAAAGAAAGGAGGAAAGAGAGGGGGAGAGAGAGGGGAAAAGAGAAGGGGAGAGAGGGGGAAGAGACAGGGGGATAGACGGGGGGGGAAGAGACGGGGGGAAGAGACGGGGGGGGGAAGAGACAGGGGGAGAGACGGGGGGAAGAGACAGGGGGGAGACCGGGGAGGAGACGGGGGGGAGACGGGGGAGGAGGCGGGGGGGAGACGGGGGAGAGACAGGGGGGGGAGACGGGGGGGAAACAGGGGGGAGACAGGGAGGGAGACAGGGAGGAGACCGGGGGTGGGGCAGACAGGAGGAGAGGGGGGGAGGGGGGAAGAGAGAGGGGGGAAGAGAGAGGGAGGGAGAGAAATAAAGGGAGAGGGAGGGAGAGAGAGGGAGGGAGGGAGGGAGAGAGAGGGAGGGAGGGAGAGAGAGGGAGGGAGGGAGAGGGAGGAAGGGAGAGAGAGAGAGGGAGGGAGAGAGAGGGAGGGAGAGTGAGGGAGGGAGAGAGAGGGAGGGAGAGAGAGGGAGGGAGAGAGAGAGGGAGGGAGGGAGAGGGAGGGAGAGAGAGGGAGGGAGAGAGAGGGAGGGAGAGAGAGGGAGGGAGAGAGAGGGAAGAGAGAGAGAGTTAACGTTCTCTATGGAGAATCGCCCGTAAAACAGGACAACACTTCGCGCAGCGAGAGATCTGTTCGTAATTCAAACGGAACGGACTCCGTTAACCGAGGCTCGAAAATTTGCTGTGCCCGTAAAATAATTACTTGATTTTTACATTACTTTCTAAACGGCGATTCGGGCTGATTTTTTTTAAATTTCGCAAATAAATGTACACAACATAATCTCATCGATGCAAACTTTAATGGAACTAGTTTTTGTCGCGACTTGCAATGATAAAAGTTTTAGGAGATCGATATACGTAACGAATAGAATCCCGTTTTCTCAGATGACTTGAAATACAATTCGTTTGAACGGGCATTTCGCATCAGGCGATTCTGTATTAACGAGCTTTTACTGTGCTCGGTTTATTTTAATTTCTCCTCATCCGACAGAAATAGAACGCAGATTAAAACACTTCGATTAAGATTTAACGAAATCTTTTAACGTAAAAAAATAATTTCCGAACAAGTTATGAAATGAAATTCAAAGCGTTATTATGCCCACAACAATTTGTCAAAACAATGTGAACCAGAAAAAAATTAAAATTACTTACAAGCGCTGATGCCATTCCACCTGAGGCGAAAACAAGTTTCCAAATAACCGCAAAGACTCACCTGAAATAAAAATAAATACATTTTAAAATCAATTGGCACAATATAGCGATCGGATTTAAAAATAAATCACGGAGAACATAAATAAATCTATTGCGTTATAATAATTAAAACTTTATGATCGCACAGTATTTTTTAATTTAAAATTTATACAATAGACGCAAGTTAATCACATAACCATGAAACATTTGAGGAAAGCTAATGCTAACACATTAGCTGAGCCCACAATACAACCTTTACATTTACAATTAAATTTTAGTTTAATTAAAGCCTACTTTCAAAATGCGCACCAATCTTAATTGAACCCTACATTTCAAAAAGTCTTACTTCCAGATTTAGTAACGGTAAAAAACAATTATTACGCAAATACAAGAGCTTTTAAAAAATTAATGGTAGTAACCTCGAGGCAATCGGCAACACCAAACTAAAATAAATCTTCTAAAATGCGTCAAACTATATAAGCTCCGTATGTTCGCCGCTTGCGCTCTGACAATAACTTCCACCCACCATCCATATCAAACTCCACTTGGGAAGGCTCGACTTCGCGAAAAGATTTGGTAATAAAAATAAAAACAAAAATTGTAATTCAGTGGAAAGAACAATATTTGTTTTCATCATCATCCATATATGACTTCACATCCGATGATGCAGCATGTCATCTGGTCCAATTGTTACAACCGCAACTGTACCCCTTAGCCTCGCGATCTAAGTCCCTTCTGTCTAGAGCGGCGTGTACGCCCTTAAAAAAGCTCTGAAAAGAGTAAATAAAAAAACCGGAGGTTTACGACCGTTGATGGCGAAACCGCGACACGGCGATAGGCAAGATTCGATTAGAATCGCATTACGCGAAATATTTAGGCAAACAATAAACATGTAGGGACCGTTCTGTTTCCGGCTAATCGGGTAATCCGTACAATTCCGAAAACAGTGGCGAACTCATCGGGGAAAATTCTGTCATTTTTTTCCTACCACCGCCCAAACGAAAAATAACCTGCTTTTCTTCAGGGCTCAGGAAGCGTGAAAACCCGCCGGGAGAGGGCGTTGGCTGTCACGACGAAAAGAAGAGCGACATCACCGAGGATGATAACGAGCATTACTCACACAGAAACATAATCCACCTTGGAGCTCCCTTTAAAAAACAAAAAACCGTGTCACCAGGGGACATGCGCCTTGGAGCGAAGCGGTCTTGGAGCACGAGAAAGACTGATTGTGAGAAGATAGCGCAGACAAGGCGCGAGAGAGAGGTTCGCGAAGGGATGGATCTTCGCCACTACGGAAAAACTTCCGTTCTCGACGCCGAGTAACGCATGCACGCAGCAATGCAAATAAATGCCTTCCACATACGACGCCCATCACCTTGGCAACGAGCCACTTCGCGGGAGGAGGTCGAATCCAGCATACATATGCAAGGAAGAAGCGACAGGGGAAAGAGAGACCTTCGCCACAGCCGTAGAGGGAAGAGGGGCGAGGATTGGGAAGGAGGGAACCAGTTCCGCGTCCTCCACTCGAAAGGGAATTCACTCGATCTTCTGGCAACGAATTGCGCGAGCAGGATAATAACCGAATCGTTATTACATTATAATAATTAAATAACTAAATAAAAAAGTGCTAAAGAGCAGATGTTTTCAAACTTATTTTTCAGCAACCCGAAAAAGATTGAAACAACGTCCTTTGCTTCCGAAACTTTATTCCTTTTAAAATAATAAGCATAAAATTATGACGAGTAGCATAAAAATCAGTTTCAATAAAAAAACCGCAGTTCTTCAAGGTGAAACCAATTATTATTCTTCAAACTCCTAGCATTATTTGACATCGAACTCCACTTGAGAACGCTCGACTTTGTGGAAACATTCCATTATATAAATAAATGCAATTACTGTAAATTGTGTCTAGTGGAAATTTACAATAACTGCCTTTATCCAGATTATTTTACATCGACTAATTCAGCAAAATGACTTGTGCGCATGCATAGATAAAGAGTTTTTAATGAATTCGAAGTAATGACGAAAATCTAGAATGCCTTTTAGTGGCTAAATAACGGCAGCGACACTCGTAAACTATAAATCGCTTAGTCAAAAGAAAAAGAATGACAGAAAATTACTCTAGTTTAGCGCAGAGGTTTCCAAACTCGGGTTGCGACTCAAATCAAGGCCATAGGGATCCTTAGAATGGTCGCAAAAGGTCACCAGAAAAAAATATTTTGCAAAATGCATCATATTTCATGATGGAGAATGCACTATTTGCTGTGATGATGCAGGCTTTTTTAATACAATTTCACTATTTGAATGTGCACTTAAACTTTTATATAGATTTGTATACATTTTAAAATTTTACCGTAAGCCTAAGGATCGTGGGGATCTCTTGGTGTCCAATTTAGGATCGCATCAAAAAAGGTTGACAGGTTTATCGGATGGCCCATTACGCAGCGCCATAAAATTAATCGAGAATTATTTGCGGGAAATCGACAAAGATTTGACAAACCACGGAAAACATGCGGATCGCATATATAAGAAACTGTGCCTGGTGGTGGCTAAGAAACACGGGCGTGGGAACTGAAAAACGGCAGGACTTTAAGCCGCAAAGTTATTCTCACGCTATAAAAACAAAACGAAAAAAAACACGGAAAGTTCCAGATACTCTTTCGTAAGAAATGAGGTACTTGATTCGTCATTGCTACGATGAAGTCATTGCAGAACTTGCGAGAAATCCACAAGGGCAGGAATTAAGGAAGGAGGAAACGAAGAAGTATTAAGTTTGGACGTGATGCGAACCTTGAAAAATACGTACTTGAAAACATTTCATAAGCAATTTTTTAAAATTTGGGTCATTAATAACCGTATGAATAATAATTGACCGACATTTATTTAAATTAGGACCAGTTCTCGTATCAGCTTAACTGTGTAATATCCGATGTGTTTGAGGGTATACACACAGCAGTAACTCTAGTTCCTGATTGACAGTGTGTCAATTAGATTTCTCAGTGGTTCTTCAAACAGTAAGTGTCCATTGGACTTCCTGAGACCCATAGTAGTCACTCATATTTCATTTTACCTTTCTTGATATATGATGTATGGGCGGCAACTATGTGTTGAGGGAAGGAAGCCCAGTGGACACTTACCAGCAGGAGAGAGCCGCTGGGATGTCGGAGAGACACACGGAGACACGTGAAACGAAGCTAGCGGGTGGTATATACCCTTCCTCAGCAACAGAGAGAAAGAAAGAGACATCTAGCCTTCTCTCAACATTTAGTTGTCACCCATATGTATATAATAGAATGTGTGAGTAAAAACACTTTCTACATAACATATTCGAGTGCATTGCTGATGATATGACTGGAATCGAACAACATCCTAGCTCGGTAACTGCGATAAAAACTCGTCGTATCGCCTTTAGGTCTTTCAAAAGAAAAGGAGAAGGGAGAATTTGAAATTTTAAGTGTCGCTTCAGACGCTGAGAAGTGGTATAAAAAGAAAACGGGTCGCAAAAAGACAAGGAGCGAGTGATAAAAGGGGATGGGAGGGGGTGATGAGAGCTAAGTGAAAGAAGAGGAAGAGATAGGAAAAGAGAGGAGAACGGAAAGGGAGCGAAGTACGTAGTAGGGTTATATAATTATTGCTCAGAGTGGATGCAATTACTAGGAGAGGTTAGGGACTTCCAACATCTTTAATTTTTCTCTTTTCCCCGAAATATCCCTCCAACGTTGTTCCACTCTTCACATCTCCTCACCTCATTTCTCCCCCTTCTCATCATCTCCCTCTACCTCTCCATTACTATCTCTCCGTTTCCCTCCTTTTCTCTCCCTCCGTCTAATGTACTTTCTCCTTAGTTCAATGTAAGAACAAATTATAACAGGGGTCCCCTACCTCTGGTGCTCGCACGTAACTCTGTTCTCTTTTACAATGCTTAAATCCAGTTCGAAGGCGCCAGGAATTTTATTTTTCAACCTTATTTCTTTATATATGTATTAAAAAGCCTGTAATAACTTCGCCCGATTTTTATTCATTCAATTTTCTTGTTAAATTCCCGCTTACTATTCCAGAAAATAATTTGGCGCTCGTCGAGTTGAAAACGTCGTGAATCCCTAAATTACATGGTCAGAATAGTCCTTCCTTTGTCTGTCTGTCCATCTCTCACAAAATTTTCCACTGCTTCTCTCGCTATCCAAGCACTTCCCTCTTTCTCTACCTGTCTCGCCCCCACTATTCTTTTCTGTCGGCCTTACACTATCTCTTCACCCCTCTCCCTTAACTATCTCCCCTTTACAATCTCTCTCTCTCTCTCTCTCTCTCTCTCTTTCCTCTCTGTGGCCTTTTCACTCCCTTTTCTTCCACGAGCCCGGAAACGCCATGCCCGAGTTCTCTCCTTGGGAAGTGTATCGCAAGAGAAACGCCGGAACGGGGTTCTGCGCCTGAAAGGGTCGATGAGACGCCAAGGTGGCAGAGAATAAATCGAAAGGGGGAGAGAGAGAAAGGGAGCGAACACAGGATTAAGTGAGAAATGTGAGCATTCCCAAGTAGAAAACCGGAACGAAGTGGCGAGCTAAGACGTGAACGGTTCCTACTGAAAGATATTAGACCCGGAGTGGCCGACAAGCGGCTCTTCAGACGTTAATGGTCGGCTCCTTGAATCTTTGAGAGAGTTTACGGCGACCGACTTCAATAGATTGAAAACTGTCCGTAATTTGTAACCAAAACGTAAGCGTGCCGAAAGAGGCGATACCTTGGAACTAAAGACCCATGGGGAAATTGTGTTGAACGAATCACACTCATTCTACGAAATGTTCAACAACTAATATATACATATATATATATGTAAGGATTGCATATTACAGTGGCTCCTCGGCAACGTACACTGGTAAATTTTTGCTCCGTCTCAGGGTTTAGTTGGTCACATCTTTATGTGTCCTTTTTCTAAGCATAAATCGGAGACTGCGACATATTCTGTCGCGACATGGTACGCGGTCGCAAAATTTTTGACGGCACGGAACTTTTCCTATAAGAATCGAATATAAGACGGTTGGAAACTACGTTACGCTGAATTTTTTACGCGACCGTAAACACGCAATGAATCGAAAAAGAGTGCGGCTACCCGATGCAAAAAGAGATTACAGGATATGGATTGGGAAAGGACGAGGAAAGAAGACTAGGTTGCGGTATTAACCTGTGAGAGAACGAAAAGAAGAAAGAAAATTGACAAAAAGCATGTACAAGTACGGTCAGACCCCGATTTAGCACTCCCCTATATAGCGCCACTCCCGCATACCGCCCATTAATCGTTTAAAACAGAACTTCCACCTAATGATTAGATAGAGAAAGCATAAAACTCAACGCCATCCCCGCTTTAGCGACAATGTCGGTGACGGACAAACGGTGGCGCTAAATTGGGGTTTGACTGTATACCTTATACAAGACGAGATTTATGATGCAAGAAATGTTAGGTACTACGCATTATCCGCATATTATTATCCTTTCTCGTACATAATAATTACATAGTTGTGAATTACAACACCATATAATTTCAATGCAACCATTTTCAGAGCATTAAAAGGTTGATTATACAAATAATAAAACCAAAAAGACTGCATTACTTGAAAATCAGATATTCTGTTATCGCTCTAGTTAACATCTTTACATCTAATTTCGAAGATAAAATAAGATAAGTAAGATATAATGAGTGGCAACCAATACTTTTAGACATACTTGTGCATCAAAGAAGATAATCCGCTAAACATGAAAAAATAACTTTGAAACAGAAAAAAATCTGCTATGACCGGGAATCGAACCCGGGTCTTCCACTTGCCGGGCGGATATTCTACCACTGAACTACCTTAGCAGATAATCTTTCCTGTTTCTGAACGCGGGTGATTCGCGGTCATAGCAGAATTTTTTCTGTTTCAAAGTTATTCCAAAAATTACAGCTTATGCCATTCTGCATAGTTTCCTATTATTCAATCAATGAAAAATAAACAATTTTAGTGCCCTAAGAAGGGACAAAAAACGTGATAGGCAGGCACATTTTTTACAGAGAAATTGCCAAAAATAATAGGTGCAAACGACGGACCAAAATTGAGGAGATGCGAGAGTAGAAGGAAAAAAACGCCGAGTTTTCAATGAGAATGCGTGAGAAAGAGAGGGAAAGGGCGTAGGAGGCAGTTAGATAGGAAAGCAACGGACAAGGAAATGGGAGGGAGAGGAGGGGAGAAGGGAGAGGAGGGAGGAAGGGAGAGGAGAGAGGAGGGAGGAAGGGAGAGGAGGGAGGAAGGGAGAGGAGGGAGGAAGGGAGAGGAGGGAGGAAGGGAGAGGAGGGAGGAAGGGAGAGGAGGGAGGAAGGGAGAGGAGGGAGGAAGGGAGAGGAGGGAGGAAGGGAGAGGAGGGAGAGGAGGGAGAGGAAGGAAGGGAGAGGAGGGAGGGAGAGGAGGGAGGGAGGGAGAGGAGGGAGGAAGGGAGAGGATGGACGAAGGGAGAGGAGAGAGGAAGGGAGAGGAAGGGAGAGGAGGGAGGAAGGGAGAGGAAGGAAGGGAGAGGAAGAAGGAAGGGAGAGGAGGGAGGAAGGGAGAGGAGGGAGGGAGAGAGAGGAGGGAGGGGAAGGAGGGAGAGGAGGGAAGGAGGGAGGGAGAGGAGGGAGGGAGAGGAAGGAGGGAGAGGAGGGAGAAAGGGAGTGTGGGAGGAGGGAGTGTGGGAGGAGGGAGTGTGGGAGGTGGTAGTGTGGGAGGAGGGAGAGTGTGGGAGGAGGGAGAGTGTGGGAGGAGGGAGAGTGTGGGAGGAGGGAGAGTGTGGGAGGAGGGAGAGTGTGGGAGGAGGGAGAGTGGGGGAGGAGGGAGAGTGTGGGAGGAGGGAGAGTGTGGGAGGAGGGAGAGTGTGGGAGGAGGGAGAGTGTGGGAGGAGGGAGAGTGTGGGAGGAGGGAGAGTGTGGGAGGAGGGAGAGTGTGGGAGGAGGGAGAGTGTGGGAGGAGGGAGAGTGTGGGAGGAGGAAGAGTGTGGGAGGAGGGAGAGTGTGGGAGGAGGGAGAGTGTGGGAGGAGGGAGAGTGTGGGAGGAGGGAGAGTGTGGGAGGAGGGAGAGTGTGGGAGGAGGGAGAGTATGGGAGTAGGGAGAGTGTGGGAGGAGGGAGAGTGTGGGAGGAGGGAGAGTGTGGGAGGAGGGAGAGTGTGGGAGGAGGGAGAGTATGGGAGTAGGGAGAGTGTGGGAGGAGGGAGAGTGTGGGAGGAGGGAGAGTGTGGGAAGGAAGGAATTAAATGAGGGTAGGACGTGAAGGGAGTAGAATGCAGACGCCGGGGTGAAAGGCGGGAAAGCTCTCGAGATCTGGCGACGAGGGCTGACGAGACGTCGTCAGCTCCCCTCCCCTCCTCCCACGTGAGAGAAAGAAAGAAAGAGAGAGAGATCCCACTTAAAGGATCAAGCGCCATTTTTTTAAAAATCGATGCCGGTGTCAGCAACAGAGTAAACGCGGTAACTAGCGCGAGATTTCGGGACATGTGTTAATTACGCGTCGCACCTTGAAATTAACGCGAGGCGATGGATCAACGCACCGCATCTTCTATTTACGAAAGGAGTACATAATATCCTAACAAAAATCTTACCGAAGTGCTGAATGTTTTCCCAAAGCATGTTTTCAAGCTCACGAGAGCAAGGTTTGAGGTAAAAAAAATGACAAATTATTGATACAATCTGTGCTTTAAAAAAATAAACAATCAGTAATTAAAATGAATAAATGAGGTCAAATCCCTACTATAAATATCGAATAATCTACAACAGCATATCAAGAACATTTGGCGGTTATGCAGTTTTAGAGAAATTTATAACAAAATCAAAGCAAATGCTACGGGTGTCGAAAAAAAACATCGAACAATATCATTTCTGTCATCAAAAAGTTCGGAATTACGAAGTTATAGGTCATTTTTACACGATAAAGCTCCGCTGTTTGTTTTTCTAGGTTTTATATTTTATCGGCGACTTCAATTTACCTAAATGACAAAAACGGGAAAAAAAGTTTCTGGATAGCAAAGTACGCAGTAATAACAGCTCGCTTTCATCGATATGAAGTAATTCTCGACGCCTATGGACGAAAACTGCGGAAAATATATAATATTTTTTTATTTCAAGACCAAATGGCCGTTTTTTCCGAGCATGCAAAAAAATAGAACGTCATCCTCAAAAAGAAGCTGCTCGTACGTTCTCACACCCACTCAACTACTCTTCACACCCCTCACCAAAGAAAATAACTTTAAAAAAACGGTAACAGTATTTAGAATAACCGTGAAAACATCCTGGAAGGATGAAAATTATATTTTTTTTAATATCTCGCCAGGCTTTTGCCACTCGGAGAGAGCAAAGCAGCAGATTATTAATGCAGTAAGCCCCCGCTATACCTCGGGGACGCGCTTCTGAAAAATGCGATGTATAACGGAAACGACGAATAGCGAATCCTATTTTCCAATAGACGTAATGATAAAAGCGGGGGTTACGATCCTGGAGGATATTCTCTGACTCATTTGTACCCAAAATAATACACGATAATACACTACATGAGGCATACCATGTTAAAAATATGCCAACAAAATAAAGTAAACAAAATTAACGCACATGAAAAGTCACCTGGGATTATTCCCAAGTTGAAACAACACTGCAACCACAAACAGGGTCATTCCGGCTGTAACCGGACACGTATGGCAGTGATGAAATGAAATTAAACACAAAATGTAATTAAATTACATGATTAACAATGGATATGAAATTAAATGCAAGACCAAAGGAATTTATAATTATAGTAACAATTAATACGTTCCAAATGGAATTTCAAAAATTTCGTCTTTGGCACTTCACAAACGACGTACATGCGAGGTAACGGAACTTATAACGAAACATTTTACTTAATTCATTGAGGACGTGTATGCGAAACGACGTATAACGAGGCAACGTACAGGGAGTAATTAGTGTACTATACCGAGCGAAGTAAGGCGGTCTGGAAGGGTTGTTAGAGAGAGAGAGATAAATCCGTGAGAGAAAAATAACGTCCTAATAAGGATGGAATGCCTCGACAAGATGCTGAAGCACTTGAAAAAAAGGCCGGCTGGAATAAAAAAGGAGGCAGCAGAGACAGATGAAGGAAGGAAGGCCCAGATGGAACCACCGAAGATAAAGAAGGATAAAGAGAAAATTTCCCCGATAAAGGATGAAATTCGGTTAGTTCTCGAGGAAGAAAGACACGGAGAGAAAAGAGATGAAGAGAGAGAGAGAAAGAAGAGCGATGATGGGAAAAGGAATACGAATTTTATTTTTAACAAAGCATAAGGGGACTGCAGGAGTAAGTTTCCACCAAAGCGCCGTCGCTATACCTACTCGTGGTGAAAGAGAGAGAGAGAGAGAAAAAAACAAAACGGCTAAGAGAGAGGAAAAGGGAGCTTGAGAGGAATGAAAGAATGTTCATCAAAGGATTTCTTCTCCGCTAATGGAGTGAAGAGATAGAGAGAGGGAAAAGGAGAGTGCGCATAGAGGGGGATGGGAAGATAGCCCATCCACGCCGTAAAATATGTACACCATTAGTCCGGAGGAGGAGTAATGAGATGAAATGGGCCGGAGTTCTTTAGCCGTTCCCTTTTTTTTCGATTCCTCGCGTTCTTCTTCTGTTTTTCACCTCCGGCAGATTGAGACATTTAAAAGAAAGGAATATTTGCTCCATTCGGAGGTAAGGGAATTTTGGAATGCACTTACAATATAAAACAAGTCACGGTTATAAAAATAAATGTTTATAAACAACTTTCATAAAGAAATAATAAATTTAGAAGTTAATACCAAAATTATTTTTAAAAGTGAGTAACGCTTTAACAATGAGAAGTTATTGTTGCTACAACTATCGAAGTGGTTTAAATATACATACCTATAAATTTCTAAGTTAATATAAAAGTTGTTAAAAAGAAAAGCATATCTACTTATTTTTAAAGTTTCGTATGGAAAAAGGCCTCGAAATGAGTAAAATCTGAAATACAAATTACGATTTCTGTGAGGCGAGACTGAAAAAAAGTAAAAAAACGTAAAGGTAATCCATTTGAAATTCATGGGCGACGAAGGTACCACCAAAAATAAAAAAACGAGAGGTCCAGATACATAAATTCGATTTTTACGAGGAAAAGATTGCCCCGAGAGTCCGTTTCAAAGGGACCTGTTTTGATAAGGGGGAGGAGATGTGAAAAAAAGGAATTGATAATTTATTCGTGAGGGCTCGCGGCGAATCGATGCATGTTTTCCGCGTGTTTAACGAGGGAAAAAAGCCAATTAAATAGTCTCGACATTGTGTTTCGGCCGTATGTTGATGGAGGAGGACAAAATATACAACAAAACAGCATCGAAAAAGGCCGTAAACACGTAAAAAAAAGAAACTGCCGCGGACGCCAAGCGGCGTAATGGAAAAATTAATTATCGCGTAGTCTCGCCCATTTTGTCCCGTTATCCCGTTTCGAAACCAATGAAGCGGGGATAATAATCTCCCTGGAGTAAAAAGAAAATAGAAAAGTTTTTACACGCAAAAACTGGATTATCTTAGAAAGATTCCAGCAAATAGTCAATAAGCGTTAAGTATCAATTGATTTTGTTTAAACTTCTTGCCTATAGGAGCAGTAAACACGATCAGCACAACAATAATATAAATGCACTTTATTCGATTTACTTAAAGCATCTACATAATACCACAGTAACATTCTCGCGAATTATTCCAATATATTGAGCACAACTATCCCTGATAATGAGGAAACGAATCACAAACGAGACCTCGACTCGGCGTTCCTTTCAAAGAGAGATTTTCGAATATTTTTACGGTAGTAACCTGGTTACTTCTGGAAACAAATGCGAAACACTTTTATCGAAGTTGAAAATCGATTAAATAAAATTTAACGGTTGCCTAAATTTAACCTAAGGACATAAACCGGAGATTATGCTCAACCAACCGACGAATTTAAGCTATGTATATATATATATATATATATATATATATATTTATATATATATATATATACATAGCTTAAATTCGTATATATATATATTCGTAAATATTTATATATATATATATATTATATATATATATATATATATATATATATCCGTGTCTATAAATACGCACGAAAAGCGGGTCGTTTTCTTATATAGCAAGGGTATTCTAAAAGGTGGGCCACATCGGTGGTTGCGAATCCTTCGGCGGATCGAATTAGAGCTAAATCAGAAGTCATCTTGAGATTCTGAAGTATCATATAAGTGAAAATCAAGTATAACTAAGAATTATAGGGTTAAAACGCCGAAATTAAATGTTTTATATAATAATTTTTCCAAGAAAGATGAATTTCTGTGCTATACTTTAAGGAACGGTTTTGCGTAATAGCTTCGCGGGCCGCATAAAATGCTCTCGGCGGGCCACAGGTTGCCCAACCCGTTATTTTTTTATTTTTATTTTATTTATTCAATAATTCCACATACAGCTTTTGTAGCCATTTTACAGTGGAATATGTTAACAATAACAATAGACGAACCCACCTAGGCGGGATTCGAACCCGCGACCTTCGGATTGGCAGGCGAGGACGTTACCCCGCCGCCACCGAGTTCGATATATAACATACACGAGTAGATTCCCTTACATATTTTTATATCATTCCCATCGACTCTAAAAAAAATGCTACACGTATTTTATAAGCGTACGATGTAAGGATGATTCACACTGGATGGACGGTCGCGGTGAGGGCGCTATTAGGGACAGGACTACTAGTAATTTTGCGGAGACCTAGGACGAAAGTTGCCTCCTCAAGAGACCCAAGGGGTTCGTGCCGAGGCCTTACCGCGTCCTCCCCTGCGCATTTGAGCCTTCTCCATAGAAACCCCATTGAAAATAGGATTATTATATTGCGTCTAAAATGTCCCAACCGCAACCGTCCTCCGACCGTCCCTCCAGTGAGAACCAGCCTTAAGACAGCAAAATACTCGAAGGTTATCTCTACTCCTATCTTTCTTTTAACCCTTCAAAATGATATAATCAGAATACACTCTACGTCCTTGCGTGAAAATCCAGCAAACGGGGAAGGGATGTTAGGGCGCTTAGGGTGCGAAGGGAAGAGGGTAGAGGAGAATAGGGCAAGGCGTGTTCCACCAATATCCTCTCACCCCTTCTCTCTCCCTTAACAGTTCCAGCTTACGACCCGAAACCATTTTATTCCTACATCGCTACGACATCGCCACGCCGACCGAGAAGCGTTCGTATTCTTTCCGCAATCTCCCCTTTCGACCTTCTAAGGAAAAGAGCTCTTTCCTCTCCTCCCCTCTCCCCCGTGACCCCCCCCCACCCATTCCGTGACCCTTCCTCTCCGGCCTAAACTCCTTCGAATATTTTTTCCCCATCCACAACCGATCTTTACTCTTTTTAAACTCCCACCCCCTCCTCCTGTGACCCTCTCTCTCCGAACCCTGTCCCTCCCCCTCCAAACGTCCCCATTCGTCCTCGCAAGTATACCTCTCAGCGCTTCATAAAGCTCGCTTTTTTCCTCGCACACCCCATTCCGCCCGCTTTCTATCTCTCTCTCTCTCTCCTTTGTAGGATCTTTTCACGCCTTCCTCCCCCTCTCTCTCACTACCACCCTCTACTCCAATTCTCTTCCCTCTTCTTCAGGGCTCGTTAATTTTCCCTTTCCAGCCGCCCTTTACTCCTACGTTTCCTCCTTCCCGCCACTTTTATGCGCCTCCTACTACGCACACACACACGCCCCTCGCGCACGCAGAGCACTATAACGGAAAGAGCCAAAAAGGACCTTTTCCCTCACTCCCTCTCTCTCTCTCCTCTTATCTCCTCATCCCATGCGTTGTCTTCCTTTATCTCCTTTACTACGCTCTCCCATTCCGCCACGTCTCCTCCATCCACGCCTTTTTCTCCTCGCTTTTCTTCTTCGCTTTCTCTTCCACATGATCCATCGTCCTCCCTCCTTTTCTACCCTCCCACCTCTTCCCTCTTTTTTTCACACACCCCCTTCTTGTGTGGGTGTTTTCCTGCAGTGGGGTTTTTCCTAGGGAATAGTACTTTAATTACCCCTAGTTTTCCCCCACAAACTAATCTTCATCTCTTTTCATTTCCTAAAATGCCAACTCGTCATTGTATTTATGTAGTACTTTATTTTATGTAATATTTTATTTTTATTATTTGTCACTTTCTTCCTGCCTGTAATTGACAATGGGTTAGATGGAAGAAGAGACTGTTTAGTCTCAATCTCGCCCAAATAAAGACGCTTATCTATTTATCTATCTTACCCTACCATCGACCATGCTTCTTCGTCTGTTCCCCCTTCTCCCCTCTTCTTCCAACCACCTCTTTCTCCCTCTTATCTTCCGGCTCACTTCTTCATCTTTCATTGCTTTTTACTTTACTCCTCCAAATGCTTTGTATCCCTCGCCTTTCCTCCTCCCACTCCTCTTACATGCACTCTTTCACCTCTCCTTTCCTTTATCCTCCCCTTCCCTTTCTCCTCTCGTCCTTTTCTCCATATTCCTCCCATCCTCTTCTCCATCTTCCTTTCCTTCCCCATCATTCTCACTTCTCGTGCCTCTGCTCCTCTCTGTTGCAATTCTCCCTCGTCTCTTCCTCTTTCCCTCCTTAGTGTACCTCTTTTTCCTCTTCCTCGTCTCCCCCTCTTCCCTATCCTTCTCACATGACATCCACTATTTCTTTTTCCTAAACTTTCTCCACTCATTTTTCCCATATCATCTTTCCGAATAGCTTTTTCCTTACCCTCCCATTCTTCCATAACGCGACTCCGCCTCCATATTTTTAAGTCTCAAGTCATATATCGAGTTTCTTTGCAGAGGCTGGAAACGCACAAACATCATTAAATACATCAACCGAATGAAGAGGGTTTTTTATCAGTTTTCAACGGAGTAGATAAACAATGGTGCGTAGGAAAATTCAAAAGTATGCCGTATAAACAAAAATGCGTGCTTCGTTGATAGCAGCGAGCAAATGAATGAAAAAGCATAGGCTACGACTCTTTTTCAACTTTTTTTGGGTAATGCCGATAATGAGGCGGCAGGCGATAAGATGTGGAAGGACAATAATAACTTTCCCACGATATGTCTCAATCCTTCGGCCCATTTTCTGATATGAATTCTCACTGTCTTAACGATGTTATTTTTGTCTCGATAGAACTCGGTTTTTCTGAAAAACGCTTAGCAGAAGTAAGAAAGAAATAACGAGTTTGCCTGCCATGGAGGACGTAATGAGAAAAAAACCACGGCAACATGACCACGTAAAGAAAACCGTTGTCACTTGCGGTGTGAAACTGCTCCGAACGCCGCCCTTTCAAAGGAGGTTCATTTTCTTTCAATCTACAGAGATAGCACCTATCCGGCAAATGGGGAGACCCGGGTTCGATTCCCGGTCAAGTACAGGATTTTTTCTCATTCTCAAAGTTCAAAATTCAACTACAGAGACAACTTGAACCTTATTCTGAGCTATTTCCCCTTTGAAATTTTATTGAACTACGTATTTTTTCTATCGCTCGCTCTTATTAACCCGATTAATAATCGATACAATCGCGATAGCGGACGGCAAGAAACCGAGATTAAATCGCCCAAAGATATTTTCATACGCAAGAGCGCTCTTTATACAGATATTATTCGAAGCGATCGCTTCATAGCCTAGGGCGCTAATTAATGAGAAATGAAACGTCAATGTCGATTAATCTGTTCGCGGTACCAAGTGCGAAAAAAGAACAAAGGAAAATCATGCTAAAATCAAAAAAACGTCTGAAAAGACCACTCGCTTACTTGCAAAGAAATATACATTTGATATACTTCGAAAAATTAATATAAAATGTAACAGATGACACAATATGGCATACTTTATATGGACTTTTATTATCAAGTAAAAAAATCATAAAAATAGTCCCCGACGGAATTTCCTTTTCATAAAAATTGGATTTCAAAATAATATTTCATTTCACCATTCCACGCGAGGCTTGCGAAGCCGGTGAGGATTTGGAGCAGTTTTTTTCCTCCGAAACTAATAACTAAAACCGTTCCATTTTTCATCCTCTAAATCATAGTCTACATTCAGATCCAGATTCAGCGTCCCTGTTTGTCCATCACTGACTTTAGCGCTAAAGCGGGGGCGGCGGTATATCGAGGAATGTGCTTGCTCTATGTCATCACACGATGGAAGTTCTGTTCACAAAGATTCATGGGCGGTATGCGGGGATGGCACCATATAGGGGGGGGGCGCTAAATCGGGGTATGGCTGTATGTTGCTACTCACCTCATATATACAAGATCCACAATTTCAATTAAGAGGGACAATAATAAAACATCCGCGATCTCTTGTCCCTGTTGCGTCCAATAATCCAACGTACTTCATATACCTTACGGCAGATTAAAATAAACAGGGAGTCGATTAAATGAAAACGCAAATATTACGACGCATAAAAAATCCTTATGAATTTTTGATCTCCTTTGATAAGCTAGAATACTCGATGTGAGCGGAGCTGCCCTTTTCGAACAACAGAACAAGGCGACAACGCCTTCCGACACGTTCAACAACCTCGCGGTGAACAAAAGAGGAAGGCACAATGAGACAAGGAGTGGAGTGGAATTTAAAAAAAAATAACTCTTTCAGCCGTACCTCTTGAGTGATTTTGCAGCAAGGTGAGAGAGTGGCTCGTTCCCCTTCTTGACGCTCTAATAAATGCAAATTCGAAGACTTGCGCGAGTTGTGCGTTAACTTAAAATACCCCGCGTTCCCCGTCTCAAACTTTCGCTCCATCCAAATCCTTCCCTTAATGAGAATTCTTCTCTCTCTCTCTCCTTCCATCCCCGTTCCTCCTCCATCTCCTTCTCTATTCTTTTTTCTCTCTCAACCCGACGTGGCTTGAGACGCAGGGAAATGGAATTCCGAGGCTTGGGAACCCCTTGAGAAGAAAATCCCTACTAAATTCTCCCGCAACCGGAGGAGTAAAAATATTTTTCGAGATATTTTCTTAATGCGTATTACTTTTCCGCGTAAAATCTGGTCGTTCAATTTTTAATGGTTTTTTTCTGCCGACGTTTCCCTCTTTGTCTTCAATCCCACCGTAGAAAAGGATCTTTTTCACGGCGTTTGAAAAGAGACCACACTCTTAAAATGAAAAGATAAAAGGATCATATAGTATTTTCCGTCTTTGTACATAAATATGTATATGTTTAATAAATTCCATCGCTCTAATATAATCTCAAGGTTGACAAAAAACTTATTAAATCTTTCTTCCACGACTGGCGTAGACCTGTTCCTCATCTTATATGAAATCACATCTTTCATTAGATTTTTTACTCGGAAATAATTTCCTTTATTTTATTTTTCGATGCGAAATCTATTTTACGATCAAAATAAAAAATGTAAACAATTAAAAATCATAATCGCCATGCATTACTTTTCGCCTACACCTTAATATTTAGGGGTATTGCAACAGCTTCCTTAAAGTTTAATTTTCTAATAATTTAAATATTTAATTTCGCTTAATTGAAATCTTTACCCGTAATTATTTTTGTATTCTGATGCATATGCAAAGCGCGGAAGAGTAAAACGGAGGAGATAAACTGGGCGGGCATTTGATTAATGCATTTTACCGAGACTGTTTCCCATGTTGACGCATAGACTGCATTGTCTTATGAAACCGCTCGCTGGCCTGGCTGGTCGTGACACTGACATCTTGATTCAAAGATTTATGGAGCGTTTTCTTTCCTCGCGGACGATTAATGCGAACGAAAAAGAAACTTTAAATAATTACGTAACGAAAATGGGTGTTGGCTTATAACTCGGCTTGTGTTTTCAAAACGTCGTACGATAAAAAATTATCTTTCGCCGTTCCGCGACCCTCTTCGAGATTGAAGTCGATCCCCTGCCACGGCAAGTTTTTCTGCGTGTTTTTATGCACTTCTTCCAATGCTCCATATTAAGCCGAATAGAACGCCGAGGTGCACATAAAAGTCGACAGGCGAGAACTCTCTGTAAGTGCTTATGGAAAATCGGATCTAAAAAAATTACGTGACATGAGTTGCAACGGAACGAATTGGATCGGAGAGCGAACCGAATCGGAGAAAATTCAGCGAAGAAAAAAATAGAGGAGATAGTGGGATCAAACCTTCGGGTCGCCAGTTCACTTTGCCCAATACCAAAACTCTCCTCCATTTCCCGTAGTAATTAAGAGGAGATTTGAACGCGAAAATGGATATTAATCTAATAGGACGAAAAAAATGTAAGTAGTATCGGCAAGGACAGCGAAGTTCGTTTCGGGGAGCGTCAGCCTCCCACGAAACGAGTATATATTCACGTAATTAATTATTATTTATTTATCTGTGTCACACTTTCAAGAATAAATTCATGGATAGAATCGACCGCTTGATGCGGAGAATTTTTTTAATTTTATTTTCAATGTCGAATAGGCTATAAACATTAGTTAATTAATTATCATTTATTAATTTACTGCGAGTCAGGATAATGGTCGAATTTTCACGAATTAATTAAAAGATCAACAATGCAGATTCAATTTTGAATTATCGCTCAAGTAATCATTTTTAATGGCCTTAAGCGGATTTTCGAATGATTAATTGAAGAAGTCCTTAAAAACACGAGTTAAAAAATCAATACAAATTTCTTGCTATAAATACCGTAAATTTTTCAAAGAGAATTCTCTTTTTTCTCCACGATTAACAACTGAGCGAAAAATAACTAAGTGAAATGGTTCCTCGATTAAATGAATATAAATTAAAACCTAAGACTAGCGTATGAAAATATCTGTTAACGCTTTATAAACTATTGTATGTGCATTTTTTCAGAGATTTCTGTAAATGAGGCAAGAGAAAATCGTTTGCATAAAACAACTATATTTACAACTTTTATCGAATATGAGAAAAACAAAACTCGATTGCATAATCTTGTCTTCTTTATATTGCAACAGCTTCTTGACACACAAAATAAAAAACAAACAAGAATCCCTCATTTCTACGGATTTTTATGTAATTCTTAACACTTTTGAGGCTTCCACATCTAGACACCAACGAAACAAATCTTATTTCTCTGGGATGAAACAACAACAACAATGCACACGCGATCACGCCAAAACAAAGTCGCGACAACCTTATTCGAAACGAAATCCTCCGTGCGTCCCGGACGACGGTTGAAAGCGTGCTAAATAAAATTAAGGTAGACCGGTGAACCGTCTTCTATCTGTTCAACATGCGTCGCTGATCCAGGACGTGCATGCGGGACAGGAGGCGTGTCGGCGACAGAGAGGAGAGCGAAAGAGAGAGGGAGAAAGAGAGGTGAAGATGAGGGATGTGATGAGGCTTAACACACTGGCACATGTGAAGAAGACGCTACGCTGAATTCACGGAGGCGATGATATGTGCAACGGAGGTAGGTTATAGTGAGAGGAGGGGGGGTAAGGAGGATGAGAAAAAAAGAGAAGGGAAAGGAGGTAGAGGTAGAGAAACGGAGATGAAAGCGGACACAAAGGAAGGGAAGATAAAAAAGGAAAAATTCAGGGTGTTCCAAAAGTAACGCAACGATTTAATTTTACAGACTTTATTTTTAATGTGTGTTATCTACGACCGTTTATCCAAAGGATGCTATGTATTCTCTTATAAATTGATTATCAGCAGTATAACTAAAAGTATTCGGATAGAGTGGTCGTAACTGTACTTTCAAAATTCAATTTTTATTATTTATTAATAATTAATACTTAGCTTCATATACCCTCCAGACTTATAAAATTAAGAGCCATGTATCCCTATAAAACCTTATTATAAAAGAAAAGATTCCGATGAACTACCAATTCGAAATTTCTGAAGCAAGTTCACACATGCTCTCCAATTATAAGATTAGAGCATAAGCTTGAAAAAATGGATCATTTTGCGTTGGGACAGGATCAGGACGGGCTTCAGTCTTTAATAATAATAAGGGGAGTCCAAACATGGCGTGATTTATCGACTTGAACAAGAGATTGCCGTATCTACTCGCAGAATTTCGAATCGATAAGATGGTGATCAGCCTGGATATAAAGTCAGCCACTAAAGCGTATTAAAACTTAAATTAAAACTGCCGCGTTACTTTAGGAACACCATGCACCAGAAAGTAAATAATGGTTGGGTTAGAGGTAAAAAAAGGGATAAATAGGAAATCAAGTGATGGAGAAGATTACAAGTGAGAAAAATAAAAGGAGAGGCAAGGATATAGGAAGAATAGGCGGATGGACAAAATGAGATAGGAATGGAGGTGAGTGGAATGGAGCAAAAAGTGGTTCGCGGACAAGAGGGGAAAAATGTATCCGTAACGAAGGAATAAAGGTAACGTACGGAATGCCACCAACAGGTAAAAGAGATACTATCTCCTTTGTGACTTCAGCTGACTAATAACAAGAATAATAAATCAATTCCGTGCATGCATGCAATGCAGTGGCGGATCCAAGGGGGGAGGACGATGGGGGCGACCGCCCTCTCCTTGGACGACCCCATTGCCCTCCACTAGGTGCATTATTAAATTTATTCCGCGCAACATTCCTTGTTTCTACATCGAATATTAAGTTTGTATGACAAGGGAAAGAAAGATCCTGATGCGGGTAGGGAATTTCAAAATGTATGGTGGTCGGCAGAGGGGGAATCAAGAGAGGGGAGGGGAGAAATTGGGGCAATCGCCCCCCTCCCCTTTGGAAGTTTCTGAATCCGCCCCTGATGCAATGTTTTTCTTTATTTTACAATAGTCAGATTTACGCACGGTCTCTTTTATTCGAAATTGACTGGGATGTTATTTACTCTTAATCAGATAAAAGTATAATAAAAGGTAAAAGGCTTAGGATTCAGTCTATCCGTATTTGCAACAGTGCATAAATCGTCGTATATATTGCGGCATATTCACGTTCGTATTAGAAACGAAACTGGTATTCAGGAAATCAATTATTTCTGAGAAATCCAATGAATGAAAACCCTCAACACATTCAACTTGCGTTTAAAAGATGTTTCATTACTTCCGACCGAAAAAAATATCCAGAAATTTTAAATAAATAAAGACGATAAATTAAAAATTAGTTTTCCTCGGGATAATTTTTAGACGGGAGTTCGCGACAAAAAATATTAATCGAGTGTTTCGCGATGTCAAAAAGTGCCAGTGATCTCGGAAAGAAGGAGGGATACAGAAAGTAAAATAAAAGTGAGGGGGAGGAGAGAGAGAGAGAGGGGGTTGGGATGAGGAAGACAGGGAAGTGATAAGGGAAGAAAAATAGCGAAGGAATGGAGGAGGTGACAAGAGAGGGTGTAAGAGCGGAAAATAAAGTTGAGAGGAATACGATTACGTGCGACGTCGGCCGCGTGGAGGGAGGAGAGGGCGAGGGTTTCGAGGCTAAAGAGAGTTGAGTAGGTCTTCCTTTATGCATGTCTTATGGAAGGAGAGGATTGCAAATGCAACATGCATAAGTTGAGTGACGGGAAAAAGGAAGAGGGATGTTACCGGGAAAGAGGGAGAGAAAGGTGACGCAAATGCTTATGGATGCGCCTTCACGCCATTTAAATATGTATCGGAACGGAAAGCCGACATCGTAACTTTGCGCTGAATTTGCTGCCGATGTCTAAATAAATTAAACTAGAGTCACTCACGAAGGCTTTACATATGTACAAAATCCCGGAAGAATAACTGTACAGACCTAAAACAGGAATTCCAATGAATAATCAAAATCCCCATACCAACAGTAAAGAAAGGAATATTTGGAATATAGTGAACAAATTTCCATGTCCACAAGCATAGAATATAACTTTGATTTTTTTAACAATACAAATCAAAGTAATGAAATCAACAACCATTTAAACTTGAACCCATAAATTTGAAACGCCTTTCGATAAAAAATTTTTAAATAAAGTGACGATCCAAGTTACCAAGAGTGATCTCCTGCTGGGATAATAAATCAACTTGAAAACTGACGGCTTCGATATGAATCAGTGTTCCTGATTACGGAAAACCCGTCTCCAAATTGAAGATCCTCACAACCAGACAAACGTTTTTTTTACAAAAAAAAAACGAAAATCTATTTCGAATGACGCGATTTTCGAATCGCGTATTCTGAAATTTTACCGATTTGAATGGCTTCGCAATTCCTGCGGCACTGAGATGTGAAAAATTCAGCGCAATTGAAGGTTTTTTCCTAGAGGCGAGGAGCAGGAATCGAGGCATCATCCGATCCAGGAGAACGGAGAGATTTTAAAAAACACGATTTTTAAAAATCAAGGTCGAATTCAGCACCGTGCCATGAAATTATGATATCACGTCCCATTCATTCTCAGCGTTCGCTCCAGAGCGCAAAAGAGCAAATAAATAAAAAGAGACAAACACGGTTCGAAACAGAAAAAATAAAACATCCTATGAATCTTATGAAAAGTGGGCGTAACTCGGGGAGCCAAAGAGAGAGAGAGAGAGGAATTAAAACAAAAACGTGCCAGCCACGCGGCGAACTGAATACTAATCGCTTCATTATTAAGGTTTGTATTTTTTTGTCTTCATCGCGCCCTAGCTTTCCAAAATTCTAAACTCTCTTTCCACGCGCAGCTCTCATTACGAATTGGCATGGGACGCACGTAATGCACGGCTGATTAGATTTTGAGCCAAAAAAACATCGCGGCAAATGCACGGGTCCGGATAAAAAAAAAACACACTGAAATATTTCTTTCCAATTTCGATACGCGGATAACTCGGGATATTCTCTTTGAGAGTGGCCTCGAATAAGGAGCGCCTTTTCGCTGCGCATTTTTCTTGTTCTACCACCGAGGACTATTTTAGTTTTCGATTTTTTATGATGTTTGCATTAAATTCCCACTTCTTATGCATGTAATACGTCGGAGTTAATACATACACAATTGGTTCACTATGATATAAAGCATATGGAGTTTAAGTGAGTGGATGGGTTACCTTGGAGAACGAGAAATATGCGATTGTTGACCTTTCCCTGTGAATGTCAACGACCACTACCATGAACAGCAAATATGAGAACACGGAAGCGCGCTTCGCCGAATGTTGGCAATCAGAGATCCGCCATTTTATATAATAAACAACGAACGCTTTACAAATAATGTTTCGGCGTACTATTTCGATATTTTCTGGCGATTTTTAATTTTTGTTATTTTTTAAGGATGTAAATCTAGATTCACAAAAAAATAATTTTATACTAAATACCATATTCTCCGTTTTTAACGTACCCATAAGTATGAATACACAAAGAGGTAACGTTAATCTCTACGCAAACTCTGGGATGTAAACAGAATAGCCATTACTCAGGTTTTACAGTAGGCTAAAAAAACATGACTTAGGGCATACTGACAGCACATGCATGTTAGGAAATATTAGGATTTATTAGTGAAAGCCAGATAGAGAGTTTTAATAATTACTTTTCACAAAAATTTGATTTCGAATTCAAATACTAAATATTAATAATGCGACTCCATTAATCAATTTTAGAATATTTTCGGCTGGAATCTGGATTATCCTCTGTCTCTCCCTCGTCATGTTGCAATATGTAGTAAAACAGATAATAAATTGTTTTAGTAGATTTATGAGTCTGATGATAACATTGCGTTAACCTGTAATTAAGTAAAATCTTCGTGTTGAAAAAATTTTTACCACCCGTTTTTTATTTTCAGAGCATTCTTCAAAGAACGTATGTGTTCCAAATTTGCACTTAATCCTAGAATGGTAAAACTATTTTAAGGCACTAATTGGTAACGCTGCGTCAGTTTGACTCACTTAAACTTGGAATAAGAAAATATCATTAAAAACTGTTTGAAATTTATTTTTATTAACGTAAAAATGTAGTAAATGTTAGAAATCTGCAAATTAACAATTAGAACACAATATATTTTGGTGCTCACCACAGATAGGCTTCTTGCAAAGTATGAAGAGAGTGGAGGTTTTCCTTCTCTTGGCATAATGGCGCAAATGACAATACTTTCTTGATAATTGTCGCTCTGTCGCTTGATGTGTTTCAGGAGCATCTCCTAAGGCTTTGCAAATCATAGCTTTCAGATCATTACTTAAGTTTGTCAAACTGAGTCTGCTTTTTGCCATTGGCACGTCAGCCCTTTGTGCAACTCTTGCATAAATTGTAGCCGGTAATAGTGACAGGAGAAAAACAACGTGTTGCTTCTTTGACAGCAAATAGACAACTAACTAGAGGAAGCACTGAACACGAACAGCATTAGACTCATCTTTCGGTAATGTGTGAGTCAGAGTGACTCACATTACCATTCTAGGATTAAGAATGATAGTCAAACATATTTTTACGCAGGCACTGGCATAAACGCACAAAATCCATTGCCTACTACCAAGCAAACCAAGCGGGCATCCGTACAGCCACGAAAGCTTGTTAAATAGGGGAGGAGAAGACAATTTGCAAGGGCGGGAGGGGGAGGAGGAGGGGGGGAGGAGGAGGGGGGGGATGATGTGGAGGGTGGAGAAGGAACGAGACCATGGAGAGAGAGAGAGAGAGAAAATTAAGAGGAAGGAAATTAAAGCGAGTTGATTGCCGAACTGGGTGCTAGAGGGGTTGGGGAAGAGGGGAAAGAACGAGGGTGAGAGTGGCATTTATTCGCGAGAAAAGAAAGAAGGAGAGATAGGAGGAGAATGGGAATTGTGCGGAGGGCGTGGTGTAGTCGGAGTGAGGGAGGAATTTAGGGGAAGAGGAGAGGAAATGAGTACCGAGGGATTAACCGTTAGGCAGGTGTAGCCGACGACAGGGAGGGGTTTGCGAGGGACAGAAAAAAAAGCCAATCGAGAAAAAAATGAGAATGAAAATGAAAAAGAACTGTGTAAAAAAGGACTTAAACACACCATTAACGGCAATGCATCGCCGCAGCATAATATAGACGAAAGAAGTAAATTATCTCACCTTACGGATTGAATGAAATAAGCGATATAAAGTCAAACCCCGATTTGGTGCCACCCTATATAGCGACACTCCCGCATGGCGTCCATGAATCGTTGTGAACAGAACTTCCATCTTATTAATACATAGAGCAGGCGTATAGCTCGATTTACCGTCATCCCCACTTTTAACGTCAATGTCAGCGATGGACAAACAGTGGCACTAAATCGGGGTTTGACCGTATATATAAAACACAATGGATAAACTATTGCCAAGGATGTGCTAAGCGAGATCATCATGCTGCAAACCGTGAAAATTCTTTTGCTACATCTCTGACAAATACAAGGACGGGTAAAAAGGGGATATCTTAATGTTTTTTCCAAAACTTTAAATTCTTCGCATCCGCCATTTAACAAAAAAATAAATCTCCAACCAATCCGAAAACCTTAGCACGCGTTTACGTCACGAAACCTCGGGTTCGATCATAGGATCTAGGCAATATTTTTTTTTCAAATGCGCAGGAATACGTTCGACGGGTTCAACTGATCGGTGGGATAAAATTTTTCCCCCAGAAAATCCTACAACGTTATGGCGCGCGCGTGCAGGACGAGATCTATCTATCTCTCGATTCGAATTCTCCAGAAAAAAATTGGACATCAAACCTGAAAATCCGCAACCCTATCATCGTCCAAAGACGACCGCTGATCTCTTTTTTTATTAAGTAACCTTTCCTTCTACATAAGAAAAAACAACCGAGAGATATACCTGGAAACCTTGACGTTAGAAAGCTTGCAAAGGAAAATTTTTCTTTAACAAATAAAAGGATGAAAACCTAGGAGATGAGAAATTTCATCCGGTTTCAAAACCGTGCGTGTATTTATTCTCCCCTTCTCTTAACTCTTCTCCTCATCTCCTTCCCGTCTTATAGAAGTTCGAACGTATGCCCTCGGGTGCGATGGAAGCCGGAGCTTGCGAGGTCAAGGGTAAAAAGATCGATTCTGAATAGAGGGAGTCATTGGAAGAGATGGGGGGGGAGTAGTAGAGGGGTTATGTAAAAAAGAGGGAATGGAAACAGAATAAACACCTGCGGAGCCATCCCAGATGTCCGCGGGGATGTTAGAAAGATATGATATCTCCTTTGTCTTCTCTGGAAGCCTTCTGTTTCAAGATGGAAGAGTCGGCGAACAACCAAAGACCAACCAGCATATCCGAAGAATAACGATTAAGGTTGCAGATTTCTAGAAACATAAAAGGAAATGTTTAAGCCCAGATTATTTCCCCGCGCCATCGGAAGAATGGAACGAAGTCGATTAATTACGCGAGACACGAAATAAATGATGTACGACAAAGTGGACTGATTCGCGTGGTAAATAGAAAATCAGCAGAGGGAGATCGTTGCTACGCGCTGAGTCGATTGTTCCGAAGATATGCCGACGGAAGCATTGTATGGATATGAGTCGTGCGTTCTCAGCATATAAGACGCGAAAAACTTAAGGCGACAAAACAGTTGTTTTTTCACGTGATGCGAGGTAATTGACGATCGACGAATGGTTTTTAATTCGTGAGAGCTAACACTTTATCGCTAGAGAGCGATCGTTGATTCACGAGCGAGCACCGTGTTCGATCTCTCGCATAATCGATCGAGGATTTTCAATGCGCCCAATAAATAATCGATGCGTTTCCGAGAAAGTGTCACTGCTTCCACTCGCGCAATCGAAGCGAGTGCCGTAATAAACCATCGCCGAGGGTTCGCGACACCAACAAAGAAGTCTACCTTACGCGATAGAAATGTTACTCCTCCGCAAAATCAACATGAGTAAGGATTAATTTTTTTAGCACATCCCTCAAGTCTCTCAAGAATCAAATACAGAAACGCATCGAAGCTGCACACGCATACTTAACGCAGCTCTGCGAGGTGTTCAAGGATTTGAATGCAACAGGACTACATCATTGCGAGGATTTTGAATGCAGATTTGTAGACGATCGTTACTCGAGTCAATTCAATTCAGAGACAAGATCGAAAATAATAACAGGATGAGAAACGAGGAGAATAACTAACTTTTTTTTGTACAATAAGGCCTACGTCGATATCGCGGAAGTTACGAAGTAATTTAAAAAATAAATTAACATACATTGAACGAAAAACATTTTACCAATACTACTACGATCTATGCTGGGAATTTATGAGGATTAATCACGCTGAGAAAATAGTATATAAATATAGAATAGTATAGAAAATGCCGATTTATCGTGACGAAAGCAATATTTCATTTGAAGTATTGAATTTTTAAAAAATTCCATTTTCAGTTAATCCAAACGATTTTTTTTAAAGAATGCGATCCTCATCTGAATGTATGTACCAATATAAATTCATGCCATTGCTTCATAAATTCGACACGGAAGAGCCACATAAAAAAATCTGAAATGAAAAATTTTCACCGAGTGAAAATAAATCACTCCGCAGTCTACACAACACGACAAACATAAAATAAGCCAAAAATCCACCAGGGTTTTCTAGAGACGCCTATGACTCGCGTTTATCAATCTCATTTCTAACGACTTAAATGGAAAACATCGCACGGAAACTGTCAACTGGGCACAACACGCCTCTCCCTAATCTTTCAGCTTTTTAAGACATTCGAAAACATGAAGACACATAATTTTACTGCATATATAAATACTACATTAACGCAACGTAAGTTGCAGGCGCAAAAAAATAATCATTGATTGGACTCGCGTGAATTGTATTGGCTTACATCAGAGGTTCCCAACGTGGTGCCCGGGGGCACCCTGGTGCTCACAGATGCATTTCTAGGTGCCCGTCGAGGCGTTTCCAGGTAGCCGCTGCTCTAATACCGTGGCAACCAATGCCAAAGAGACAATATTGAAATACATTTCATGGCTCATCATTCATCATTTGATATACTTTTTCCACTGGGTTAAAAGAAAGTGATATGGAATCTACATGAACGGAGCGGGAATATATATTCACCAAGCCTGTTGTAAAGTCTAAAAACTCAACATAAACTTCTTTCATTCAACTGCTCCTTTTTAGCACCAAAGAAAAAGCAGCTTGAAGATGGCCAGTTTATTAAGGAAGCATGCATTGCAAAGTGGTGAGCAATTTTTTGATGGATTTTCACATAAAGAAGAAATAATGCCAGCAATAAAACATTTTCAACGTTAAAACGACACAATTATCGGAAGAGTGACTACCATTTTAAAAAATGTGACTGGGATTCCTTTCATCTTGTTGAAGTTCAAGTCTGTCACCAGCCAAAACTATCCTGAAAATCTTAGCTTCCCAACTCTTTTTATTGCTTCAAAATGTTGCGCACGGACGGACGGACGTAGTGAAAAAAGTTTTTAAAAAGATGTTATGTACTACACCATTTTTTGTTTCTCTCAGAATTCAATTTTTAAAGTACCTCTTCAATTTTATGTGTTTTTATGTTGTGCCCGACTCCCTCTCCCAGAATGTGGCGATCGCCCAATAAATATAAAAGGCTGAGAACTCCCGGCTTAAATAATTAAAATTCCATATGATCGTTTCCAATAAAGAACTAAAAATGGCCTAAGGTAATTCACCGGGGTCGATTCAGTGTCGTGACTGCTCAATGGGTCGCTTTACACGCGTCGGCGATTCAAATCCGTGGTGGTCCACAAACGTTACCGATGATATTTCTCCTCAAACGGCAAAAGGAGAGCTCGAAACGACTGACGTTTCAAATAAATGGACGAAATTCTTATGTAAATAAGTTGCTTAGCACGATTAAGCTTCGAGCATGAAAACTCTTTCTTTAATGGCGGCGGACTTCTGGAGACACTTAAAAATTTCTGGGTGTGGTTCAACTATGCAGAGATCCGTATCTTTGCCTCTTTCGCTTACTTAATAAATTTACATAACGTGCGTAAAAGTCTTAGCAGCTATGCTGGAAATTTTTAAAAAGTGTTGACGCATCGAAAAGTCCAATTCGATTCTTTTTTTTGGATTTATTTCGTTTTGGATTTAAAAGTTTTGAGAGTACATCCTTCGAACAAAATGGCGAAAAAGCATTTGCTTTAATCCATAAAGTGGGCGATATATTCACAATGAACGTATAATGTACATTGGAAAGGAATGAAGAAAACATGACAGATATGTTGACGGATAATATGCAGAATTGGACAGGAAACACCAACCGTGAATTCGATATGTCACATATCGTATAACCCCTTTCGTCGATGAAAATGGGAGATGAAATTTTCCATTACAAACGTGTTTTGTTTTTCTGCGCAAAACCCTCGTACGAAATGGCAGTATTCCAAATAACTACTTTTGCCAAAGCGTTTAAACCCACTCAACCTTCAACAAATCCATCGTCGGCCCCATTGCTCAATTGCCTGCATAACATGGCCAAAATAAATAAGTACGCCCATGGAAAATTTTCGCTAAAGATAATACTAAATTGTATTTAAAAAGATGATACAGCAGCAATCGGATATCCGTATCGAACGGCAAGTAAACAAAACGTGAATATGTAAACGATGCGCCAATATATAGTACTATCATGCGACTGCTTGCATATAAATCTCTTGGGGGAAAACATCAGAAAAGTTGGAAAAGTACAAAAAATGTTGGCAGGTTGGTGGAAGTTATTTGGACACGTTCCCAGGTTCAATAGTAAAGGACCTTTAAGCCTACGAACCCTTAAAATCCAGACGACGGTTGTATCTAGCCAATTATTTTATCCTATTACAGTTTATTACATAGAAATGACCGGTTATTATAAAAAAATACTGTTATGCCATACACTTTTTGCTTTATTTATATCCCATCTTTTAGCTAAAATAACGCAATAAAATAACTACAAAACTGAACTTGTATCTATAAAAATCCTTAATTAATATTCCAAAATCAATTTCAGAGTTGGCTGAAAATATTTAATTCAATAAATTCTTTCTTTGCTAAACACTATTCCGTATTATTATAAAAAATATAATAAAGAAAACAAATTCTTGAATTTCATTCCAGTACAGTTCCAATCAACACACTTGGGGAATATATATATATATATATATATATATATATATATATATATATATATATATATATATATATATATATATATATATATCAACTTCAGTGTAATCAGTAAAACGCTCGCGAGAATTTTCCTTATACATTCATTAATTCACCAAATATACAAAAGAAGAAAATTCAAGAATAAGCACTTAAACAACAAAAAATTAAGTACTTATCTCAATTATCTCCAATATCCACAAGGTTTTTCTGGGTTTTCGTAGACTTGTAGTGGCTATTGGAAATACCAGAGATAATTAGTTTTTCAATTTTTTATATTAAAGGACTTATTCTTGAATAGGACGCTGTGAGAAAAAATTCTAAATATTTCGGGGGATATAAATTTCGTTGCGTTTATAACGCAAACCTTTTTGTTGCAAACCAGCATTATCAGGTCAAGTTTCCCGTTTACAAAATCAAGTTCAGTATTACGAGAAGGTGGCCGACTTCGCCACCAGCGCCGCTCGGAAACGAGTAGCGCTGACAGTAATCAAGAGTGAAACAAACGACTAAACATGGTGAGAAGAAAAAGTCGCATCGAGCACAAACTTTACGAAAGAAATACGATAAACCGGTCGCATGCGACTACTTGAAGTCGTGCGACACGGCATTCGTCATTGCCAGGGTTCCGAGTGCACCTTTGCGGAAAGTTCCCCCAGCCCCTCTCCCTCCACCCCACACGACCAAACAAACCCATATCACGCTCGACTGACTTTGATCCACACAGAGGGTCAACGGCGTGAATTTCATTAGTTCCGCTCTTAGATTACACCTTTAGAAACAACTCAAGAGGTCGGAAAACGGCAGGACGTCTAAACCGACAATAAAACGCTAATCGAGTTACCCCTCCCCCAACACCCTCGGCATCGCGGGATACCAAAATGGTTCTCAACTGAGGTGACGTCACATTCTAGGGTGACGCAGGGGTTATCATGGGGGGTGACGTTAATATTTGTTAAATTAATAATATATAATATTTGGGCTTAGAGAAATTAATAGAACCAGGAGAATACGCGCGCGTGCTCCTTTAAATACGTCAATTTTTATCCGTATGTGAAAGGAGTAGACCAAGGTGACAAGAAATGGAGTGAGGCAGAACTGAAAATGGAATGACGCAAATAGGGTATGTACGGGGCACAGGCAAGCCGGGCGACTGATTCGGACGTAAAGATCTTGAGAGCACCGACTAATTATCTATAAATTAAATAAGTAAATGTTGGCTAGCTATTTATATCGCGGAACGGGCTGGAATGTCGATGGTATTCCTTTAGAATTTTCATTGCCAATAACTTTTAAGGCACAAATGTATTAGCATGTGCATTTATATTTACATTGACAAGTTTCATTATAAAAATCAACTGAAGATGGCGCCGGAGTGCCGTCTCGCCCGGGGCACCAAAATACCTCGGTCTGCTCCCGGACGCAGACAACAATGAAAGCTCGAGAACCGCCGCCGTTTGGCTAATGATTAAAAACAAAACAATGCCTTCGAAAACTGCGAAAAAATATAGCAAACGAACCGCGGCTCGAAGCGACGACCGGAAGCGTTCGACCGGAAGCGTTCGACCGTGGAATTTCCCCCCTTTTTCTCTCTCCTCTTTATTTTTTTAAGAGCGGCAATAAAAAAATGCTGCCAGCGAGCGGTCACGCACAGTCATTCTCTTAACGCAGTTTCCCTGCGCTCATCTACATGGGAGGCGTTCCGTCAACGCTCCGTCGGATGGAACGCCGCTCAAAATACATCGTCGTTCTCCGCCACAGAAAAATAAGAATGACAAAAAAATATAAAATCCAAAATTAAAACCCGTAGACGCATTAACGTTCGGGTTGGGTCATGGAACCTCCTAGACCCAACCAGTTTACTCCCGGATTAAAAAACGAATAAAACTCGAGACCAGGACAGACTGTATTACTGACGAGAATTGATGCACGAGGAAAAACGTCGTAAATGGTTAGGCGCTGCGAGTGAAGGACAAGTTAGGGAAGAAGCGCAGCGTAAAATTACAACAGACGCTTTTTTCTTTTTTTTTCACAGGAAATATCTTTAATAAATATTATTGTGTCCTGCAAAAAAGGACAAAAAAATTATGAATAAAAAAATCCAATCTTTTATATATAATTACTCAATGTCTGCCCGTCCGTCCTTCCCCCCTTTTATCTCTTGAACAGTTTGCATAAGAGAAAAGCTGTAAACGCCATCGTGTTTCTGCCAACTAGAAGACCCCGGGAAAAATATTAGTGTCCCAGGTTCGATTCCAGGAGCCAATTATATTTTGCCATATGTTTACACAGGAGTTTAGATTTTTCAAGGTGCATGGTTTTTTTTTCTTTCATTCATAAAAAACGAAAATATGGACTGAATTTCTCCGTTTTTACTTTATACGACGGCTAAAACTATAAAATATCTTATTCTTCCGATTTTTAGATGCTACATGGAAGAATTAGCCAGAAACACGCGTTTCTTTTCGAAATTTTATGACTTTTTCATACTCTTTCCGGGTGTTGCCAAGGCGACCCGCATTGTTGCCTCCGATTGAATTAGTGTCTATTAAGCCTTCAAATAGACGCAAGAATTGCGCTATTCGCTTCGCGCTTTTTATATAGCATCGAAATTATAGTTGTAGCGACATCAAACTTGATAGATTCCAACGTTAATAATTGCAAATTATTATTATTCAGTAAACTGCGTATGGACTGTGAGCATTTTTAAGGACTGACCTAAAGAAAAAAATCTTGTCTTTATTTCAATACTGGAATGTTATCTTTTTCGTAAGGAAGAAGTAATTAAAATTGCACATATAAATTATAAAATCATACATGAATTTCAAAATGTCAGTTTTCTAATTTTATAAGGAAATATGGGGTATTATTACTTTTAAACATGTAGATTTCTGACTGACTTCGCAAAAGTTATTGCGGGTAACACTAGTAGGTACTTATATATAAATATATATAAATAAATTCTCGCGGAATCTAACTAGAGTTTTGAAGTCCGATGCACTATCCATCACAGTAATGTTTCATTCAAGTTGGTTCCCTGCAAAAATAATATTTTCTTTTTAGCATGAATTATTCTCGAGTTATTGGCAAAGTTTTGATGTAGACACCGATTAATCTACAGCAGCTGAACCTAGATCCACCGAATTTCTATTATACTTAGCTCTCATATAGACCCATCTGTTCTGAAAATTTGGCTTATTCAGGTTAAAGGATTCCAAAGATATTGTCCACAGGGACGGATGGACCAACTGAATGCTCAAGCGATATTCTTTAGAAACAAGTAACATTCCCTTGCTAAAGTAATAAGTGGAAGGATGTTTTCTTAAAAATTATCAGGGTTCTGGTTTTCACGAGACCATCCCATGCGTGAAAGTTTTACTCCTGTAATACAATACCACTTCAACATTTTGAATTTTCCGAATTCGGAGCCATTTGGCGAAAAATTTACGAACTACCGTAAAAATTCAATCAATGGAAACCTAATGGATTGATAAGCACTATTTAATTCAAAAAGAACTTTTCAAACATCTCTTAAAACAAACAAGTTGATTGCCCACAGAAAGGCAGAGTGATCACATAAGTACTTCTTTTTTCTTTTAAGAAAACGCGATAAAAAGACCAAAAAACGGGATGAAACTCGAATACCCGCGAGACAGAAACCGAAAATATGCCAAGAAAAGTTTCCTTTTTAAAATAATGTCCTTTTTCCGGTGCCGTTTTTAAAAAGTGGAGTAGAAAAAGGCATTTTTTAAAACATGCCCGTAAAAATAAAACGGTGAAGATGAGCATCTCGAGAGAGGTTGGATGGAGGAAGAAGGGCAAAATGGGTGCTTTAAGGTAGCGATGGAAATGAAAGGGAGAGACAGGAGTAGGAAGAGAATGAGAGAGAGAGAGAGGGCAAGGCGCTAGGAAGTTATGCCTACCAGAGATAGCGCGAGAGAGATAACCGCGTCCCGGGCATGTTTCGCTGGGATCGTGCTATACAAAACGAGCGTAGGAAAAGGTGGAGAGAGATAGAGAGGAATTCTTTTTCCCTGCCCTTTTTTTAATTCTTTTTTCTGACGCGTCTTGGTGAAGTATGTCCTGAAGTTTTTCTATCTTTCTTGAGATGGAATTATCCCAGTTTTCCGTATTTTTCTTCAATACATTCCATATAAATGTCTCGGCCCAATCTAAGAGGTCATCTTCTTTTAATTCAATCCCACATGTCAATCGAATGTATTGAACTATTTTTTTACCCAGAATCCCCCGATACGCTGACTAAAATGGCCATTTAATGGCTCGAAAAGACATTTTTAGAACAAGAAATTTTACAAGAGACAAAATGAATTTTTAAGCAGAAAAAATGAATTATGTACACGTATTTAAAGATTTTTCGAAGCGAAGCCGGAGAACCACGCATGGAAAGATGATATTGATTATCTTAGGAGAACCTAGATAGAATTAAAGAACGTAGACCAGAAAAATGAACCTCAAAAACGGTGTACAAAAAATGAGCTATTTATCTGAGAAAAAACAGACGAGCCTTTGAAAATATTCGCAGAATCTTGCGATAAATATACCAACGAAGAATTATTCATGCAAACGCAATAGCGCATGCTCCCAAAACAACAAGCTCAATCGCGTGCGCAGCGACCCCAACGGAAAAAATAAGAGAAACCTGCTCGGAGAGAGCCGGAGTAATACCAAAGAAATGACACACGGTGGCGCAAGGTAACATTCTACGAAGATGCCACGGTGATTAGTGGAGATAAACGAGATGGGGCGATCGCTGTTGGAGAAAGGAGTACGCCGGCGACGACCCACGGTCGCCAAGGTGACGCATGCACGGTGAATAAAAGGCACGAGAAGAATTTCCATAAATCCCGCAATGCGTTCGGCGCTAACATCTCGGGAACGAGATAAAAATGCGATGTAAGTTGCGATAGCGCCTGTTAAACTCCTTAATGCAAGTAATATTTGTATGCTTCGTTAATTACGGTCCATTGAAATGATGAATCGATAGATGTGTGGAGTACGCACATCTGCGTGAGACTTAATTCTCTAAACTTATTCCTACAATTAAACAGGCTTCTCAGGTAACAAACATTTTTCTCCAGTGACACTTCGCGCTACAGTACAATTTTAAAAATGTAATGAATATTGCTATAAACAACTATCACACCGAATAGGCTGAAATTACAGGCGGAAGATGAAGTGAGAATAACAGAATATTTTACTATACTCGGAGTCATCCAATGAGACACATTTTTCGCCATCTTCAACGCGAGATATGAACACGGGAGGCATTGTGAAAGGACGAAGTGCGCATGCTCCGCTATCCTAGACCGTAAAAAAGGAGTCATATTTTAGTACCTGCCGGCAAGGTTTATGGCGACAGCTGTGTAAGCAACATAATAAAAAGGAGTGCAAAACTCAGGTGATATTTTCCGGAGTAATTTCGAAGTTTGAAACCAAGTCTTCGGGTTAAGTTAATACGGGTAATAAAGCCCTTTGAAAAAGTAATTAAAGTCATAATAAACTATAAAAAATAAATATTCAAGCCTTCGGACCAATCAAAACCAGAAAATATTTTCGAATTCGAAAGATTGAATAAGTGTATCATATGCAGAGGCGTACCTGGGAGATATAGCGCCTATGGCAAAATTTTAAAGAAAACTTTGTTTAAGTAGAATATAATTTTTTCAAGAGTTTTTATTAACAATAACTTTAACAGTTAAGAATTAAATTAATACTTATTTATGGAAAATAAGTTTTTGGCATTTTTTGCAGGATACCCTAGTTACGGCACTGATCATATGCACAAGAAACTACTCCTTGACAAAACGATGAAGCATGACGCCTCATGGTTAAAACCTTATCAGAATGCACCTTTTGAATTTATTTTACATTTAATTCGCCAAATGTTTGCGAAGGACATTTAAAATTGCTATTTTCAAATACGTTATGACTGAGATATGAAGTTGGAAATTGGACCTGCGTACAACCAAAAGTGTTTTGTTTTTCAATTCGTATAAACGCTCTGAATAAACCTTAAAATCCGATTTAAAAATACAAACATGTTTTTTTTCCAACTGCAACGATGGTTAGTTTAAATGATATGACTAACAAGCCGACGAACTAGAGTACAACACATTCACTTGAAACTATAATTGCATTCATCAAATTGATAAAGTGTATTTGAGACGTAATTTACTGTGAAAGCTATCAAAAAGAACCTTCGTTTGTCTAAATCATGATAACTCGTTTCTTGAACAACATTTAGTAAGCATTATTATAATATTTACAGTTGAAGTTTAATTATATGTCTTTAAATATTTAGAGTGTTCTACGTTCTGCGGTTAATAGAAAATTTCACTTTTGTCGTTTCGAGATAACAACGGACCTAATTTACAAAAATATACTTCCCAAACTAAAATAACATGAGGCTTTTTTTACAAGATTCGGATAATGGAGGAATGAAAGAGGGATGGTTGAAAAAACACCCATTACAATCAGGCCCGTGATATGTTTTTATTTTAGAGTACAACCTTGCGCTTAAATTGAACGAAAGAGAGAGACGAGAGAGAAAAAAAGAATGTCACGGAAGTTATATATATATATATGTGTGTGTGTGTGTGTGTGTGTGTGTGTGTGTTATTTATTTATTTATTTTACTCTCGTAAAAATAACCAGACGAAAAATCAACATTTCCACAAAATTAAGCGCTCGGTTAGAAACTTAAAGGTTAAAGGTTCGGGCACATGAAGAGAATAAAAAAAACAAAGGAAGGGGTAGAGCGAACTGTGTACTTGTGCGCGAGCACCCGGAAAATAAATTGTGTCCGAAAGAGTTTTACGGCCGAAACTCCGACGTTAAATAAAAAAAGAGAGAGACCCCGCCCACACGCCACCGACACCCTCAGCGACCCACGCCCACCCACGCTCTTCAAGCTCACCGCGACCCCACGACGTGCATCTCGGAGCGACACCGAAAAAAAATACAAACGAGAGGAAAACAAAACACGATCGAGCGACAGCTCCCGTCACCCAGCCCTTCCTTCCTCTTTTTTTACAAAATAAATAAAGGCGGGTGGAGAAAAATTGGGAAGGGATCGATGCGTCACCCATAGAACTACAACCTTTTAAGGGATGACGCGACCAGAGAAGAGGAAGGAGACGAAATTAGAATGGGAGAAATTGAAAAAAAAACAAAAGACGCATGACTGAGCCTAGAAATGAAAAAAAGACCGTGACGTGACCTGAGGAGGTTATGGGGCATAAAAATTCGCGCAGAAACAAAGGTGAGAGGGAGTTGACTTGCTGGCTTGTGGAGAAAGAGAAGCCTAGGACGCCTTTAAAAAAAACCCCGCTGATTAGACAATTTTCGCAGACGTGTTCCGCCGAGCGAGGAGACGAGAGTAGGAGGGAGGATGCGGGTTTGGAATATTGGTTGTGAGGGCGGAAGAGGGAAGTGAAAGGGTTGACCGAACGAAGCCTCCCGTACGTACGTGTCCGACAAGGGAAAGAAAATAACGCGCAGGACTGATGACCGGACCGAAAGACAAGGGTCCGACCGACCGCGAGCTAGAGGAGAGCATTTGGCTGTGAGGCCAACCAAGGCGAAAGGGGTCAGTTCGGGGAAGTGCCCTCACTCACAGAATGAGAGAGAATATCCCGTGAAGAGGAGGGAGGGAAGGAGGGCGGTGTGTGCAAGCTGTTAGCTCCATAGCACCTGTTCTCCCCACCCCTCTCATTCTCTCGAATAGAACTCCTACCACACCACAACCTCTCATCGGTTCTACTTTCTACCTCAACTCCTTAAACTCTCCCCCACTTCCCTAACTGTCTCGCCACCCTCAATCCTTCCCTCCCCTCACCCTTCCCCTCCCCTCTCACCTCAGATCCTTACCTCTCAACAGTTCGTGCCCATGGCGACCGCAGGCATCTGACCGCAAGAGGTGCGGTGGCGTTCAACGTTGTTGACTGTCTAACCTTACCTCTACTAGCGCCTCTTCCCCTCCCCTTCGCAGTACCTGATCTATTCGAGTTTCCCGACGAATTAACAAGAGAGAGATCTTCCCAGGCGAAAATTACTGTTTAAAGGCTTCGCGTCGCATATTCCTTTTCTCGCTCGCAGATGCCGCAAGGTGCAGTTGGAACACTTAACGGTTGATGAGAGATGGAGAGAGAGAGCCTATAAGTGATTAGAACGCGGGGCATAGGAAACTGGCGGTTTTACCCTCACATGAAAAACCGGTAATGGTGTATAATATGTCAGTCGAATGGAAAAATTTTTCGATGCCGCGAACGGTTTTGATTACGTTACCCGCGAGAATCACGATATGACGGTCGATAGCCGCAAAAAAATTTAAAATGCGAAGAGAAAATAAAATGCAATTACATATTCTAAAAAATTACATTACGATAAAAAATTAATTATATTTCTTTAAGGGATGACATAAAGGGCTCGAGTTATCGAACGTTCGAGCAACGTTCAAAATATAACACGAAAAAATGTCTTTTTCGATATATCGAATGTTCGTGTCATAGATTTTCGACTAATCGAGGTAGGGCTGTTGATCATATCAGCAACTAATGTTCGCGGTAAGTGATTCTCAAATAGACCGACATTTTTTAAGTACAGAAAAAAGGGCCGCTCAAGATATACAAACCGGCCACCGTAAAATATCGCAAGACATGAAATATTACGATGAATGACGACTATCGAATCTAAATAACATGAAATATACGAACGCACGAGAGGAATGGATCGGTGCGATTACTGTTTCATCGACGTCCGGGCGGACCCGCAACAAAAAAAACCGGAGTCACGATTTGCGCTACGCATGGCTCATCCTCAATAAAACGTCCTCCGAACGAAATAACTTCGTTTCTCTTCGTTTGTTTTCTCCCAACCATCTCCCGCTCTTTCCGTCTCTTTTTACCTTTCCGCCATCAAAACAAAAAAAAACGTACAAAACCTCATTACGCCGACGAGAGATCAAAAGAGTGACCATAGAAGGAGAAGGCCAATCTAAACAAACAGGACCCCATTTGAAAAGTAAAGAGCTTTCTTCCGTTAAAAAAAAAGAAACGAGGAAACCTCGTTCGTTTTAATGTATTTTTTTTGTAACGTCCACTGCTAATTTTAGAACCACTTCAGATCACCGTATCTAGTATTTCATAGTTCGGATGGAATGGGAAAGCTAGGAGAGGGCAAAATGTGCTGGGTCATCGCCAAAACGCCCGAATGACCTCATCCACCTCTTCGATGCATAATCCATAGAAGCCGACAGAATTAATACGAGTGGAGTTATCTCGAATTTATACCCTACTAAAAAAAACTTCTCCATTCCAGAACGATAGGCAAATATTAGGACGAAAAAACTGATTATGTAGCGGACGTGGAAGGTGAAACTATCGTCGTATTTATCCGTAACTCCATTTAAAGAGGTTAAGTTTGCGCAAATCCTACAGTTGAAAAAATAATAAAAACAAACGCGAGCGCGCAATGGTCGGCCTACGTGACCCGGAGAGACTTTTTTTTTATTTTTATAAATATCGTTAAGCTCTGAAAAAGATCGCCCTGATTATCTCCATCCGAATTCTGCGCAGCGACCGCCGAAACCACATAATGAAAAAAGCGCTCACGTTGACACATAGATACACCGCAACCGGGTTTTCGTGACTTGCGCAGGGATCCTACAAAAAGCGACCGAAAAAAAATATTTAAAAAAGTGAAAAATGTCGATTGCAAAATACCGACGGCGACAGTTTTTTAATTTTTCGCTTCTTGAAATCCAGGTTTTCGAGCTACGTAATTCTGCAGTTAAACATTTTTAAAATGAGTTTTGTTCGTTCAGGAGTTGCCTGAAATCGTTAAAGGAGACACTATGATAGAAAATGAGGACGTGATCATTATGAAACACTGGCGCAAAGTATTCCACGTCATATCTCCGTCAATCCTTCTTTACTCGTTTATTTGGTGAAAGCAGTCGGGTTTAGAGTAATTTAAATTACGGAATAAATACTAGAGGGGGATACAGAAAAAATTGAGAGTTTTACTTCAATTTCTTTGGATGCCATTTGGCTTTAAAAATTGAATGAAAATATGACAAACCAGCGTTGATAGTAGCAAAAACCGATTTTGGCTTTCGTTTCACAAGTCGTGCATTGGAATACGCCATTTGAAAGAGCAATTTTCACATGAAATAATATCAAATAATGGATTTTTAGAGATAATTATATATACATCCACAGATAATTTACTAAGATTTACAAAAACAATGAAGATAGTCCATTTTAAAATTTTCCTATTCCATTGGCTGCAGTAACGGCATACTGGCGGTTTGGCACGTTTTTTTCCTTATAAAATATGCTAATTAGACGGGTTTGTATGCCTGTCTGCAGGTCTTGCTATCAATCTGCCCGTTTAAATCCAACTTTAATATATAATATTCGTTAGAAAATACTTTTTTAAATATAAAGACATTTAAAAACAATTTGTTCAGCTTTTCCAGAGGCTTTGGTACGCTTCCGAATGGTGGCGGTCTATCCATTTGAAAATTCTAAACTATTAAATCATATTTCGTCGTAATTTTAAATTCCAACAGACTTAAATTTTCAAAGATGGTTATGCCGACCATGAATTCACAATTTCAATTTTTCAAAAAGTAGAAAAGACTTTTTTAATGCATGCATTTCTCGAAAGACTTTCTCTGGCCCTTAATTCTTAAAAAATTACTATTTTCAGACGTTAGAAATTTCCCGACATTCCGCACAGAAACCACAAATTAATTCGTCTAAACGGGTGGTTTATGCAGTTATCCCTTGTGCAACGCGGGGGTTACCTTCTCGGTAAAGGCCGCGTTGTGTAAAACCGCGTCGCACGTGCTTAATACCTCATGGGAAAAATCACGGGTCCATAAAGGCTACGAGCTTTCTCAAGTCACGCACGCACTTAAAATGCGGCGCTCGACCAATTCAGAACCGCGTATTACTAAATTTTCGTAATAAGTGCTCGGTAAATGAGTACAGTGCAAAGGTCAGAAACCGGCTGTCGAAAAAATCGGGATTGTCCTAAAACCGGATATTTTAAACGCTGAACAGGGCAATAAGGCTTGTGATGTATATATTAAAAAAAAATTTCAGATAATTTCAGATGTATGAAGCAAATGAAATTACCTACATGATATTAAAAAAATAACTTCATGAAATAGCGCAAAAACTCGAACTGATGGCAGCTAAAATTCCGATGACGAAAAGTAAATTATCAACACAGCCTTGCCTTGGTAACTTGTATTGCTCGGTAAGCAGAGAAGAATGGCAAATTTCGTTAGGAAAAAAACAAATTTATCCTATATTTTCATATTTTATTGTGTTTTTCTTACTCCCCGAGTTTGATAATTAATGATTATGTTATACACACAAATATAATCTCCAGAAATCAGAAAAATCTCAGAAGCGGCAACCTCTTAAGTCTCAAGGTTACCGGTTTTTTAACTTTGTGGTGTACCACATTTATTTAACCGCGTAAAATGAAATTCGCGTTGGGGAAGTGTGTTCTTAACAAAATTTTCGCCCCGATAATTAGAGAGAGAAACATGAGGTAACTTTCCAACGATACATTATAGCGAGGCAGAGAGAGAGAGAGAGAAAACGGAGGCGGAATAGAGGGCGGACTGGGGTTAGGAAGGCAACGAACGGCTCCCGACGAGTTTTAAAACGCGCAAGCGAAACTGGGCCCATAATGCACAGCGAAACGACCGCAGCGCCAGGCATAGGAGGACGGAACAATGAGAGGAAGATTAAGCAGATGCGAATGAAACCTCCGAGCCGCCAACAATCGAGCAATAAAACCGTTCTAGAAATTAGCAGCGGGATTTTACCCTTCATCTCCGCTCACACTGAAGTTTAATTACTCCGATCAGTACGTTTGTTTTGACGACGTCGCAGAGACCAATAGGGAGCGCGCGGTTTGATCATTGAAGGAATGTCGAATGGGATCTCGTCGAATCGAACTGGAACGGAAAAAACGTCCTAAAGCTTGATGTATCCCGGCGAGCGGGAAATTCTGCGTAATGCAACATTCACTCGTCCATTCGTGCCGAAGGGGTTTAAATACGTTAATGACCTAATTCCCAACGATATGCACTAAAATGGAGGCTGGAACTCTTAACGTTCCTCCAGAATGGCAGATTATCAACACTGCGTATCAAATTATTGGCAGGCAAACGTGGCTCCTTGCCGGTTCAATACAAAAAAGTCACGCGTTTAGGAGATATGAAATGGTTATATAGAGAAGGGCACTAACTTTCCTAAAGCGTCAGAAACTAATAGCATGCGTCTTCCACTAAAATATTATCCATTTCAATCGGCGGTTCAGTTACATATTTCACTTAAACGACATGCATAATTTAACTAATAATTCTGAGATATTTTCAAGATTTATTCGAACACAATTCAACACGATGTAGCCAGATTTAGATAATTCTATTAATTGCAATCCACCCATAGAGTATATAGCAATACATCTCCGTGGAATTTAGTCCATTAAATCATTGGTAGGGTCTACATACCATATATCAATACAATCGAGTAATTTCTCTCGTCTGTTGAGCAAATGCAGATGACCATAAATCGCCACAGAAAAATGACGAACCGTGTTAGGTTATATTTCCATTTTCCTTTATAAAAAAACAGTATGTGTCTTGTTGTTTCATATTATCAAAATACAAAAATAAATTTATATTTCGCGTCAAAACAATCATATGTCATTAACCCAGTGTTGGAAAACTCCTTCAGCCAAAAAATATAGGAAAAACCCTATGCATTTCACCCACCAAGTGGGCATCCTCAGGGGAGAACCTGACCTGGCAGTGAACAGGGTTCGAGCTAGCTACTACTGAATATGTCATTAAAACGTATCAGTTCACGCCACGACGACTGTAAGACCAAGTTCGAAACTTTGGAGAAAATAAAAACGTTGCAATTATGGGTTTTGCCTATGAGGTAGCAAAAACATTCTCAAACGCATATAAAAAGACGCCCCACTACCACCTGACCTTGAATGTCGATTGATATACAGTTGGCTCAAATAGGTGATAAGCTAAAAATAAATACATAAATACCAAATACAAATAAGTCCGATACCATTGCTAAAGTAAGAGGTGGAAACACGTTTTCTTAATAATCATCAGGGTTCTGGTTTGCCTCCCCCTTTAGGGAAGGGACAATCTGCATCACTGGAATGTACGTCCTCGCTAGATCTTTCCATGCGTGAAAACTTCCCTCCTCTAGTTTGGCTACAATACTATTTCAAAGATTTGAATTCTCCTAATTTGAAGCCACCTATCGGAAAATCTATGGACTAGTGGAAAAATCTAATCATTAGAAAATTCAAATATTGATAAGAGCTATCTATCGAATTCAAAATGAATTTTCCAAATATCTCCTAAAACAAAAAAAAATCGATTGTTCACAGGCAGACGGACAGAAAGCGTGATCACATTAGCACGTGCTATAAATAGTACAGACTATGTGAAACATTATTAAAATGCGCCAGAACGAAAAAAAAACTGAGAGAAAAGGGAAAAAATACAAAAAACATTCAAAGGAATGCAAACGATTGGAAAATGGGTGCCGAGCAACTATAAAGGTCTTAAACAAAGAAATTATGTGATCCTTACGCAGCATACAGAACCGCGTCCATAAACAAAAGGAAAACGTATGAATTACGAGGATAAAACGCAAGAGCTCCCTAATGACTAAAAAAGGTGTAAAGTGACATGTAATCATGTCACTCACAGAAACGATTTTTCTGTCAATCTCATTCTCATCAACAAATATCTTTCACTTGTTGATTTTACCTTTCAAAACCTATCGCGCAATTGCAATCCTTTGATACGCACAGGACGGCTAAATCCCAGCGTTTTGATGAATGCGTGCCCGCGTCAAAAGCGAAGCTCCCGTGAGCCTTCGCGTCGTCGCTTCAGCAAAGAGTTGCGCGATTTTAAAAGGCTCTCATTACCGTGTGTACGCTCGCCATTTTCCATCTTCACCGAGGCAAACGAAAAAAAAGCCGATTTACGAGCGGCGAGAAGATTTTTTTACGACTATCCCGCGGAACGAAAAAAAAACAAAACCGACGCAGGAATAAGCACGAATCCTCAATTCCCTCCCTGCATTTTACAACGTTTACAACCTCTCTTCCAAGGAAAAATGTTTAAAAGTTTTTCCTCTCGCCGGGATTTATTGCGACCGTCTCGCAAAAACAAAACAAAATAAAACGAAACAAAACAGAAAAGAAATTTCGCCTCCTCGTATGGGCGTATCCACTCAAACATCAACAAAATCCGTTTTTTTTCTTCACGGTAGAACGACAGGCACGCACGCATATATACACACGCGCGCTCGCGATCATATGCACGCGTGTCCGAAACGGTAGAAACCGAAAGTTCACTGGGCGACGGACGAGAGGTTAAAGAAAAGGACGCACGATAGGCGTTACATCCTTTTATTTATCTCCGCGGTCCATTCCTTCTCGTACGTGAGACTTTTACGACGGAGAAAGAGCGAGAGAAAGTTATGGCGGGGACCACATAATTATCGAAGGTAGTGGATGATGAGGTGAGCCGGGGGGGAAGTAAAAGAAAGGGGAAACCGCAAGGAACCTGCCTGGTTAAGTTTATCTCCGCTTAATTGCCCAATAGAATAAAATATAGAAATATGAAGATCTCTTTTCATTTACTAGCGATGAAACGAAAGATTTTTTATTTTACTTTTTGACTGCACAGAACGATTTCGACCGGTCGTCTCGGCCAAAGGCCTAATTTATGCTACGGTCCATGATCTATCAAACAGAAGTTCGCGAGTGTAACTCAAAAGCGAGAAACATTTCAAAACGAGGTTTAAAAATAAAATTAACGAAACTAAAAATATCTTAATGATGATATAAATTAAAAATAATAGGTCAAATTCACCACGAATATCCGTGTAAAAAGAAACCCGACTACCAGGTACAATACAAATACACTGAATAACAAGTGACTTTGTGAGAAGAGATGCTCACGAAAAAATATTAAACCTTACAAGCTTTCCCGAGAAGAGCTAATAATTGTCTATCAGTTTCGCAGACAATTATTGGGTATATATAACCAATGATCAACTGGAAAGAAGACGAAAGGGAAGAGCGACTGTTTCATAAGCGATTATGGTAATTTTTGGAACGAAGTACAAATGCAAAAAAATGTTGTTTGGAGGGCCCATTAAAATTTTAAAACAAAACTGTTTTTCCTTGGGTTTACTGTCACAGATCACTAATATCCTTATTCCTCTACCTCTGATATTTCGAACAATCTTTGCGCTGCACCTCGATTAAAGCCTCTGCACGATGAAATCAAATAATGTTAAACATTTTTACGATGTAATTTCGCTCCAAAATCCGCGTCAATAATGCAATACACTCGGCAACAAAACGAGAATTAAATTCGACGTATTTTCGTCCACTTGCTCTACTGCGAGAAACGATTTCACGATTGAAAATATAGCTCTAAGCGCTTTAAAATCTTATTTGCCAACTCTCATTGCACATCATTAAATACGCAAATGGCTATTTTATCGCAATTAAACTCTCGTTTTTAGACTTGAAAATGACAGATAACAAAGTTCTCGGAAAGGCTGTATCTCACGTTGGGTCTTATCAGTAATTGCGGAAACAAAAAAAATAAGCGCATGACTGCAAGTGCCAGAAATGTATCGTGGAAAAAGCAGCAAAACATTTCCGAGCTCAATTAACAACAGAAAATAACGACTGATAGTTTTATTTATATAACACAGGCAACACTTCTATTTAAATCCTAAAAAACAGATCAGCGACTACAAATGTACAAAAAAACTTCAATTTCTGGAAAATTCACAAATTATTACCCAAGACTTATACAAATAATTCTTAATAATAGCTTTACATAAAAAACGGGTCAAACCTCAAGATATTTCTTTAAAAAACGGATAACTCGATCTGGAAAAATTAAACTGGATACCAAGATAAAAAAGCAAATTAAATACATTTTTAAAAACAAACGTAATCCTCCGTCAAGCTTTGGAGGCACTACTTTTTTTTAAAGAAACTTTTTAAAACCATCGGCATTTCATAACTTTAAACCAAATTGTTGAAATTGAATCGACACGCTAATAAGCGTGGTAAACACGTCTAAGGGCCTTCCTCATTACCATAAACAACGCATCGGAAGGAGAAGGGGGAGGAAGAAGAAGATCGTCCAAACGCGATGTTCCCAGAGAGAAAAAGGTGAATATGCAGACGCGAGTCCAGTAGAGCAGTAAGGGAAGAGAAATGGGGAGGGGAGAGAAAGGGGGAGGGGAGAGAAAAGGGGGGGAGAGAAAAGGGGGGAGAGAAAAGGGGGGGAGAGAAAAGGGATGTTGGCAACGGGGTTATGGAATGTATGCAGCTGTCGCGGGAACGAGAAACTGGTAGGATATACCAAGCCGACTGTTTTTTTGTTTCTAGGTCATCTGCCGGCAGAAGGGGTCGTAACTGAATTAAAAATTACCTCACGTAAGCAACCATCGCGCCTTCACTTCTTTCCCTCTCTCCCCCTTTATCTTCTAGCCTCTTGTCTTGTGTGTGTGTGTTTACCTTTCCTGCTTTTATCGATCAAACTCATCGCAAGTTTCCCCCTACCTCCCCACAAGTACGACGGAAATAAATGAAAAGCGAAATGCGAGGTTTTTTTCTAGTCTAAAAGACCTGTTTTATAACGTTTTATATGAAAGTAGGTTGAGTTAGAACTCAAGAGAAGAGGACGAATTTTAAATTCGCGGATATCGGTAGATACGGAATTCGATATCAGCATATTAGGCTAAGGAAGAATATCGGGTCTTTTTTATCGGTTCCGCGTAAGCAAATCCTTCGTAAAAGAAAGCATCCATGTTCCGGATCGCTATCACGCAGTTACTATACCAACTAAAGTTTACGGGCAGAGGAAAGACTTCCTCGGTGTATCCATAACGCTGACGCATCTCAATAAGGGTTTTACATGTGGAAAAAACTGATAAAAATAGCGCATTTTTCCTTAAAAATTACGATATAAACCTTTCGCGGGTGCCACATCGCGCCAAAAGTATCCATCCAAAACGTGTAAGCATGCATCGATGATGATAAAAGTTAACGACCAACTCGAGTAAGAAAAAAACATTCGCTTTTGAATGTACGGTGGAAAAAAATAGCCGATCACGGTTCGAGGATTGAGGTCAGCAAATAATTGGATTATCTCTGTCAGAAGACAGGTGTCGTGCTTGAAAAGGGTTAATGGGCATCGGAGGAAAGATTGAAATGCGAACTGCCTCCGACCACGACTTCGAAAACAAACTCGCAAAAAAATAAAGCGGGATTCTTCGAACGACAATCAGTGACGGTGAAATTCCAACGAAAAAAATACTCGATATTGTAAATCGATTCGGATATAGTCATTCGACGCGACACAAAAGATGACGCACTTTACAGTTTGGTGAAAAATCGTATTTTTGTAGGTGGGCTTAGATATATCAAATTAAAAATTTAAAATTTACCACGTGAATATACCATTAATGAAAACATTGACATTTTTTGTCTGATACGACAGAAATATATAATGTTCTTCGAGAGGTCGATAGGGCAATAAACAATGACATTCAAATAATATATATATGTATATATATATATATATGTATATGTATATATATGTATATATATATGTGTGTGTGTATATATATATATATATATATATATATATATATATATATAACAACTTAGGGAAAAGGAAAGGTAAAATAGATATATGGATGTCAACAAGGTGTTGGGATGAGGAAACCCAGTGGACACTCACCAATCAGACGACTTCAGGTTGGCGAGGCCCCGGGGATGTCGAAGCGACACACGTAAAATAACACTAAAACACAGAAGCTTTCGGAACAACTCCTTCTTCAGCTACAGAGAGAGAACTGATGGCGGTGACACTGGGTGGAGGCATGGGGGTGGAAGGGTAGTGCGGAAAGGTCGAGGATTGGAGGAAACGGAGGGGGTTGGGGATGGGTAGGGTGTTGGGAGAAGACAGAAAGGGTGTGAAAAGCTATCGAAGGTTTGAGGCCTGGGGGAGTAAAGGAGTTTAGGAGATGGATATGCGAAAGCTCCCACTGACGGAGTTGGGGAGCCGAAGCATTGTCGGGGAGAGCGCGAATGACTCTCACTGTGAAGCAGTTGTTAAACTTTAAATTATGTTTGTTCGCATGAACGGCCACCGGCAGCGGTCGTTTGAGAATGACGCTGTTGCGGTGGCCATTCATGCGGATGTTGAGGGGATTGCTGGTGAGGCCAACATAAAAGGCGGGACATTGGGTGCATCTCAGGAGGTAAATGATATTGCGGGTGGTGCAGTTGGTGGTGGAAGTTATGGGGTAGGTGATGTTGGTTGTGGGACTGGAGAAGGAGTTGCAGGGGGGGTTTATTGGGTTTCCTCATCCCAACACCTTGTTGACATGCATATATATATATATATATATATATATATATATATATATATATATATATATACATACATAACGTAATATATCTTCTTACCTGCACACAATGCCCTGCGTTCTACGTAGGCCTCACAACCACACCCCTTAACATCCGCATGAACGGCCATCGGAATAGCGTCTCTCTTAGGCGCCCCCTTCCGGTGGCCGACCATGCGTTAACCCACTCCCTTCCCTTCAATAGCTGCTTCACAGTAAAAACTATTCGTGCTCTTCCAAGTAGTTTCCCCGCGCCACAACTCCGTCAATGGGAACTAGCCCATATTGACATCCTCCGCTCCCTCTCCTTACCAGGTTTAAACCTTCGCTAACACTCCCACTCCAATCACCCCTCTTTTTCCTTTCCCCTTCCTCTTACCCCTCTTTTCTCCAGTGTTACGCTTATTTTTAGTCTCCGTATTTCTCTCGCTGAAGAAGGGCGTGTGTTGCCCGAAAGCTCCAAATTACAACCCTTCCTCTATCGCTGTGGACGTCCACCACTGTATGGTAAGTGTTCACTGGCTCCTTCCTATCCCTCTCAACCTCTCGTTGCATTTATTTTATCATATTATTTCTTTTTCCGTATCGTTATATATATATATATACACACACACACACTTTCGATCGCATAAAAAACGGAACGAACGGTCCTTTCCGCGAAAAAATTCGACATGAACGAGTAACTTTTGGGATTCCAGCAGCAGCTTCTCCGGAATCCGTAAGCAAAATACTTTTCGCGCAACGCCCATCATAAAAATATATTGAGAATGCCTGGAATTCCTCCGTCTCAGAATCGATCTTTTTGCCGGCAACCAAAACAGAATACTTCGGTAAGACGCTCGCGTACATTTTATCGAACTCCTCCGCGTGGCTCTGCATCTATTTATCGTCTCAAAAAATAAAAACCACGGATCCCTTTTTGTTGGCCGCACGTAGCGCGGTTTTCAATAAGAAACTTGATAAATCGCCGCTGGCGTGCATCCTCCCTCCGCTCCATCTACTTTCTCCCTTGCTTTCAACCCTTCCCACTCCCTTTCTTTCCCGTTTCTTCTTCCTTTTCTGCTTCCTTCTTCGTCGCTTCCTATCCTCTTCTCCATTCATCTCTCCCGATAAATCTTCCGCCTCTTCCCTAACATTCTCTTTTGCATGCCTCTCATATCTCTTTCCCCCTTTTTATTGGCACGTATTTAAAGAAAAATGCGTTTTAGTTTCACTTGCGTCCAGGGCCGGCCCAAGGCGTGGGCAAGAGCCACGGGCGGCCGGATCTGAGGGCGGCCACCTTATTGCGAACAAATGGGAACTACGGTTTCTATTAAAATGTCGAGTGTAAGGGTCGAAAGGGAACTTAAATTCCAATGACTTTCGGATTCTCGTATATTTGTTTGTAAACGTAATCCCGATATGGTTTCAAGTGCCTCGCCGACTCTAGTTTGAGTCAGGAGTTCTTTGCGTGTATGAGTCATGCTCAGGGCATAATTTTATTGAAAGAATAAATAAACGCGTTGTGTGAATCTTATCGCTCTTTTCTTCACGCGCACCCAAATTCTCTTTTATCGTCAAGATCATTCAGTTCTTTCATTGCCTTGAGTAAGGAAAGTAGTACTGTCTTAGAACTAGGATTAGCATTTTGGATATTTTGCACAAGTATTTTTAATGGAGTATTTTATCATAAAACTATATTTTCAAGTTGTCCGTTCAATATTTAAAACGGTGGTACATCTTATGACCAGAGCTAGAGTGTACAGTGTTAGATATTTTGATAAGAAAAGGTCTCCATGCACAGCTAAAACAGTTAAATTTTCCAAAACAGAATAACAAAAGATTTTTTCATGTATCCTGTTACACTCGAGTACTGAGCAATGGAGACCAAATTAATAGACAATGGTTGGTTTATTCGTACTCAAAAGATTCAGTGATTTGTTTTTGTTGTTAATTATTTTGTAATTCTAAATTTTCTTTAACTTCGGAGGTAAAAAACGTTTGGAAACATATCTTCGGTTCAGCACTGTCACGAAAGAAGCCAAGATCATTATAATTGTTCCCAAATACGGTTAGAATTCGAGAAAAGACAAAACTGATCTAACAATTGATAATGATTCGCAACGTTTAATGATACCTAGTTGAAAAACAGCACTGGTAGAAGTTCAAAACGTTTAATCGCCATGATTAAATTTCTTGTTAGGGAGAATATGGCTTTCAAAGGTTCAACTGACACTCTTTATGAGGAAAAAAAATCATTTTTTTAAAATAATCGAATGATTAGCCGAGTTTCAGGAAGTTATGAAAAGGCACCTAAATAGAATCAAAAGCAAAGATGTTCATATCTTACCTAGGAAAAACAGTTAAAAACGAATTTATAGCCCTATTAGGAAATAAAATTAAAGACACCGTTTTAAATGAAATAGAAAAAGCTAAATATTTTTCGATTATAATAGATTGTACCCCAGATATCTCCCATTTAGAACAAATGACTTTAATCATAAGATAAGTAAACACCCAAGAACGGAAAACTGGGTCACGTCACATAATACAAATAGAAGAACGATTTTTTAGTTTTGTAAGCATCCAAAATTCCAGTGGTGCAGGAATGGCAACAATAGCTTTGAGAAAGCTTGAATAACTATATTTAAATTCGAATGCGTGGACAGGGGTATGATAATGGGTCCAACGTGGGAGGGAAAAAGTGGGGAGTCCAAACTTTGACTAGGAATCAATACCCACGAGTTTTTTGTACCTTGTAGCACCCATTCCTTAAATATAGTTCTTAATGTTGCCGTCAATTGTAACATGGAAGCTGTTCAGTTTTTTGAAACAATACAATACATTTATAAATTTTCTATCCACCGCTGAAACATTCGTTTGAAACATGTTTCATATATTACTGTAAAACCTTTAATTGCAACTCGCTGAGAAAGTCGTGTGGACGCTGTTAAAGCGGTTAGGTATCTAACTGTAGGGATTTATAAAGCCCTGACGTCTATTTCTAAAGATATTACACTTTTCGGACAACACGGCACCAAAACCAGGGTTGAGGCAAAATATATCTCTAGAAAAATATGCTCCTTTGAATTTATCTGCAGCATTGTGGTTTGGTAGGATATTTTGTACGAAATTAATATTTCTAGTAAGTTCCTGAAATACGTGTAAAAAAATTTTTATTCCTTGTATTGTGGCAGACCTGCTTCCTATATCTATTCTAAACATCTTGATTTTGTTATTTTATGTTGCACACCTTCTTCATACAAAATTTAATTGAAATCGGTTGGGCCAATTCCTTCCAAATTCATAATTACCGAAAAGTTTAACTGTGCTGAGTCGATCCGGTCCAAATATGTCATTTTGGTCATTAATATATGTGCATATTCTATGTACCAAATGTAGCTGAAATCGTTTCGTTCATGAAAAAGATGTTAGTGGGGTACACACACACGGATACCGAGGCGATCTCATAAGACTACTTTCCATTTTTGGATAGTAAGCTAATAAAAATCGCTACATTTTATCCATGTTCATGTTCCTCCCTCTTGCTTATCCATTATTTTCCATTTTCTTTCTCCGTAATTCTGCGCCCTCTCACATTATTCCACTCACTCCTTTCCCCTCTTTTTGCCTATTTCTTTTTCCGCTATTCCTCATTCTATTCCCCTATCCTTTCTCCCTTCTTTTTCTGTCTCCACCGGCACCCTTCCTCCCCATCTATGTTCCCCTTTCTCTCTTGTCTCCCCATCTTTTCCTCTTCCCTCTCTTTCCTTTCCCACATTCATCTCTCTCCAAATTTTTCCTCGCTCTCCCTTTCTCCCGGTTCTCCACAACACACACACACAAACCAAAAGACGAACTCCGACGACGCTGGTCTCCAAGGAACAGATCGATGTAGCAACGGAGACGCGAGGGAGCCAAAGAGAGGGTAAGGGGACAGACTGGAGGAATGGTATGAGCGAGAGAAACAGAAAGAGAGAGAGTGGGAGAAGCCGAGTAGGCGCCAATGGTTTTTGGACATATGATCTGCTTCCCCCGTCTCTCCCCTCACCTCTCTGTTCCTTATCTTTCTCTTTTCAATTTCTTTCTCCCTCTTTTGGCACCATCCAACTTTTACCAATCTCTCCTCATTTTCTACTCCTCCCACTTCCTTCCATCTCCAATTCCCATTCCTAATTCAGCCACCTCCTCCATATTTATTTCTTCCTCTCCACTCTCTCTCTCCCACTCCACCTTATTTCTCTCTCTGCCTCTCTCTCTTGGTCCCTTCCTTCCTCCACCTCTCTCCCTTCTCCCTCTCCTTCTATCCTCCCCCCATCTCCCCCTTTCACCTTGTTTCTTTATCTCTCTCCTACCTCTCCGCCTTTCTTTTTCTGTACTTCACTTTCTTCCTCATATCTTCCTCTCTCTTACACCGAACCCTTACACCCTTCTTGTTCTCCTTCTATCTTACACCCTCTCTCCTCTCCACCTTGTTTTCCTATCTTCCCCTCTACTACTCCCACTCTACCCATATTATTTTTTCTCTGCCTCCCACTCTCCTCCATCCTTTCCCTCTCCACTCCTAGTTCTGCTTTCCTATTCCCTCTCTACGTCTCCACCTTTTTCCTCTCTGTCTTCCTCTCTCTTCCGCGTTTTCCTCTTTGTCCTTTTCCCTCACCCTCCCTCGTCCTCCGTCCTTAACCTGTTCCTATAGGCTCCTCCTCAAAAACGAGAGAGAAAATTTTCCTCCTCCCTCTTCCGCCTCCAAATTTCCCTGTCCACAATCTACACCTACACACACGCGCGGGGAACGGAGAGGGGCCGACGAAACCACCTGAATCTGAAGGGGATATATTTAAAAAAAAAACACGTAAAATATTCTCCCAGTGGAGGTAGAGAGAACACGCGATCCGGAGGAAAAAAACAACAGAAGCAGGAAAAGCGTACAAAATATCGAAAGGGAAAAAAATGGAGATTAGAAAAATTCTCTGGATTTGTCATGGGTCTCGCGCAACGACCGTAAAAGGTTGCCGGACTTGCGCGTGGTTACAGTTCTCGCGAATGAATCTCGGTGACGTCCAGTTGCGGAAGGGAACTTTTGCGGTTTTTTCCCATCGTTTTCAAGTTACTAGGCAGTTTTCGGGTGGTGCTTATTACTCATGGCTAATACTATTGTATCATCGAAGTAATATCGGTGATGGTAATGAAACAAGTGTATTCTTCCGCGAAAGTAACTGGTTTGAGAATATTTTGTAAACCAGAACTCCCAAACAATTCAACAGGTCATTTCCTGGATATTTTTAAAGTAATGTGATAAAACACCCAAACAACCATTATTCCATCACCATGCCGATGAGAAATCAATCTTAAACTTAAAAAGGATGGATTTTTGCGGCATATAAAATAAATTACACATGTAAGTCCAACCGACAGTTTCTGTAAGCAATCTCACAGCCACCAATCAGCAGCAACGCAATGATTCTAATAAGAATTAAGAATCAACGATCGGCGAACTGCAAGAGGTGTGCAATTTTCTGCGCGTGTGATTTACTCAGCCGCTTTTGACCACGCCAATCGAGATTGAAATTTTCAATGTTTCAACGGAAAATTCAGCTATAGCGATATAATTAGGAGGACAAATAAAATAACATCACATTAAGAATGGATGGAGACAAGTAAATTAAGGACCACTAACCATACACCCAAAAACAGCATGTGCACGAACATACACAGTCGGTTTACCTCGTGTCCAACCTTTATATGGCATTTATGTGGATTTTACTCACCACGCCACCATATCTTGCTCAATTTTTCCACTTTTGGTAAGTTGCACGGACCCTATTTAAATCGCGCTAAGCGAAATGAAATGGAAAATACGCTTCTCAAGCGTATCGTACCACCCACTTGGCGTTTTCCATTCCTCTTCAGCATCCCCTGTAGAACTTAATTGCCCCTAGCACTTCAACATAGCTTTATGATAAATAATTAATTAAACATCACTTCGACGTTACTTTGGCTCGATGAACCGTGAAGATATATGTTTGCGATGTCCGTGGCAACATTCCAGCTATATTAAATTAACCCAATTAATTCGTCTAGTCTTCTGAATCTATCGCTCGTTCATAGATAATAAACGCAGACATCTTCCAAAAAAATATAAATGATTCGGATGTTCTCTGTGACGAAACAGGTCCTAACATGATACCCAGATTATAAGATCGGCATCACTCGTGATTTTCCTATCTCTCTCTCTCTCTCTCTATATATATATATATACATATATATATATATATATATATATATATATTTCATATAAATATTTCATGTATATTTCATCTCATTCTGTATACTTGTATATTTCTTGTTTACATTACGTTATTACCTTTACGTGTACTTTTTTTATGACGGTATATAATTACGCTGTATATACGAACTCTCGCACTGTACATACTCCTTTCTATTTAATGTTATAGTTTTGTGTTATCATATGTACACTATCTAGGGTTTTCGCAGGTTTTTCACACCCCCCTTCTTAGTGGGTGTTTTCCTGCGTGGGTTTTACTAGGGAGGACATGTCTGTTTTTACCTAGGTTTTCCCCACAAACACAAATCTGTATTCAATTTTATCATTTTACTTTGTATGATTTAGGTACATAATGTTTATATAATGTATTTTGTTATGCCATATTTTATTCTTTTTCTTGTATTTATTATATTGACGAAGGGTTAAATGTAAGAATGGACCTTATGGTCTAAATTTCGCCCGAATAAAGACGATTATCTATCTATCTATCTCTCTCTCTCTCGAGACGTGGGCACGGACTACTTGCACTCTCTACGTACGCACTCACGGGCGATCTCCCTCTATATTTCCATACGCAACCGCCTCATCGCTAAAAAGGGGTTGTTGGGGCAAGACGTAAATCTTCCGCCGCGAGAGGGCGTTTAATAAATCTTCCGATGAAAACGCCTCGACGCCGGAACAGTTCGTTACCTAATGTCACGGAAAATTAAAGAAAAAAAGAGATCTGCACCGCGTCGCCCTTAAGAGCACAATCGAACCCCATTTTGCGTCACTGCGGGAACAAACAAGACATCTCACCACCTCGCTTCGTGCAATGTTTCTCTTTTTATTCTTCAACGGTTAAAAATCTTGCGACACTCATTTGTGAAGTGGCTGCTCTCGCAAGAACTTTGAAATTCCGCACGACCCGTCCCGCATAACTATTGCCTTGTTTATGCGTCTGAGATGTGATTTACGATCGATATTTTCGTTTATGAGATTTCTGCATGACTCGCGTTGGAGAAATTTCATAACTTAACTGCGAAGATTTTAACTAACACGCTGAAATTAAATGAATAATTCCCGATCGATGTATTATTAATATAATTAATTAAATATATTAATTCAAGCGAAAGCTGTGGAATTCCGTGGAGCTATGATGATTCCAAAACTCGTTTTCCAAGTATGCTTGATATACAGATGTGTGTTTGCGAGCGCACAGACATACACACAGACACCTCATTTAATGGGATAACTGTGATTAAAAAGGGTAATAATTCTTGGTCATGGCTCACGTCAAGAATCCTTCCAGGAAAAAGTTATAGAAATAAAATACTAAAATTATTTGTTACACTACACATGGTAATTCAACACTAAACGTATTATGTCCACAATGAATCGCAAGTACTCAATAAAATTTAGAATAATATTTCTCTGCGCTTTATAAATTAACCCGGATGGTGCTAGATGCTGCTACAACATACAAAAATCTGTCGATGCTGTGTATACCATCACACCTGAATCTTATCCTCTCTTAGCATTAAAAAATATGATTAAAACAAATAAATTTATTATTTTCTAGCAAACGATCTGCCATCAATTTATTCGCAAATAAATTTAACCGTTTTATGGCTAAGGAAGTTACCGCATTCATCAAATATATTACACCACTTAAATAGACTGATTCCTACGCTCGACCCTCATATTTTCTACCTGTCGACTGTATACACCAAGATGCAACCGCAAAAATCCTTGATACAAGAATTGCGCGTCGAGCGTTCCGAGTATCATATGCATTACAACTACACAGCTCGCTACTTCCTGGTATGAGGATGACCTTAAAGGCTCCGCATCGAGTTCAAGGAGGCAGAAACCGTTTACAAAGGTCGAAAAGGGGTCGGGCGCAAGCGGATGCAACACAGATGATCCGAGATTGCTGCCCTGCCTTTTTTTATCATCTACTTCACTTGGCAATAGACGTCTCTCTTTCTCTCTCTTCGCGAGATTATGTTGCATATCTCTCATTTTTTCCATGCACTCGAAGATGATTCGAAACTTGGAAAAAATGAGAGGAAGAGCGAAAGAGAGGATAATATAGGCCAAGGCCACCAGTCTCTCATCCCAACTCCGTCGAGCGGAGCCAGTAAGGAAAAAATATGAAAAAAGCGAGGCATGCATGTGAGAAGGAGCGTGAATCATCAGCCGCCACCTTGCTCCTGGAATGAAAACGATGTCGTAGCATTTTAAACTCGCCGGAAGGGATAGAGGACGATCGTGGGAATAGCTGGGATTTTTAATTAGTTTTACTTGTCTTATCTTTAAGCCCATCTCCGTTCTTTCCCCTTGTCGCAGGTACGATGCAGATTTTTGCGTTTTTTTATTTAATAGCTCGGATGATCATTTTTTAAAGAGGATGATTTAAATATAAATGACTTACGCCGTTTATAGAAGGGATAAAACGAAGCGGAAAAGTGGTTGGAAGTTACTTCAGCAAATAAGATCCAAGATACACTTTCCGACTATCAAAGCCAGAAAATCGTGTTAATGCGAAGAATTCTATCTCCTGGCTGAACTCGATGATACTACAAAACAACCGCTCCTAAATCCCGCCCCAAAGAGGCCTTATTTCCAGGTAGATAGATAAAAAACAAATGTAAACTGATGCAAAATTAATTGTATAGTATCTGCTTACTGGCGATAAAAAGACATACAAAGAAGGCAGTTCTTCTCATGAATATTGATGTATATATAATGAACCGAACTTAAATAAGCTTTTGCTGGCCAAGGATAACATCCTAACACATGCAGCCAGAAGGAAGTTAAATTATAGGGCATTATTCCGACCAATTTTCTTTAAAGCCATGAAACTTGATGGCCAGAAAGTTTTCTTCAATTAAAAGCCTCCTGGTATATCCCACACGAAAGACACAGGCGAAAGCAATTCCTACTTGACTGGGATAGGAATCCGGATCCCCAACCATTAATTTTTTTGCCAATTAATCAAGAGAAAAAAAACATTTTCAACCAGATAATTTGATGAAAGCTCTATGGATATAGTGATCCATAAGTCAATTAAAGACCGAATATTCCTGAATGAATCCATACCCTAAAATAAATTCGTACAATCCGTTTTTAAAGGCGTATTTTTCTATGTATTTGAAGAAAAGAACAGTATTTTTTCAAACCATGATGCAATTTTTCTTGTGTTCAATTAAATGTTTGCGAAGGTTTATTTCAGTAAATCAAATGTGAATTGCTCTCCATTCCCGACTAGCTATCAAGTTTCTATTGTTTCGTCACGGATAAGGCCGAAGTTAACACACAAAAAATAGACCAATTTTTTCCACCAATTTCAACCGTTTAATCCAGTTGACAAATTGGAAAATTGCCCCCGAGTAATTTCAAAATAGCACTGAAATTACTGTTACTACGTACAATAAACCCGCATCCGATATATCTTCAATGAGCACTTACGAGGGCAAGCGATTACGGCAACATCCAACGAACGTGAACGGCAGGTCAAGCTGGTATTACGCACTGGTAAATATATGACTTGGGTAAATAGTCAATCAATAGAAAACCTTCGGGGAAATGGCAAATAATCCGAGAACAAATTCAACGAAAGTCAGAATAAAACACGTCGAAGGTTCAAGGCACACGTCCATGAAGTAAAATGATTACCGATGACGTGACGTTATGAGAATGCTCGAAACCGTTCTCAACAATTGTATATTTAAAGCGAGTATGACTTCAAGAGGCACTGTTTGAATTGATATTTAACTGAAATTAGGATAAACGTTGCTCAAGTAAACTGATATCTAACTGTTACAGAATAATTTTTTAAGCTTCATAAAGAAGAGTTAAATCATGGGTGACGGAATTCATTAGTAAATTACGGAAATGTTTGGTATCACAATAACCAGCTTCATTCGGAGCATAAAACAGAAAAGGCGATAAAAAACAACCTAGCAACGCGTTACGGCAAGTGAAATATATAAAAAATAAGTTGAATACGTAAATAAAATAAAACATTCCCTCTCCTTGGCGGGAACAAAGACTTCTCATGTACGGTCGAACTTTTAAAGCTTTTAAAAATATTTTAAACCACCGGCATTTATTTAAATCGCACAAAAAAGGCGCCAAAATAAAAAATGAAACGAAACCCCAGGTAGGAAGCGGAGGCAGAGAAAAAATGCATTCGAGAGGAGAGAAAGAAAGAGTGACAGAAAAGAAGGTCGCATGGAAACAACTCTCCTTCAATTTAGTCGGGGAAAAGACCTTTATTTTTTTACACTGACGGTTTCGCCGTAAAGCGCCTCGACACCAAATCCCCTCCCAACCTCATTCCCTTCCTCTCATCCCCTTGTCCCTTTATCACTCTCTCTCCGATTGTCCTTCCGAAAAAAATTATAAATGCAAGAGGGAAAAAATAAAAGGTCCTCTCGAACCCATCTTGAATCTCACGCCGTAATGAGAGGAAAGGAGCTAAGCCTTGGCGAGAAGCGGAGAGAAGGAGAGGAGAGAGGAAAAGAGAGATGAATGAATCGAAAGGCGAGATGAGAGGGACACAGAGTGATACAGCGACGTGGCGTGGGCTCCTCTTATTGCCGTTGCCAGGGTTACTAAGGATGGCTTCAGGAAGCCGAAAAAGGTGAAAAGATGAAGTGACGAGATGTAGGAGACTAACTGTAGGTGAAAGGTAGAGAGGTAGACGAAATGTGTATGAGTGCCGGTAGAAGAGAAAGAACGTCTGTAAACAGGGCAGATATATTAGAACCGAGCGCTATTGAAGTCAGTGCAACACTAGAAAGAGTGACGACAGAAATGGTTGACAGATAATAAATAAGCAGGCATTATTCTTCACTAGGACGATACTGAAACTGGAGTCTCTTTTCTTCCGTATAATCCTTGATCATGAATAAAATATAAGGAAACAAGAGAATAAACATATTAATTTTGTATAGGCAACAAAAGAAAGAGATATTTGCTGTGGGAAACTTCCACTTCACCCAAGAGCAGGAAGGTGTCGAAGAGGATGTGGAAAACTGCAGAAGACCTGCCAAGAGTTCGTAAAAAAGAACACGCTTTACAGATATGTATAAGAGGCAGAGAAAACACATCTATTGCAGGAATAGAATAGAATTGAGCATAAGGGCAGCAGTAAGGGAAGAGAAGAGGTAGAGGCAGAAAATAGCGCCCTGCAAAATGTGGGATGTGACCAACTGTATATCGTTCGACAGTATAAGATCGAAATTACATGATTAAGATAAACGCAAATTCCTGTACAAATCCTATGATCGCTAAACTGGCTATCAAGGTCATCATATTCACCGAACTATGCAAAATATGCAATGAATATAAAAATAATGGGATATACCTTTCGATGAAAAGTCCGAGATCGTGAAACCTTATCAATCATAGTCGGTACACAGCAAAATCAAGTAGCTTCAAGAACATACACTAATGCACAGTTAAATACTGTTCTTGCTATTTATCCTCAGCACGCACGTTTCAACAAAATAAGCAGTGGGTAACAAATGCTCAGCGTTTTGATGTTGCGATGTTTCGTATGAATTAAAAATTACGAACAGTCCGGAAATCGTTCATATTATTTAAGGCGTTATACCCACGCACAAGAAAATGTAAATTATTTTGTTGAAAAAAATAAGCGACTGAAAAGCGAAGATTGGCCACTTCACGATCAACGAACGTATCAGAACGGTCAACGAGAAGTGCGCAAAAAGCAGAGAAGAACCGAAAGAAAGAGAAGAGGTTAATAAATGAGGAGGGAGAGGTAAGTAGAAGATAAGCGGCGGTAGAAAAGGAACGCCAGAAAGTAAGCGATTAGACTTTGGTGAGGCGACTTTCAGCCGTCATCCAGTCTGCGCGTTAAAGGGAACGCCTCACGAATTCCCTCTTTATTTATAATTTCTTTTTTTGGGTCGAATCTCGCCGCTCCTCTCCCTTTCTCTCCCTCTCTTCCCTTCCCTTTTTTCTTACCCTCCGCCTTCATCTTTTCACCTGGCGATGTTGTTAAAAAGTAATCGCATGGGCGGAGACGAAAGGAGAGGACGTTGATAGGAGACGTGGTGAGGAAGAGGGAGGGCGAGGGAAGGTGCTAATGGACGAGAGAGAGAAATCGATGGAAAGAAAGGAAATAGACAAAATCGAGAAGGCAGTAGAAATCAAAATAAAAGGGCGAAATGAAGTGATAGATGAAAAGAGAAAAAAACAAGATCACCGCCGGTCTACATCCACCACACTCGGACCCCCGGAGGCTCCAAAGGCAGTGCATTAAAACACCTACATATGTAGTATGTATATAAACCAGTGCTGGAAGACGTTACGCGTAACGTAACGAAATAACGGAATTATTTTGGATTAACATAACGAAAAACTTGAAGGAAATTTTTCAAATAGCTGTAACGGAAAAGGTAACGAAAACGAAAAAATAAATTTCGTTATTTCGTTAACAGACGGTAAAAGGGTTATGTTCTAGTGACATTCGTCCCAAGCGGCGTGTCTTGAGCAAGGGAAAGTGCCCTAAAGCAGTGGTTCTTAACTTTTGCGTCTTGAGTCCCACCTACCTTGCTGTCAAAAACCTAGACCCCCACCAACCATTTTGTCGAATGACCTTGGTTCCACAATGATAAAAACAAACCACATCTATTCCAAGAAGTGGATTATTATGTCGGCTGCACTTCAGAACCATATTAATCCTTATGGACATTTTTAAAACCTTTAATACTGGAGTAATTTTGTTGAGAAAAACTAAACATAAGTTACCATCGAAACTTCGCGTCCCACCGGTTCAGAAACACTAGCCTAAAGGGCGCTCCACACTCGGTTTTTCCAACAGTTTTTCCCGTACAGTTAGGTCGGTACGTGTTTATCGGAGGCTTTATGCAACACACCACGACTTGAGAAAAATGTACGGTTTTGGAACGAACGACCTCCACATTGGCAGACTTGCCCGTACACCGTAACTGGACCGAGCAAAAATCAAGCGGAGACAGATTTCGTTCGTTCCAGTCCATTCTTCCAGATTTCCACTCCACACTCTCCGTTTTACCCGTGCGGTTAAAACTGTTGGAAAAACCGAGTGTGTGGAGGGCCCTTTAAAATCCCCTTCCCCGGTTTTGCTTGTACCCCGCTGCGCCAGTTTGACGCCTTGTCGCGAAAGAAACGCAATCCCGACCACTACCGATTGCCCTTTGGGTTTTCCTTCCATTTGTGAAAGGAATGGTTCCCTGGTGTTAATCCTTCTCCAGGAAGCACGAGATAAGGAGCGTGGAGGATGACGAAGGAAGCTTCCATAAATGTGCCGCTTGTACTAGTGAAGGACCTCTTCCATTCCCTATCCTCCGCCACAGAACCTCGTAATTTGAAAGCATTCTTTTAGATATTACACCGTAGAGGGTTTTTCCTCTTTTAAAGGTCGATGCTCTGCAAGTTCCAATCCCATCATCCCCTCCAATCTCGAATTCTATCCTCTGTTCGTCAGACTAACTTAACAAGGTATTTGAGAATGGTCGAAGTGAATCTACAATTCGAACGTGTTGTGATCATTCGTTAGAGGTCAATATTGCTTCATATCTATTATTATTATGAGACGTTTATTGTAACAGTGGATAGTTATTGTTCCCTGGAAATGAAGACTAATTAACAATTTCAGTTTATTTCAAATTACCGAAGACGGTCACAGGAAGACTTTTTGATAGCCGTAAGAGAAACAAATTTCATTCAATGTTGAAGAAGTAAGTCCCATTTTCATACAAATTTCATGTTTACATTTTGTTTAGTATTAATTAAGGTCAAGTAATTAAATGTGGCGGCTTTCTTCGTCATTATATTAAAAAATGTCGTTTTATATACCATTGGGCACTGGGTTCGATTCTGGAGATAGCAATGTCCACCATCTGAATAGGAAGGAAGTATCTGATTTTATAATGAATTAGAATAAACTCAGCAGCGCCTAATGGAATGTTATTTTACTTTTTTATCCCTTATTTGCAAACTAGGGCCCATAATTTGAATAATTTTTTAAATTTAATTCTATTTTATGAAACATACAGTGTCTAAACTTTTACGCTTCTGCTCGTTTTCCATTTCTCCCTAACCCACAGGTCTTCCTCCTGCAGTCTTACTCCCTCAGTTTACACTAGACTTGTCTGCTTCCCTCCCCATGCTCTCCCATCCCTCCTCTTTCTTACCCTATTCATTTATCTTTCTTCTCATTCCTCCATCTCCTATTTTTTATTTCCAACTTTTTCATATTTCTTGTTCTTGCTGTAAATAAGGAGAATTTTGGTCATTATAGTTTTCAAAGCTAGCATCTAAATAATGCTCTGAAAAAGCATTTAATCGTGCATTTTCCCGTATATTCCAGAATGGAAAATAGACTAATTGTTTCGTCGTTCAGTCTTCTGTCCCCCTATTAACTTTTGAACCGATTGACCGGTTTGAAGGTATTTGATGAATATCTTTGACCAGTGGGGACGACCTGTCGAGGAAAATTTTTTTTCTGATATTTGAAGGCGCGAGTTCGATCCCAGAAACTTTCCTCTCATTCAGTTTACATAAGAAATGCGAAATCCACCATGCAAAGCCTCTTTCTTTAAGTGTTAAAAGAAGGGAATCGTACCATTGGCGCGGGATTTGTACTATTTTCTGCGAAAAGAAATACAGATTTCAATTTTTATCATAGAATTTTGCTTATCGAAACTACTTATTCAAAATCCACGTAAGCAAGCGCAAGTAGGAACTACGGTATTTTAGAAGAAAATGTTTCAATTTTAACATGTATTTCTATTCAAACGCAAAATAAAAGATGCATAAAAAACTAATATATAAAGTATATTATACGGACGTTGAGATATGGCGTTCGAGACATAATATTAAACGTCTTTTAGTTATAGCGGGAACGAGAGGCACAGTTACGTTGCTTAAACGCGGTGAGTGATCAAGAGATCACGAGCGCGCTGGTGAAAACGGAGAGAGAGAGCGTTGGGATTCGCGATTTACGGTGAGGTTGCGGTGTTACGCGGCAATATCATTTATCCTCAGTTTTTTAAATATTATGTATTTTCCGATCCTAAAAATTTTTATTCGTAACTATCGAGCATGTCTTATCAAAATGATAAACCCTCTAATCAACTGAAATTAAAGTCTTTAAAATTGGTTCTTCATTTTTATCAACTGCATTGGAAATAGACTACAAACTAAAAAATTCATATGAACGTAGTCTGATCCCACTGAAAGCATTAAATTAAAGATTTCACAATAATTTTGCTATTAATTAAAATTTAATAGTATTCTTTTCGTCACAACAATTGAATACCCGAATTGTTAAAGATTCTAAATTTTTCTATTTTATCCGAAAAATTACCTTAATTTATGGTAATTTGGAGTGGTTTCAAATTTCGTCTAACAAATAATTTACTTTATTCTTTCATATAGAAAATAAAGCTATTCCCGGGTTAATATCTCAAATATAACTAATCTTGAAATGTAATATTGCAAACCCATGCATGGTTTTCATCTATTTCTTATTGAGGATATGAAAAGAAAGAACGATAACAAAAATGAGCCTTAAAGAGGAAAAATATTGGAATTTGGATTATTCTCTTAAGTTTATCTACCAAATTTTAGGTCTGTAGCAGGAGCATGTACTCCGAGTTACAATCGGTGCAAACGACCGACGAGTTCCTTTTATTATCTTTAATTACGGGCCCCTGGGTTCTCAGTGTACTTTTTGTGTTACTCATAAAAAATTCTATTATAGGGCATAACCGTTACAACTCTAATATTTTAGTCTTAAATATGTGTTAAGTTTATTAACTTCAATATAAAATCTTAATTTTAAAAACGTTCCTGATCTGCAAGGTATATTTAGAAGTGCTTATAATTTAGTATTCTAAATGAGAAGCACGTATTTAAGATGGATACGTAAACTCTAAAGAAAAAATACAAAAATAAAAGAGTAACTACACTACATTATTTTTTACCGAATTATTTCGTTATAACGTTAAACGTAAAGGAAAACGAAATGTAGGCTTTAGCGTAACGAAAAACGTAACCGAAATCGCTTTTTTGTCTGTAACGAAAAACATAACGAATCGTTTTTTGCCAGCACTGATATAAACTGTAATATAATGCGTTTGAAAAATGTTTATAAATCCTGTAATTAGAATTATTAGAATAAATTAGTACCTATCTCTAAAATTTAACACAGCTATTTTTATTGAATCAAAATCCTCAACAGATTGTTTATAAACTAGGGGCCTTGCTCCTACGCGCGTCATCCCCGCCCTTAGCTCGCTCCAGTGACCTCGGCGTTACGCGCCTTTTTCGGAATTGCTCTTATCAAGATGCATATATTTCGTTCAAAAAGATTTTTCTCCGGCGCACCATTTCCGAAATATAATTTTTTTAATATTTCAAACGGCCGCCATTTTGTTTCAAGATGGCGGATGAAAATGAAAATAGTTTTACTGTACTCTCCTAGTAGTTAGAAACAAAATGTCTTTCGGCGCATTCCTCTACGACAAACAGTTTCTAAGATATAGAGGGGGACAGACGGAGATTGAAAAATTAAACATAAGATAGGGGGTCATGCACTGAGAAAAAAGCGGATGAAAGGAAAGGAGGAGTAATTAAGAGAAGATAGAGAAGAGAAATAAAGGGGAGAAAGGGAGCGAATCGAGAGGATAAATGGACGAGAAGAGAGAAGCAGAAAGAGAGATTGCAAGCAAGACGCCGGAAAGGGGCGGACAAGAAAGTAAAGGGAGGTTGGAAGGGGAAAAAGGGAAGGGAATGGCAAGATCTCTTTCCCCTTTTCTGTTGGGGAGGAGCTATTTGTTGATTGATCGACCGATCGATTTTCCGGGCGGCCTCTTATCTCTTATAACTAAGTAAGTCCATTCTAAGGGTTGAGCTGATGACTGGGGACCCCAAAATAAATAATCTCTTCCCACTGAGGCAAAAAAAACTTTCCGTAGAGAAGTTTTGATTTGCTGGTGTAAGGGAGTAGGTACGTCGTGAACGGAAGAATTGCCGTTAACCACATAAAATAACGAACAGAATTCGAAGTAACGAGAACGAACAGTTTTGCGAAATTTTAATTATACAACCCAAAAAGATATTTTCAGAAAATTTCTTCTTTTGATTTCACACAAACAATAAGAATCACTTTCTCGGTCGGCTTATCAGTCTGTTCTGGGAAGACGGTCGAAAATGACATTAAAATCATAAACAACCAAGTTATTTAAAAAATCGTCGTCATTAACTATTTCTAAAAATACAAAAGTTGCTTAATTAGCGAGTTTAATATATTTTTCGAAAACTTTTCAAGAAAAATATCTGAGGAAAGTCGATTTACTATTTACTTTTAAGTTGAAATCATCTCGTTCTCCAATTAAACAAGTATGGAAAGGTGTACTCCATGTCGGAATACACAGTTTCCAAATGCGTTCTTTGAGATTAACAAATTTTAGTAAAACAGCTCAATACCAAATTTCATCAAAATACGTCCTACGGTAGCCGGGTTGAAACAGAGGTTTACTACTTTTAATTATGTATTAATGCATTGATGCCCACCGGAGCGTGGTTTGAATTCCACACCATAAATATATCATCAAAACTCCAGAGTAGATTAATTTCTTATGACAGGTGTATCTCAAGCTCAGAAAAACAAGAATTAAATAAGCCATACCTTTATTCATTGCGAGTTAATTAAAAGAAGTTGACACAAGGCTTGAATTTTCGGCAACTTTTGCATTTTAATACATTTGCCCAATGGCAAAAAAATTAAACTGCCTCCGGATACAAAGCATATTTCTCTCCCTGGATAAAAAACATTTAAATGCTCCTCAACTTATCTTTCTAATTCATACGAACGACTCTTTACCACGTTTACGCGATAAATTATTTAAATGTGTACGCAGCACAAAGGATTTTTCCATGGAGAAAACATTTAATTTTTCACCTCTTTCGCCGATCTGTAAAGAAAAAACCCGTCTAATTCAAATATTTTTCCCTCTCTTTCTCTATATCTCTCGAAAATTTACTAATTAAAAATAGAGAATAAAATACTGAAAACTCGCTCGCTTATTTAAAAATATAGAAAACCTGCAAGCGTTGAAGAATTAAATAAAAAACATTATCTTTAATACATCGGCCACGAAAAAATATCGTCATGAGGAAATAATGACTAGTTTCAAATGCTTGAAAAGAGCTGTAGATTTTTTCTCGTCTCTCCAGTACTCATCTCTTGAAATATTCTATAAAGAAAAAAACGCCATTTAAACATTTGGCCTTTGTGCTCTACATTAAAAATAGCAAACAAAAAAGCACACATGACTTTAAATAGTCAGCGACTTGTAATAAAGTACTGAAATCACGTGAATGATATCAAAGGTTAGAAAAACTCCCGCACTATTATAGCGAAATCATCGTATTTGCATGCAATCTTATAAAATGTAATTCATTCATTTCTGTGTTTAATTTTGGGGGAAAATAATGATGCTGAAGAATTACTCATCTTTTCATCTATAGCTAAGATTCGCCCTTTTATCTAGGCTATAATAAAACAGTGGAACATCAGCCTCGAATGGTTACTCTCCGTAAGAGATAACGACGAGAATTTCTAAAATATTTTAACCCATGCTAGGCATATCCCAATATGTTTAATAGGAAAATAAAGAAAATATGTTTCAATTTTTAAACGAATCTCCAGGTCATCATTAGCTTACGACGCTGTCCTATAAGAGATAACGACGAGAATTTCGAAAATATTTTAACCCATGCTAGGCATATCCCAATATGTTTAATAGGAAAATAAAGTAAAAATGTTTCAATTTTTATACGAATCTCCAGGTCATCATTAGCTTACGACGCTGTCCTATAAGTAGGACATCTTTCGATACCTGACAAAGGGGAAACGATTTATCATAAGCATGTGCCCTGTAAGTAGCAATTATCCACTGTCCAAGATGTTAGCATATCCCCCTAAATAGCCATCCTTTCACGGGAGAAAACCTTACTGAAAACATTACACGGGATACATCTCGTTGGCGAAACGTCTTAGTCAGAGGAATCTTTTTTTTTATAATAAGCTCGCTGAGCTCGGAATGAGATAACTATGCAGAGAGAAAAGAACCGGCATTTTTTTCGGCTCAACGAAAACCTCAGCCTACCCCCTTCAGCCCGCCCACGCGATCGTGACCATAAAACGGTCAAGGTTGACCCCGCAACCCCGCGTGCATCATTTTTCAAGCACGGCAGTCCCGACGCGCGATCCTCGCTCAACTGTCACTCACCCTAATGATCGGCCGTAATGGCGACCGCGGAAGAATAATGACGCCGGGCGGTTTTGTGACACGGGACCGCGACGCAACCTCGGCTTAATCAAGTTGGGATGGAAAGAGATCCGGGACAAAGCAGAGAGGGAGGGAGAGAGGGAATGAAGATGATTTACGCGAGGGTAATGCTCAGAAACGAATCCAGATTTTTCCTCTAGAGAATAAGTTGGTATCATGAATATGTAAATATTTGGACTCAACATTTTTGCCTTGGATTACGTGAGTTGTTTCCGTAGCAACCCGTTTATGGAGTCTATATCCCGACGACAATTCGTTTTCTTTCTTGCCGAGAGAGCAGATATACAAATAACAGTGTTTTACAAAAGGCAAATACATAGCCAGGTCTTCGAAATACGGATCGATCTTCAGTTGGGTGAATTTTAGCGTGATATCGCTCTCTCTCTCTCTCTCTCACACTCTCAAATCAAAGAAACTGGTAACTAATTTTCCCTAATTAATTTACATCTATGCCGTTCCAGATCGACAAAACAATTGCTTTGGAAACCACGTAAGTAAATTATAAACACAACGACCGCCTCTTTGGTGAATAATATTTTCCCTTGAAGAGATTTCAAATTAAAACGCTAATTGCCATCTCCTGGATGAAGAGCAACAAAGGCACTTACGAAAAGGCAAAGCTGAAAAGCTTCATTTTGGAAGAGTTGAATATCGTGCACCAGCACCGGAAACACTTGACAAAAGGCAATCAAGAATTTGAAACGAGTAATATAATAAAAAAGTTTCCATATACATGGTCATAAATCGTCAACGTAGAAACTGGCTAATTTAATGATTGTCGAGAAATATTCCATAACTTTTAACCAACAGTATTTTATATTAAACCAAAATAATAGATAGTTTCATGTACGTGCAGTTTTGCGACAAATGCCCGATCTTCATTTTAATTGCCTAACTTTCTTGATCTTATGCGACCACCAAATCATTCTGGGATCCTCAATCTAACTTGCAAAACATGAGTATAATTCGACAGTTCACAAGAGAAATAAAAAGCTTCTAAAAGATGTGAAAAATATAAAAGGTGAAAAAAATAAAAAAGCGCCGTAAAAAGATCATAAAAATCGCTAGAAATTTCTCCCCTATGGAAAAAAATAAGTGTGGCAAGGAGAAAAATAAACGTATTTACATGCGATTGTCCTGTCCAGTAACTTCGCACGTGGGAACGAACACGGTCGATCAAAAGAAACACGCGCGTAGGACATGCACGCTCGTGTTTCGCACGCCTGTGCACTCGAGCGTTTATTGAACGTAGGAAACCTTTTTCTATTTTTTAATATTCGCGAACCGCCGTCACTGCGCCGTATCAAAAAGGTAGGAGGAATCCCATCGACGCTAAGAGGAAGAAGTTTCCTTTGTTGACAGAAAGCTGGCAACCAAAACACCGAAAGAGTTTCCCATGCGGCGAGCAAGCAGCGGTCATATATACAAGCTCCTTACTAGATTCGCGTCCGCACGATTACGGCTTTAAAATGGAAACGAAGAGGGAGAATGAAATGATAGCGACGCGTTCGAAACAGGTTTCCGCACGGCGCAGTCGCCAAGGCGCCCTTCGCCAATAAAACAGCCGACCGGGGAGAATTCTGAGCTCTCTTTCTACTATATCTCTCACGGGCCCTCAAGGTCGGAAGTGGAAAGATAGAGAATGAGAAAAGGGTTGAGAGAGAGAGAGAGAGAGAGAGAGACGGAGAGTAGAAACGAGAGTGACAGACAAGCTCTCCACGCCGCCTCTCTTCACCTCGCGTCCGATTCCGAGAAGCCTTCTCTTGTTCAAGAAATCCAAGACTTATAATCTTCCTCCACCTCGTTGCAATTTAGCTATCAAAACGGAACTTCGCCTTCAAGATTAGACTTTCCGCATGGGATGATTCATTCGGCCGACTTTGATGCGACACCGCCGGCAGTATCTTGCTCCCAACGAGGACGGGCAGAGTTGAAGGGGTGGGTGGGAAAGGAGGGAGTTTCGTTTTACGCCAGTGGTGGCCAATCTTCTTACATGGCGCGCCGCATCGGTGATTGCGAATCCTTCGGCGGGCCTCACTGGAAGTTGTTAGTTCTTCGGCGGGCCAGATTACGAGTTTAAATTGGAAGCTACTTATTTCTTCTGAAGTGACATAACTATAAGCGAAAATAAATTCCAAATAAGGTTTTTATGGTTAACATGTCAATTTTAAAAGTTTTATTATCAAAATTTTCACAGAAACGTATGGATTTGTGTGTTAGATTTTTCGGATTGCCTTTTTATCATAGCTTCGCGGGCCTTGCAAAAACCCTTCGCGGGCCTTGGGTTGGGCACCACCGTTTTACGCGACTTGGAACCTTCCGTCTGCGACTTCCTACTTCGCCGTTCGATCATTCGAGGGCGCTCGAAAGGAATCGGTAGGAAAGTCGTTCCGCGGCTTAACGCATTAAAAAAAGACTCGTTAGGTGATCCGGGCGAGCAGAACAAATGAGCGACTTGAGTCCGATCGCACGGATATGTGCGTCGGGTTACGTTCGCATGAACTCTTTCAGCGTCGATTACATCTCGAGCGGGCGGAAACTGATATAAAAGCGGCAAAAAATGCCTGGCGAGCGAACATAGCATAAATAAATCGGTTAAACGATTAACGACGGCGCATCTCCTCGCGCGAAATTATCATTATACAAATACAAATTGTATATTTATATAAATAGACGGTGGCTGAGTTATATCGCACATATATTTGGGATAATAACCACAATGCGCACAAAGTGCGTACGCAGCGAAAGGTTCATTTATACTTCTACATCTACATGTTACCCTGCAATTCACCTAATTGGTGGGTGGCAGGGGGTGCAATGCACCATAACCTACCTAAATATTGTCTAACGCAGGTTGAAATTTTCTATTGTGATCTCGTATTGTCCTCGGAAAGAACGAGCCTAGATAACGCTCCGTCCTACAATCGATCTCACGTATCTTATCATCACGGTCGTTTCTACCTATATACGTTGGTGCTTCAATTATTCCTACAACCTGGTCTTTTAGACATTCCGATCTATATTTCTCCAGAAGCCGTAACCTTGAGTTCAATCTACGATCCTCCAGTGGTACCCACTTCAAATCCCTCAATAATGAAGTGACGCTTCTTACATCGCCCAGAATAGAATTTGTTGCTCGCTGAGAATAAGACACAAATTACCACAGTTTGATTCTTCGATTAGCAAGAAACTTTTAACGCTGAAAGCTTAAAGCTTTATGTCATCTTACCACCCTATGTCGTTATTCTTATTATAGCTGCACATTATAACATTCGTGTGATAGAAGCTGCTTCATTACTTGAAATTATGATTGAATAATAATGTTTTCGACATGCTTTATTAGGGCAGGATTCGAAACCACGGTCGTAGTATCGCCACAGAAGACCACAAAACGATCGATAACTGAGTGGAATTTGTGGTTTATACTGGAAAATGGCAATGGGAACGCCGGAAATCTAGTCCCATGTTTACGTACCTAACAAACACTGTGTTACAAATAAAATGTAATCTAAGGACGCCTTCAACTCGATTTATTACCGAAGACATCATTCGGGACAAGGCAATCACAACAACCTCCCGGAGACTAATATTTCCAAAATTAGAAACCGCACGTTTCCTCGCCTCCTTCCCGACCTCGAGTAACAGCAACTGAACAAGATAGCCGCTCCCCCGATTTGAAAAGTTGGTCCAATTCCAGCAATTCCGGAATCGTAACTCATTGGACGATTCCTTGTAAACGCTTCGCAAAAATCGACCGAACGCCAAATATTTTCTTAAAAAAAACCTTTATCTGCGACGGAAAACAAACAGGATAAGGAATAAAAGACCACGGCACCCACGAAAAGACTTGGAGAAACTCCAAAAACCTTATTGATTCCGTGTCGAATCGAAATTTCCGTAAAAAGCTTTACCTCCCCCATCCCCCTCCTTTCCTTCATCGCTACGGCAATCTCCTATTCTCCCATGAAAATTCCAATCCCCCTACCTTTGATTGGAGGGCGCAAAGAGATGGAAAAACGATTCCGGGGTAGTTTTTTGGCGCCAACAAGCCGCCACCGCCACCGATGTTTCCCTCCCACCCCATTTCTCTCTTTCCTCAGTCCCGCCTTTCCCTTTCTTTCCAACCCTCTCCGCCTCATGTAGTCCCCTGGATCGATAGTGACCTGCCCCACGCGATGCCATCGCCCGGCCTAAAAGAAATAAAAGAAAAGGAGCCCGCTTCCCTTTTTCCTAGGGGTAGGGAGAAAGGCCCTTCCTGTTCCCCATCCGCCCACTCCCTTCGCCTTCCCGTCGTCACGGCCACCGCCAGACAGTGAGGCGGCCTCCACGGAAACCGCCTCGAGTCCTTCACTGCCCCAAGTCACGACACGAGCCGGGAGGGAGATAAAAAAAGAACTCTCTTCCTCCAACTCTTTCCAAACCTCTTCCTACCTCTCTCTCTCTCTCTTTCTCTCTCGCTTCCTCTATCCATTACCGTTTCTCTCTGGCTCTATTGATATATCTATATAAATGAATGTTCCCTACACCAATGGATGTTATCCAACTGGAAGACTTTCGTCCACTCTCGACCGATGTTAATTAAAGACTTCCTCTGCGGAAACGCTAAGCTATGCGTTCCAAGAGACGGTTCCCTGAGAACGGAAATCGCGAAAGACTATCACATATTAAATTTTTAAAAAGAAACTAAAGGTGACGCCGTTTTCTTTGTTTGTTTGGAATTTCTTGGATTATTATGGCCATTACTCCTTAGACACCGAACACTTACACGAGGAGGGAAACGAAGAGCACCGAGAAGGCCAACTGCTTAACGTCCCTTCCGGAGGACGAAGCGCTGACTTTTGCAGTCTCCTCAAATCACACAAGTAGGGACCGGGACGATCAGAGATTGAAAAATCCTACCTCCGCCGGATTCGAATCTGAGACCGCTGCATGGAAGGCCAACGCTCTAACCACTCCCCCACCGAAACCCTGAAAGGCGACGCCGTGTTTTCGAAGTTTGCGATTATTATTTTTTAGCGAATTAATTTCGTCTTTTAGGTCATAACTAGTAGAAATATAGTACTTATAGACGTATAAGAGAGGCTTCTAGGGAGAGAGAGAGAGAGCAAGATGGAGGCAGCGATTCAGCTAAAACCTGTCTTCGGACAGCAGCATGATGATGAACTATGAAGAAAGGTTAAATTCTTGTATTTCTAGGAAATAATTTTTGAAGGAGCGACTCACATTTCTAATTACGCTCTAGTTGAGATCAGATCGGCATAATCTCTGCAAGACCAAAGAAGGGCAATTTAGTTTATTGAAAAAAGTATTAGTCTCTTTTCGTCAATTTGAGCTACCACGTATTAGTTCCATTATTTATAAATATACATGTTTATGGGCCATTCGATCCTTATTCGTTCATCGTCTAAAAATGAACCGCGAATCTATCCTATGAAAATGAGGCGGTAAACAGCAACTACCATTCGAACAAGTAGATGATTGTCAAATAATGAGGAAAATCTCAATAATATTCGGAAGAAATCTGCATGGAAGGTCATTATTATTGAAGCTATTAAAATTATCGACTATTTTTCCTCTCTTTGAAGATGATTGGTCAAGTCCATGGAGTTAAAGCTAAACCTAAATAAAATATTAAAAGTTAGATGATCATTCGATTACCTTCCCTACGCGTTGCGGATATTTCCAAATCGAGTTCTGCCAAGTCACGAGTTAATCGTAAGTTATGAGGAAAATTTCCTTGAGAGCAGGCGCAGCTCAATAAAAACGAGAAATGATGGGTAATAATGCGACTGAACTTCGCGAAGCTCACGAAAATAACTACTGATAGTTGGTAACGCCTCAATACCAAGGATATATATCTCTCTCTCTGTCAACGATTTTCTCATTGCTGAGAATTCGTGACCTTATAAACAACTTCTCATTTATGTTTGCTGTTATAAGGCGCTCGTGGGGATTGTGAATTATGGAGTGGATCTCTTGGTCCTTCTCCAGCCACTTATACATCCACACTAAAATTTACAAGGAAGGGAGGAGGGAAACCCGGTGACGGAATTGGCCTATCCTTACGAAAATCACCCTAAGGGCACACACGCACAACAAACACGTTGGGAAGGTGCGAGCCCAAGTTGAAAAAACTGGCATCCACAAGGATTCCAACCGAGGCCCGCTGCGCGGGAGGCCGGAACTTACGCTACCCCGCCACTCTACCCATTGATACCAGGGGATAAAACATGAATTTAAAAAAATGTGCGCCAATGTCACCACGACCTCTCGACTAACTCTTCCATTAACGAGTCAAGGCGCCAAGTAAAAAAAGAACAAATTTATATAGATTAAAGGAAACAATGACTGGAGAGGGATGTACAGTCATACCTCGCTTTGCGCGACCCCCTTTCAAGAGGATTCGTTACAGCGCGAAGCAGGCCCGTACCTACCAAGTGTACAAAAAAACAAAGACGGCCGACAACTGAGGCGGCCTAACCATAAATCTATTAGAAATTCCATTTTTACAGTGTTTTGGATTTTAGCATAATCGTCTTTGGATGTGCGGCACCCCCAGAATGGCACATCGTTTATATGATTCAATCGACGCTTATTTTGGCGTTATTATTTCTATAGAAAGGTTACTTTCCGAATGGATCTTCCTCGCTGATTTATTTAGGATTTCATTCATACAAGAAATGTTTACATTTTGCCAAAATATAACGAAGTTTTTATTTTTCTGTACCATTTGAAAATTACTGATGGAGATAAGTCATTGAAAAAATGTAAAGATTTGCATCTGGCGTTGATGGATGGAATCCGAAAAGAGGCTTATTTTCCGGTTAACGGCGTATTTTTACCAACTTTTATATTAACTTCGCTTTATATATATATAGGTATATATATATATATATATATATATATATATATATATATATATATATATATAATAACTAAAGGAAAAGAAAAGGTAGTGATGAGGGTGGCAACAAGGTGTTGAGGGAAGCCCAGCGGACACTCACCAAGTTGAGGACCAAGCTGGCAGGCTGCTGGGGGCGTCGAAGAGACACGTAAAACACACGAACACAAAAACACACGCAAGCTTATCGGGCCAAAGCCCTTCTTCAGCGAAAGAGTAACGTAAAGTGACACACTGGGCGGGGAATGACAGGGTGATGTGGGAAGGTTGATGATTGGAGGAGGTGGGGAGTAGGAGGGGTGGATAGCCAATAAAGAGGGAGTGTGATGAGGTAGAGTCCGAATAGTTACAAAGTAACTATACTATAAGTATATATATATATATATATATATATATATATATATATATATATATATATATATGTTTTGGACCCCGTCTACTCTGAAAAAAATCCAAAGCCGAGTGATTTAGTCACCTCGACCACCAAATCCTTGGGCTGCCGTTGCGATAATTGTGTATTTGAATTCGTGTGGGAAGATAGCCAAGCGTCAATAATAGCAACGAGATTAAACAAACTACTGTAATTGTTGATGGTGTAAGAGAACTTTCTTTTAATGTGAATTTGTATTGATACTAGCATTCCTACGTTTTTTGAAGTGTTATTTCTTCTAATAATTGTAGGTTTTTATTTATAGTAATTATTATTGATAGTAAGTTTTTATTTATCTTAAAAACGTTTTATCTTTATTCATTTAAGATTATTCTAAAAACTGTTTTCCCTATGAGTTTCATTGAGAAATACGTCTGGAAAATCAAGGTACATGTAAGCTTTTGATGAATTTTATTATTATTATTAAATTCTTATCCCCCCTCTTATAATATTGCCTTATACATGCATTTAAATATTATTAAATTATAATCACATTCGTATTGCAATAATATTAATAACCATTAACGCTATCTTCTCGGAATAGTTCACATTGAAAATTCATTTGAACGCTACTTTAGATGACTATATTTATGTAGTCAGTATTTTCATTAATGAAACAATACTATCAAACTTCTTACTACTTATATACCAAACATTCTTACGTTTGTCACTGAGTTCTCTACTTCTGTCTACCATTCTCACAACTGTAAAAAGATGAATGTTTAAATCACCGAAGAGCTGGTAGACACTTTTGCAAATTTTTACGCCTATGCAAGCAAAAAGTTTATCATAATTATATTACCGAGTTTATTCATATTAAAGTATTAACTAAATAAAATTTGTTTTTAAAAATTCATTTTTATATCTTCACTTGTTATTATTTAAATTACACTTTAGTTTTCGTGTCCACGGAATCTATCCTCATCAGCGCGAAAATTTCAGGAACCTGTCTGTCGATTAAAGCGAGGTATGGCTGTATATATTGCCAATACGGATTGGCCTTCGTTGAAAAGTTTGGCATGTCTCGCGACCTTCTCGCGAAATCCAACATCAAAAAACCCATCTAAGTAAGTGAATCCCTGACTCACAAAAACATTCGGAAACGTGAACGATTCTTTCACAATTTTCGCTCCCGACGCCCCGACCGCGGACTTTATCGGCGAAAAACAAAAGAGGGGCGCGCAGGCAGGCCGGGAATATGGGCTAAGGGGATTGGGAACGAAGAGAGAAAAAAAACACCGCCGGACGTTTTTATTTTTATCCTCACTCTCCCCGTAAATTACCGACACATAGTTTTCCCGACGGCTCGAAGCGGAAAACTGGTTCTGTTTAATGACTCACAGTCTCGGACGTATGCGCCTTTCGCTTAGTCATCTTTTTTCCATGCCCTAAGGTACAAGAGTGAGATACCTTTATTATTAGTAAACTCTTTGGGAGGCCGAGGAGGCTCACGCGATGACTGGTCCGATTGGCGATGACAATGCCTTGGCCGCCAACTAGGTAGGCGCCTTGCGGTCCCCCTTTTACTCCCACCAACACACACGGGAAAAAGAATCGCTCATCGCACTGCATCAATCATCCCATATTACTCGCAAATGGATCCTTATAAGACGCGCAAGTCCAAAATTAGATTAGGAAATCGAATTTGGATGATGCATGAAAAAAATATGGTACAGCGCATCACAGTCACCTTTCTTGGGGTCGATTCCGTCGTTCTCATTTCATTAGATATCGTTTTCATGCAATTATATATGTATATATCATCAGCGCCAATGGATCTTGCGTAGAAAGAGTTCCAAGGAAAAATATCTTTCAACGAGACATGGGAAAGAGAGAGAAGAAAATTTTCGGATATTTTCGAAGGAAGACTGAACGATGAAATAATTCGCCAACTACTGATCCCGCTTTTTCTCGAGGACTTTAATAGTGGCCATGTCCAGCAGAATGCTAAAGAGCTCAACGAATCAGCTATTTTGAAAAACTGAAATACGTTAGTTTAGGATTATTCAGAATAAATGAGTCATCGAACAATCAAAACCATAAAAACAATCCAAATTTTTCATTGAAAATGTTTCCAGAATTCGGAGAATAGTGCATTAAGAAAGAATTTTTCTCTTCATTATTCACTGCCGAAAGAAAGGAACGCTGAAGATTGCTTCTTAGAAGTGTTAGCGAGCAGAGAAATACGAACATTCGTACATCATTGAAAAAATAAACAAAAAAAATAGTTTTAGAAAAATATTCCGGAAACGAAAACGGTGCTCGCTCAACCGAAGCAAAAGAAAATAATGGGCCCATGGTCTTGTTTGCGAAAATCGTAATCAATTCGGAAAAAAGCGTTACTCGCTTTATTTATTCTTCGCCCGATAAAAAAATCCGATAAGCCGAAATGTAGCAAAAACAAACAAAACGAATAACGCCATCTATTACGCGTAAGAAAAATTTGAAACTGATAATTTAAAAATATAATTTCACTGGAGAATCCAAAATGCAGGAAGAAAGAAGTAAAATCACAGTTCGAGCCTGAGAAAAGTAGTGAAAGCATACCTGTGAGTTTCCCATCAAACCAAATTAAAAATAAATCCCTTCCCGCTTATTTCTCGAAAAAAGCGCTTTTTGCATCAGTTTTGAACAATAATCCCATTCATACAAAGGCCGGCTGTCCTCTTTATCTTAAATACCTGACGAGAATTAGACTAACATTTATCCGCATAGAGCAAATTCAAGTATTTCTTCCACGAAGTTAACTCCTTTCAGTAAAACGTTTAAGAAGTCAATTTCCTTTCCACGGCTCACCTTTTAATTGTCCCCGTCCCGTAGAAAGCGTATCGAAACACTGCGCGCATTCGGAAAAATATCCGCGCAAGAACACCCCTTCAAAGCCATTTATTTTCACAAAGCTAAATATGAAACGCGGCAAGTTGAAAAAAAGCGGACAGCTTCCACCGGATCGATTAAAACTCGCAAGGAAACGCAACAATCGAACCTCCACCGTCACCGTCGATACCGACGGCGAGATCCTCAAACAACGGCGCAACGCTCGCGACAAAAAACAAACTCTTTTATTAAAAACGCATTAAATGAGGCTGTCAGAAAGAGAAACCTGAGCTGCGAGCAAGAGAAACAAGGCGAAAGGGAAAGAAACAAAGAAGAGAGTCGAGTGAGTAAAAAATAAAGGGCCCATGAAAAGGCCTCCATTGGCAGCGGAGTCCGCCAATAAATAAAGAAAAACTCTTTTCCCTTCCTCCCCCCCTTGCTGTATACTTGCTCTTGGGCTTCCATCCAAGCCGATCAAGAATTCGCGACGAATCCATCCAGCAGAGATCCATCCAAGCGTCCTGAGCAGAACTACTTACATAAACCGCCTCGAGCCAAGTTCTGTGTGTGCGTGTGTGGGAGTGAGAGGTAGAGAGAATGATCCTCCGCGCGCTCCACTCCTCTACTCCTCACTCTACCTTTGACCACAGAATCGTCGCTGCTTCATCGAAAGAAATAACCAAATTCGTCAGTATATACCCCTCCCCTGCTCCCAGTGGCGTAACTAGGGGCGGAAGAGCCCGCCACAAAATATTGTAGATGGTCCCTCTCCCCCTTGCACAAAATATATATATAGAGTATATAGGATGGATATATATATATATATATATATATATATATATATATATATATATATATATATATATATATATATATATGCTTATGGAAGAGGAAAGGTAAATGAGATAAATGGATGGCAACAAGTTGTTGGGATAAGGAAGCCCAGGGAGCACTCACCAATAAGATGACTTCAAGTTAGCGAGCTGCTGACGAAGGGATCACCCCCGAAAGCTTCCGTGTTTTTGTGTTTGCTTTACGTGTGTCACTTCGACACCCCCAGCAGCTCGCCAATTTGAAGAAATCTTATTGATGTGCTCACTGGGATTCCTTATCCCAACACCTTGTTGCTATATATATATAATTAAAGTAGAAAAACCTACCAAGTTACACTTTCTAATCAAATATCAGGAATATGTCGAAAAAGTTAGGCTTTTCAAGTTACTCTGTCTAACAACTATGCTTAACTGGGAAATAATTCAGAAATTAGGATACAAAACAGGGATCACTATGAGGTCTTCAATGTTTCTATTTTCGAAAAAAACACGAGGACCCCCAGGGTCGTCCCAAGGCCGAGTAATTTGGCCACGCACGTCACCCCATTGTTATGCCACTGCCCACTCCTCTCTCCCAACTTCACTCCCTCTATTTGTGCAGTCCCACAGTTCACCAAGACACCTTCATCTAAAACTCCAATCCCTCTGAAAACCTTTACATCGAGTCTAATTACGTTGCAGGCTTTTTCTCTAGTCCAAGCATGTCTCTCATCTCTCTCTACCATCCCTCCAGCGCTAATCTCGCGGATCACAGAACTGTTTAAGGAAGAAGGGGCAAAAAAATTACTTCGAAGTGGAGTGCAGGAAACTCTTCGAAGCCATTCCCACGAGATAGAGAGAGTGAAAGGTAAGGGTGATAGAGAAGTAATGATAGAGAAGTAATGAGAGAGCTGAAATGGGAGAGGATGTATAGGGAGGAGTGAAGTGAGTGGGAGGGAGATGAAGCGAGAAAGAGGGAAGGGAGAGAGAAAGGGAGGAGGGAGGGAGAAAGGGAGGAAGAAATAGGGATAGGAGAGAGGGAGGAAGAAATAGGGAAGGAGAAAGGGAGGAAGAAATAGGGAAGGAGAGAGGGAGAAAAAATAGGGAAGGAGGGAGGGAGAGAGGGATGTGAGGGGTGAGGGAGAAATAAATACGGAGGGAGGGAGGGAGAGGGGAGATACTGAGAGGGAGGAAAGTAGATAAGGAAGGAAAGGACATTAAGGACGAAAGGAGATTAAGGAAGGGAGGGAGAGAGAGGGAGAGGGAGTGAGAGGTTAAAAGAGAGAGCAGGTGAAAGAGGGAGAGGAAGAAGGGATGACGGAACAGAGGGAGAGTGGAAGAGGGCGGGAGGAAGAGATGGAGGAAGAGGGAGGGAAGAAGAGAGGGAGGGAGGAAGAGAGGGAGGGAGGAAGAGACAGACAGACAGACAAACGACTTTATTAGGGCGAAATTGAGACTATGTAGTCCCTTCTTACATTTAACCCTGGGTTAGGGAGGGAGGGAGGAAGAGAGGGAGAGAGGAAGAGAGGGGGGAGGAAGAGAGGGGGGAGGAATAGAGGGGGGGAGGAATAGAGGGAGGGAGGAAGCGAGGGAAGAAGAGAGGGAGGGAGGAAGAGAGGGGGGAAGGAAGAGAGGGGGGAAGGAAGAGAGGGGGGAAGGAAGAGGGGGAGGGAGGAAGAGAGGGAGGGAGGAAGAGAGGGAGGGAGGAAGAGAGGGGGGAAGGAAGAGAGGGAGGGAGGAAGAGGGGGAGGGAGGAAGAGAGGGAGGGAGGAAGAGAGGGAGGGAGGAAGAGAGGTAGGGAGGAAGAAAGGTAGGGAGGAAGGAAGACAGGGAGGGAGGAAGAGAGGGAGGGAGGAAGAGAGGGGGAGGAAGAGAGGGAGGGAATAAGAGAGGGAGGGAGTAAGAGAGGGAGGGAGGAAGAGAGATAGGGGGAGAGAGGGAAGGAGGGAATGGAGAAAGAGGGAGGGCGGGAGAAATAGTGAGGGAGAGTGGGAGTAATAAGGAGGGAATGGAGAAAGAGGGAGGGCGGGAGAAATAGTAATGGAGAGTGGGAGTAATAAGGAGGGGAGGGAGAGGGATGGTGAGAGAGGGAGAGAGGATGGAAGAAAGTGAGCAACTAAGGACAGAGCAAGCGAGACGAGATGAGAGGAAAGAGTGGGATAGTACAATCGAGAGAAAGAAATGACAGAGAGAGAGTGGATGAGGAGGAGAGAGTCGAGTAGCTGGAGATGAGACGATGGAAAGCGTAAGAGAGAGCGCCCAGATGCATAACACTGCACGAAGCCCGTGATTGCTTTCCAGCTCCCCCGCAAAAGCACGCGGCTTGGTTCTCTAAGAATGCGAAACGTTTCTCTGAGTGGAAGACCCGTTTTCTCTCGTGTTATGATGCGAGATTGCAAATGAATCGCAAAGGTCACGGTCGGTCAGCCAGCGTCGACATCCGGGAAAGAAACGGAGGAAATCCTATCCTGCAACGATTCTTTTTGCTAGACGTGCTTGTCGGATGAATTTAAACAGGTACAAGAAATCAGTTTTCAAGGCGTAAATTGACATGTCCTTCTGAAAAGTATGCGAGTTAATTTGTATGGGATATGACCGGAATACTTTTAAAAAGGTTGACTAAAATCTAAATGATCATTCCAATAACTTAATGCTTGATAAAATCGTAGAATGTTCTCAAATTAAATACTTACGACGGATGAAATAATTTTGTTTAACCATATAAAATCCGAAAAGTTTACCTTTAATTTTATGTAAACCCCTACATAACTTAATAAGTTGGACACCATTGACAAAATTACGCAACAGTACTCTTATCGAGTACGCTAACATATTTTAAAAAATAATTATAAAATGTAGAATGAAAACTCCCTTTACGACGGCGTCTTAATGAGAAATTTCCTTAATGAGCGGCTAAAAGTACGATCTAATTTCGTTTTGAAAACAAAATTTTCCGGCGCTTGAATAAACTTATGCCTATAGAAAGAACAATTAAAATCGACGACCATTTTTCAGCTAATTACCAAACCATCGGCATACTTTTAATAGGTCCGGACCAGTAACATGAAGCCTCTTAAACGCCTGTCGAAGAACGGGTTTTTCGACCTTTGAAAGAAGAGGTTTCTTCGCTATAAATTAGCATTTATTTCTAGCGCTTCAATCTTCATAAAACACATTTTCCGAACAGCTTTCTCCGAAGTTCACCCAGGATGAAATCATACTCGCCTTTCGTGGGATCGTAAGATGATGATCTACGCAGGCAAAAAAATGTTGCCTTGTCCGATTTCATTAGCAGGACAAATGATTCATTTTCTCATTAATATTGGATGTAGTACGCATTAATATACGGATATTTCTTCACGCCTTATCATCATATGGCGACGCCGATGTTTATGGTGCTTTTCGTTATTCTAAGATAAGAAACGGAGCGTTTCGCTACAGATTCAATGAATCACCAAAACGTTTGTTTACCGTCTTAATTTCTTTCAAATCGGTAGGAAAAATTCTATTTCATTGAAATTACAACCTTGGAAATTCTCAATAGTTAACTGCATAAAAAATTCTCAACTTAAATAATATTCTAAATGAAAATCATGAATGACCGTAAGTTTAACTATCAGGACTTAAATCTTAAGAGGCATGTTGATTTCAAACATTTATATACTTGAAAAATATCACAGAAAAATAACCGGAATAGCATTGTAACATAATATATCATCACTTACGATAGCGATAATGTCGATATCTGCCACCACTTCATCCATTCACACCACATACCACACGACAAATATTTATATACCCACTCTTTCAAGACACTCTGATTAGCTGTGCCGAGAGATACATGCTAAGATTCAAGAAAGCGTTCGACGTCTCCCACAGCGACGCACTCGCAGACCTCTGCCACGCCGAAATATAGTTAAAAACCTTTAAAAATAAATCCGGGGAGGGAAAGAAGTCGACGTGACGGACACAAAACAACCTCCCGATTCACCCGGTTTAAAAAAATCCGTTCGGTTGCCAACCCCGCGCGAGACGGCAAAGGCGAATAAAACACGCGGAACAAATTTGCCCGACGCCGAAGCCGGATAAAAAATTGGCCCCCGCCGCCCCAGACAAGGGTGCGGAAGAGGAGAATAAGAGGGCGGGAGACGTATTATTGGGTCTAGCGAGGATCTTATCCGATTTGATCGATATATATCGATAGGGCTTAAAAAAGGAGGGAAGCCCGACACGCACACACACACGAGGGCCGAGACGGCTTTCCCCCCACACCGCAGGCCCGCTTTAAAGACGAGCGCAAAACGGGATCATTCGTTTTGGGACCCGGGCGGGACCGGTTGCCAACCGTCGAAAACAAAACGAAGTGAAAGAAAACAAAAGGAAGGGAACACCACCCGACGCCAAAACACCAGATCTTCCCTCTTGTTACGTGTCCCCCTTCCTCTCTCAACTCCCCGCGGACTGCCAGACTTCAAACACCTTTAAGTGGGGTTATTTATGGTGGAGAAGGGATGTCGCAAGGAGGATTTGTGCGCGCGCGTGCGTGTGTATGCGTTAAGACGCACGGGATGAACGCCTTATTTATTTCTGGAACCCACTTGTCAAGGAACGAAGTCACGAAGTCGGATGCGATATAACTGTAGCTTTCTTACGCACGAAACGGATCTGATTCCCCATATAACTAAATTAAGCGTTGGAATTGATATTTGTCAGCCTTGCATATTTCGAAGGAAAAATTAATCCGCTTACGATTAAACAAACTTTAAACGAAAAAAACATTATCAAGGCTAGTTACTCTAGTATAACGAAAAGATTTTTATTGAGGCAGAATTCCAATTTTAAAAAAAATATAGATATGAATATTATCGTTTAAACAGTATCCCTAAAGTCAAAACACATGCTTTGCGTGAGGGATAAAATATATCAATCTTTCTCAACATTAGCTTTGAAAATAAGAACTCTAACAGCATAATCCAGCGGTTATCCTATACGGTAATTCAGATTAGATACTACTTTTATTGCCAGGCTATATCTAATTACAAGTAGCTGGTGCTTGCATTCTGCGAGCATTTCAAATCACTTTGTTTATTTTAGATTAAGAAATCTCATGCCTTAAAAAATTGTTTTGTGAAAACACACCAGCCGCATTCAGTGTGTCACACTGAAGAAAAAAATCCCAATTATCAGATGTCACATGATCTAAGGAGAGTGAAGGATAAAGGAGCAGAGTGAAAGAGGAGGGGAAGAGATAAAGGTAAGGAGAGAAAGAGGGAGGATGGTGAGGGTAGGAGCGCGCAACTACGCAATTGGTGGAGGCCTCCCCACCACCACATTTAGCGACCTTGGCGTGTTCAAATGGCTAAATCGCTCTTATATGAAGTAAGGTATTAGATTAAAAATTTTATTCGGGTAGAGGACAATATTTTCTACAATCAAGTCCGGGACACCACGTACCTACTATTAATAGTTTTCGAGATAAAAATTGTTAATACGCAATAATAGTAGAAAATACGTATAGCTATACGATACGGTATTACATTCCCTTGCCCCTATATGATCTATAAGGTATGGATTAAAAACTTGATCCATACAGAGGGTAGAATTTGCTACAAAATTATTGCAAAAGCTCGTACCTACGACAAATAGATTCCGAGATAAAATTATTAAACTTTAATGTACAAATGGGGTAAAAACAACTCCTAAATATTAACAATTTGGCTGGTTGAGAGCAAACCCCTATAATCGTGCCAAATCCAGAAGTGCCTAAACATTAGTATCCTCCAGATATGTATCATAAGTAAGAAGAGTCTATATATATAATGATAATATATAATTAACTAGTGTGATTACCCATCAAATATGACGGTTATGCGCGAAATAAGTATTAAGTTAAAACTGAAATAAAAATGAATGAAACCAACTTTTATATGCACTAAAAAGTAAGCAATAAATATAAAATTCACATAATTGAGTGTTTCAGAGAGTAAAAATAGTTTTCGGAGAATAGAAATTGCTTGGCAAAGAAATACCTAACGCCAGGGGTTTTTAAACTTTTTTCCTGCGGCCCAGTAAAATGAGAAAATATATGTTCGGGGAGCACAAAAATTTGTATTCATAAATTACTACATATAAATTAATAATTAGTGAATCTGCGACACGAAATAGCGTAAATTTATTAAATATTTCGTGCATAGTTTTAAAAAGTAATATTTCATGCAAAGAATATATGTGCGCTGCTTGTAAACCAGAAACGCAGAACTGAATTTACATCTTAAAAATGAGTCTGCATGTCATTGAATACAGTATATTTAAGCCGGAAAATGGGATCATCCAATAAGTGCGCGCAATTTAATGCAAGAAAAATGAAATGATTAGTTCCTTTTCCATTGAGAGATAGCATCGATTTTATTTGAAACTCATTAGATATTAATAAAAAACAGTATTTTAATGCCTAATTACCGCATTATTTACGCCAATAAATTATTTTTAAAGCTGAGGCGCAAAAATACGCAATACATTTTCCTCAATGCCTTGATATTACTATGAAGATCGAAATAATCAATAACTTCTCTGTATAATAAAATAACCATTATGGTACCAACTGAACATTTATTTAGAAATTATTAATCGAAACAATATTTAGGCAATGCTATTCGAAAAATGAGTTATAAATTACGCAAGGAAAATAAAAATCCTGTTTATCTTATCGCAAAGTAGGGTTGGAAATTATATGGAGAAAATTATCTGGAAGAATATAAAAAATTACCACTCGGATTTCAGATGCTGTATATGTGCGCAGATGGTTCTCCTTTCTTGTCACCAATGAAAAACTTTTACTGACAAATCACTTTCCTTCCTTTTCCACACGAGGAAGCAGACTACTATGGTATTAGTTTGACGACCTCCCAAAACAAAGTGATCTTAAGACTTTCGCCTTACAGCCTTAACTAAAGAAACTATGAATGGCAATGCAGGAGGTTGGGGTAAAAGATAAGCACTAAGGATTGGTCCTAATGAAAAATGGAAAAACCTCCTAACAAACATAAAAATAATAAAAAGGAAATGCTCAGACGCCGGATGACGAGGAAATTACTCCACGCCGGGGACCCAACACTCATGCAATCTCACACTCTCCGGGTTCCTATTGGAAACTGTATCTTTGTTCAAAGGCGTTCATGAATAAATTGGCCAAAAAAGGTGAAAGTGGGTTCCCAATGGCTGCCCAATCAAAATATTTATTGAATAGGGTAAAAATTGCGTCCCATGCAAAGTTTATAAAGCTTAATTTATTCCAGGATATTCCGGGAGAAACACCTATATAAGTGAACCACTGTTCGAGAAAACTAAGTGTAGCATTTTATTGGGGTGCTAGGATTGAGAGACGTGACATCAAAAGAAACTAACGCATGGGAATCACTAAGTATTAAATTTCTGGTATTTTCAATGAATCTTCGGCATTTTTGGTAGGTTTTTAAATTCGTCAACTATCCATTTAGAAAGGAGATAAGTGTGGAAATCAATACATGACACAATAGTTAGTTTCCACATGAATTCCAGGTTTGTGGACTTAAGGTATATAATGTAATATTGAGATGGCAGGATTTGAAACCGTAATCTCATAATGTAAGACCTCTTTTGAGTTTTGGGCAGTAATTTATTTTGTGGTGTCCTTGGTAGAAAAAAATCATTTTATTAAGAGGATTTCTTGTGAGAAGTGAGCAAGGTCCGTTTTCAAGTAATTTTCCAACGTTATCAAAATAATCATACTGATTCATGGCACGATAACAGCAGAATTTTTTTTATCGGCTTTTAAATTTAAATTTTTTGACGAGTTTGTAATCGGGACTGGGAAGGTATTTATGATATTGTGTTTTATATTATGTTCCAGTTGTATTTTTCAAGCAGCACTTATGTGATTTTTGGCAGTATCAGTCAGGTTTTTAATGGATGATTCAATGCATATAATATTATCCGAAGGAGGTTCTTTGTGAGGGAGACAACAGTTAAGTCCTTTGCTCAAGAGATTGTGTTCTTGTTTAGTAAATGTTTCTTCAGAGAGGTTATGGACAATATCGATGTCATCCAAGTATTTCATGTGGCCCCTGAAAGATTTTATTTTTGTGCGTGTCTGAGTAAGTGTCCGTGGCATGGAGTAGTCTCCCCTAAACCCGGAGCGTGTGTGAGATTGCGTAAGAGTTAGGTCCCTGACGTGGAGTAATTTCCCCTGAACCGGCATGTGAGTACTTCCTATTTATTATTTTTTAATGGTTATTAGGAGATTTCTCCATTTTGCATTTGATGTAATTAATCATAGGGCTTTGATATAACTTTATTTTTGAACTGAAGATTGGTTTCTGGAAATTTACCTCCATGATAATTTATCCCCAGATATAAGATTATCGAGAATGAAACTTCGGAAAATACGCTTTGCATTTTCCAAAAAAATAATTATTGAGGAAGCAGATGGTGCTCCCTTGCTACGCGAGGGTGCTGCAGTAGGTCAGTTTTTGAGAAAGGCGTAGGACAATGACAAGTACACTAAAAGCGGGAATGGATGGGAAATTTTGTAAGGAAGGGATTCGGCTGATTTGGTGACAGCCATTTTACCTATCGAGTCACTATAAGCTTTGTGGGCAAGGGCCTTACGGCCCAATTTCAACAATTCGCGGACCATACTTTGAAAACCCCTGCCTTACGCTATACAATTCTTATACGCCCAAAATTATTTTTAATACATGTAATTTTGTCTCTCTCTCTCTCTCCTCTCGTATTAAAGCATTCAAAGCACGCATTCCTTACGCAAGGATTAAGGCGACAATACAATCTCGAGGTTTAACAATGACACGGTCGGCAAGGCAACATATCGTTAGAAAGCTTAAAATTTTCAAGTAAGTATGATTTAAACGTAGAACTTGAGCAATTTTGTATCGTAGGCAAAATGCGACGATAATAATAGAAACATTGTTTATTATTTTTTAGAACGGTTTAGGTCCGAAGATCGTAGGTCAATTCTTTCTAATTTTAATTTGTAAAAGAGTAAAAGCCTCTAACAATAAGTCCAGAAATCGATTTTTGCGTGTTATCTTATGAGAAATAGAAATTTATGTACTGGAGTCGAACCCGGATCTTTTTTGAGGATTTTGTTTCGTAAATGGCCTTTACTATTAGATTCAAACATTCCTACCAAATTTCAATCTTCTACCTACTCGGAAAGTTTGTTAAAAGTAGAATTACAGTCAGTCAGTGGCGTGCTCTGGTGACGCGTGGTGGAAGTTGAGGCAGACGGAGATAGATATATATATATATATATATATATATATATATATATATATATATATATAGGAGTAGTTCCGAAAGCTTTACGTTTGTGATGTTTCTGTGTTTTTGTGTTATTTTACGTGTGTCGCTTCGACATCCCCGGGGCCTCGCCAACCTGAAGTCGTCTGATTGGTGAGTGCTCACTGGGTTTCCTCATCCCAACACCTTGTTGACATCCATATATCTATTTTACCTTTCCTTTTCCGTAAGTTGTTATATATATATATATATATATATATATATATATATATATATATAAGATAATACATAATTATATATTACATATAACTATTTTATAGAAAGCGACGATAAACCGATGCATTAATGCATTTGTAACAGCGAATGCACTAATAATTCACGATATCACCCGGAATGGGTATTAAAATAACTCCAGTGATTGGGTTTTGATATAATTCAGTTCGTATCGGGATAGAGTAGCTTCTCCGCTCAGATGCTTCCAGTTCCATTCGTGTGGACAGTTTTAGTTCCATAATTATCAAAACATAATTAATGCTGGGCATTCATATCTGCTAAGCATCACGTGAAACTACGAAAACATCCGTCTCCGAGACGATAACTCACGCAACCAGTCAACATTCCGCGATTGGTTGGGCTCACCACTTTTGTTTACGTCACCAGTCACTAATTAAATCGGGAAAGCGACGCGAAAAAAATTGATTCGCCATCGCAGGAGAAGCCATGAATGATCATCGTAGCTGGATGAGCATTTTTAAGTAAAAATACTTTACTATCCTAATTTGTAAAATAATCTGAAAGTATAGTAACTATACGAATCTAAAAATCTAAATTAATAAGAATTTCTGGGCCAGCGCCGTGATGATAAGAAGAAACATTTAATGTAAGTTCACCAGAGAATTATCGAGCTCGCCTTATGGCTGAAAATTTTTCAAGAAAAATTTAATTTAATTTAAAAAAACTAAAAAAACACTTATCTCAGGTATCTCTAATAGCCACAACCTTAGTCATAACCTTGTTGTGGTTATTGGATAAGTACATTTTTTATTTTTGAGTGCTTATTCTTTAATGCACGTAGGTATGAAAATGGGTGAGATATTACAGATAAAATTATTACCATTGTTTTTCTTTGTCACGACTATACTTTCGACGGTCGTTACCGTTAAAAAGTGCGTTAATGTCGTCGTAATTATAGTTTCAGATATTTATCCAAAATTATTTAAACAGTAATATATTTCTCAGTGATACTGAACAATGCTCGAAAAGAGGGGAAGAAATGAATGAAAGATGGAGAGCGAAATTTTACTGTGCCGTCGCTGATAGACGGTAACTATCCCACTAATTTCCAAGTTGAATTAGGAGGTTCATTAGGTTCCAGGATCGGAGAATCGCCACCGTAAAAACGGCCACTTCGCTGAACTGAAACGATTTCGTTATTTACTCAGCCGTTTTATGACCAGAAAATTCACCTACTATATCAATTACTTTTTTCGCTCGCGATCGATTAAAATCTCCCACAGGCAATGGTCGCAAAGAACACGATTTCAACGAAGTGAATTGAATAGAACGCCCGTGCTAAAAGATATATCGTCCTTTTAAAGAACGAATCGAGTAAAAATGGAGTCGCCAGTAAAATAACTCTTCTATTATGAATACATGTACACTTTTTCCACCTTAACCCACGTTTTCGACCTGACGCCAACCTCAATCTCAACGGGCACGCGCCATTGTTGAGGAAATAAATTACTACTGGCGCCACTCCTTTAGGAGAAACTGAATAAAAATGTAGCAAAACATTTGAACATCGCGTCTGGTAGGGAAATCTTTATTCCCACCTTACCCTATGAACCCTCGAGGTAAGGAGAGAAAAACACCCTCGTGAGAGAACAAAATCACTCCTTTGAATAAAAGTTCCCGAGGAAGGTAAGAGAAAAAAAAGGACGAGCGTCAAAAAAGGGTCGGGAAAGCATTACGTACACACAAACGGGAGTGGGCGTGGCACCTTTTCTCTCCCTCTCCCGCCTTCCCTTCAATACACACATTCCAGAGAGAGAGAGGCGTGAAAATCGTAGAAGCGGACTGGAGAGAAACAGAAAAATGATTGTCGAGTTGCGTGGGCGAGAGAAGAAAAGCGAGATAGAGAGAGGGAGAAAGGGCTTGTTTGATGGTGCGGGGAGGGAGGGGGGAGGAAATGGCGGCGGAGAGGTATGAAGAGGGAAGGAGTATGAATGGTTCAAGATGGAGAGAGTGGAGGGAAATGGGGAAGTGAATGGTGGTGTTAGGGGGAGGGGAGCATAGGGAGATGGAGGGAGAGAAAGGGGAGATAATAGGAGGTGAGAGGGAAAAGGAAGATAAACACGGAAATAATGGGAAGGAGGTTGCTGGCAAAGTAAAAGAGAGGAGTGCGCTGAGGGTTTAAAAAAGGCGATTAGAGCAGTGGTCGCCAGCCGTATGCCCGCAAGCACCTAAGCGCCCACGAAAAAAAAACTGTCACCCGTGATGGTTTTAAAATAGCCATAACCATAAGAAAAATTTCGCACAGGTATTTCAGAGTGCTTTTTTAAATACTTTGTAAATATTTCGTCTGTTGTCTATAATGCGTTTATAAAACCCATTAGATGGTTTTATATCCCGTTGTTTTAATTACTTCATTCGTGCACAAAAACTAACATAGCGCCCACCGAGCGTTAAAAACCTCTCTCGTTAGCCCCAAGAATTACAGAGTCCCTGAATCACAGAGATAAATGAGGGAAAGAGAGAGGAGGGTGGATAAAATAGAAAAAAGGAAGAGAGAGAGGAAGAGGAAGAAGAGAGGAGAGGAAGAAGAGACCAAGAAGGGGTGTATCCAGAAGACCGCAAGGGGCGAATGTGTCAGGGAAAACACAAAAAAGAGAGAGAAAGAGAAGGGATGACTCGAAAGGATGCAATATTTTACGATTCCGGTGGCTGGTTCAATCGAAAGCTTCGTCGGGTTTGGCGTTTTGGGGACCACGACCCCTTCGGTTAAACTCCTAAAGCGCCACACCAAACCCCATTTCTCCATCACCACACAAACTGAATGGAAGGCCACGCCCTCTCTCGCCCGAGGGTTGGAAATCACCACTAACCACCCCCTTTTTGTCACCCTCCCAGAATGCTTAAAGCCCTCCCTCTCCAACCCTCCTTAGCTCCATCTATATCCTAATACACTATAAATACGACACGCCATTGCCTTACGCAACACAACCCTCTTACTTTAAAACCACTCCACCTTAAGCATAAAGTGTCGCCTCACTTCTCCCCCCCCCTCCAACATAGAGGGCTCTGGCTACGTTTAAAGAGGGAGTCCGTTGAAAGCATCTTTTCTAATACCTTTAAAAATAAATAAATAAAAGAAAAATCTCCGACTGACCCTACAATTCTGCGGGATGGAGGGGAGGCCGCGCCCCATTGTTACAGTCTCTCTGCGTCCGCTTTAAAACGAAGGCAACAAGGCCTGAGGGTTACGTTTTAATAACCGTTGGTGATTTATGGCTTCTCTGGAGAGAGACGCGGACTCTGTGCTGATGGAATGAGCTAAACACGACGGGACGAAACCTCTTAGTGGAAAAATTATAAACATATGGGGCAATAAAAAGAATACGTACACTGTTCACGATGTGGAAGTAGGCATTGTTAGCAACTCGATGAGGAACGACTTCCCGAGGATTTTGCGATGATAATTAATATCACAGCAATGACGAGGAGGGTGTTTTGAATATCGGTCACACATCAGAAGGGGTACGAGTCGAAGATTACACCAAAATCGCCGGCCGATACGACAAAAAATCAAAAGTCTGCAAATGATTACCTCGATAATCAGACCGCATTCTTAGAAGTAGGAGTTACATCGAGAGATCTGAAATGATCCAACGTCAAGATACGAGGGAGAGAATCACAGAGGGACAGAGGTGACACGGAATACAAAAGTAGGATTTACAAAGGAAAAGGATGCCATAACTAAACCAGCCGCATATTTAATTAACGAGATACCTTTTAACTTTGCAAGTTCAGCAACTGCGAGGTAAGAAAAGAAGCAGCCTTTATTCTTACGGGTTTCTTTCTTTCTTTCTTTCGGAATCACCTCATTGTTCTATCCACTCTACACTTCGAAGGAAACAAAAGACGGAGCAAATTAAAGAAAAAAAGAAAAACCTCGGCCACAAATTTCCCCACTCGGAAGATCGCTTCCTCGAAAGCGGCGCTGGCATCGATCGCGGCGAATCGATCGGACGAAATAAATACATCAAACGAGAAATGATCGAAGAAAAAAATTACCTGCACTCCTTTCGCCGTTAGTTTCGAGAGAAATTTGAAAAAATATATCGGGACGCACCTTTTCCTTTAGATCGCTAGAGGTGTTTAAATCTCTTTTTTGTCCGGCAATTTTTTATCTTCCCTTCGTTTTACAATCTCGAGCGGTGTGAGTTTGGAAGCTTCGATGACCCACTTACAAGGGGACGCATCAACCTCCTCTCTCCCACGCCCCCACCTCCCGACATCATCGACTCTTTATCGCTGCGAAAGAGTCGTTGTCGGCAAACGCACGCTTCCTCGATTCGACACACAGCAACCGCTATTCCGTGTTAGGGGGATCACGAACGTGAGAACGTATTGTGGTTCCGTATCGTGCAGATAGAGATTTCATCGCCAAGACCGCGCGTTCTTCCAATCTTTTCCTATCATCTCGCTTTTTTCTACCTCTTATTTTTCTTTGCTCTCGATCTATCATTCTTCTCTTATCTTAACTGATTTATATTCCCAAATAACCGTCTCAGTTCTCTCTATTCTCTCTTTCGGTTAATTCTTTCCAAACACAAGAAATTGACAAGATGGAGGACACGTTACAGAGTTTAAGTGAATGTAAAACAGTAGGTATGTACTTTATGGGGTTAGAAGAAATTTTTTTAAACCCGCGGATGCGGAAATATTACTCGAAAGAAAATTGAATCAATTTCAAAGACAATTGAGGAGCGAAAGGTTTGAAAATCATCGATTCGAACAACAAATCCAAATTTTATCGAAATCTTACGTTCTTTTTCCTCAGTCGTGATATTTCTGCTATGGTCACACCAAACTATATCTCATCGAAAATCTATCGAAACAAAACAATGAATAAAATCTATTACATTTGAACTTATTAAACCCCTAAAACTAAGAAAAATATTCATTGCCATTCTCAAAAACGGGATTTCTGCCCCATTTAAACGGATGTGAAAATGCATTACATTTTAATTCAATAATTCTCCTTTAAGTTATTTTGTGTTAATCGATACGATAATTTTGTTATCTTATTAAATAACATTTGTTTATATTCCTTAATCTTTGTGAATTAATTGTAATCTTTAAATTTCATTTTGAATTATAGTTAACTGATGATTTATTGTGAAATAAATGTTTTTGTAAAGTTTTGCTGACTATACAATTTTAAAATTCAAAAACAGGTGACGAACAACACTATTTTTTTGTTATAAGTGACCAAATGAAAAGTGTTATACATACGCATCATGTCTCAGGCTCTCTAGTTGCTTTAAATTATCGTAGGACTTTTCGCGAAATTACGTAGTCCTAATGGGACTGGGATTTAGTTTGGATTCTTTTGCTTATCTAAACGACTATATAGACACAGAGTAAGAGAGAGAGAGAGGGATGTGGGGAGGGATAGAATGGAAGTTACATAGAGAGTGAAGGAGGTATAGAATTAGAAAAGGACGGGAGGAAAGAGATAACGAGGGAGACTGAGAAAAAGAGGGAGAGCTATGAATTGGGACAGGAGGGAATGAGAGAGGGGGGAGGTGAGAGAAAAGAGAGGCAGAGAGAGGGAGGGATGGATAAACAGATAATCGTCTTTATTCGGGAGAAATATGGACCATAAGAGAGAGAGGGAAGGAAAGAGAGGAAGGGGGATAACAGAGTGAGGGAGGGAGGGAATATTATTATTTATCTGTCATATGACGGGCAATATACTAGTAAACGTTATAAAACGCTTATGCCAATCTATCTGAAGTTTTCTTATTCTTCTTTCTTTAAATCCTTATTCCGATCTTCCCCATATTCAGGACCGTAAGTAAGGCAGATCGGGGCACAGTCCTTCGACATCACTGCGAGGTAATTCTAATTCTAAGTTTTTTAGCTGATGTTAACGGAGCCAACACAAGCCGATCAGCCTCGGGCACCGCACCCTTTTAGGGACCTTACACATGCCGTATCCTCATATGCAGAATCCGCCTCTTTCTTCGCATACCTTCCTACCATTTACGTCCAACCTCCATTACGATCGTATTTATTCCCGCCATCCCAGTCGCCCATATCGTGTATCTGAGAGCCGCTTCTGGTCTCTCCGCCTTAATCTCGCGGTTTCTTACGCCAAACCTTCATTATCTTCCGCTTTATCTCTGTCGAGTCGCACTGCTGATTGAGAAAGGTAATTTACGCTCCAGTAAGCGACATGGCATTACGAGATTTGATTCCAAACACATCATACGTAAACACCAAAACTGAGAGATATGAAATGCTCTCCTCCTTTTAATTGGGATGTTGAGTGAATGTAGAACGTGAATGATGAATACACACACATGTATTCCATCACGTAATCTAAACGCACCTAATCTCTCGGCATTCCTCATAACACCGGTTTATCTACAAAGATAATTTATTGTTATTGTAATGCATTTAATTAGCTTGAGCTCCTTTATCTGCTTTCGTTATTTTCCTCTTTTCGTTAATGAATTTTGGCCAAATTTGTGAACGCAATCTCGTGCTATGGCAAATAGAATTACTGAATAAATACAAATACAAATTCGTACACATGGGCACGCATTCAAGCAAGCAAGATAATTCCCGAGCACTGAGATAACGGCCGCTCGTGCGAAATTATACGTGAGGAATAAACATGCGACAAGGCCATTAGATATCGTTTATGAAATCTAAATTATATTTTTCGAATACGAGGATGCAAGATTTAGTACCCCTCCTCCCCATACGTATGGCGCTATAAGGGGTCCCGAAAAAATGTTCGTATCTCAAAAGTGCTAAATATCTCAATTTAAAAATCGGTGAAACCTCTCTCTATGATTTCAAAACTGGCGTTAAGAGGGGTCGTTAGGAGAGGTTTCACTATATAAGACAGACCCCGATATAGCGCCCCCCGCATACCGCCCACGAATCGTTGTGAGCAGAACTTCTATCTTATGATTACATAGAGCAAGCATATGCCTCGATCTACCGCCACCCACGCTGTAACGCCAATGTCAGTGATGCACAAAGGGTTGCGCTAAATCGGGGTTTGACTGTACTTTTAATCTAGGCTTACGAAACATTGCACAATAAAAATTAATTTTCGAATCTATCCCTATGAAATGTGCCCACGGCCAATCAGTGATGTGAAAAGTCGAATATGGCCCTTTTAGAAAAAGATTTGGTTTCGCGAACGCTTGGGCAATGCCAGCGGAACACCAGTTGAAAAACACTGCCCTAAGACGAAGGAGGATACACTCAAAGATGGTCGCCTAATCCTAAAGTAGGAAAGTGTCTTTTCGGAAAATCTAAAAAAAACGAATAAATAAAATGAAAAAGGTAGGACCTTTTATTCCAGCTGGCCATCCCTCACTCAAAAGCACTGCATTCCCTCTTCGGAAATAAAAGGAAGGAGAGAGAAAGTCTTCACGAAATAATCAACTCCCACAAATCCCCCTTCCGCACCTCCTCCTGCGGTCTTTTATCCAATCGTTTCCGCCTTGAGAAGCACATTGTTGGAGGCCCTTTTAAGCTAAGGGAATAGCGCGCCCCGATAGAGGGAGAAAGGGAGGAGGGAACGTAGAGGGTGAAAGGGAGGAGGGGGGACGTAGAGGTTGAAAGGGAGGGGGGGAAGTAGAGGTTGAAAGGGAGAGGGGAGGGAGGCCGACGAGTAGATCACTTCGGGACAAAAGAGAGAGGGAAGGAAGGAAAGGAGAGGGTGAGAGATGGAAGAGGGAAGCACTTGTTTCCGGGTGACTGACACTGAAGCAATGAGCGGTGTACTGACCGCTTCATTGTCGTACGGCCAAAAGAGAGAGAGAAAGATAGGAAGAGAGGTGAGAGAAAATCGATGGAATATAGAAGGCAAGCTCGAGAGGCTAAGATGATTGCCTCTCCTGTACTTACGTATGGCCGAGAATTCCGACTATATGAAATTCAATAAAAACCGAAAAGACGTAGCTAATAGAATTATGAAGCTGGTTTGCCAGCTTGAGGAATTTATAAAGCTCGGAAATTACAATATCCCTTGATGTCGAATTTATGAAGATTAATTTACTGCGTTACATGGTATCCAAGGAAAATTGAAATTCATCCGGAAAAGTTTTACTGTTTTTCTATGTAAAATACGCAGTATTAGCGATTATTTGCCAACTTTCGATCATTTTTCTGATCAAATCGGAAGATAATTCATTCTGGAAAATATCTTCCAATTTCGAACCAGCACTATAAAATGCATCACTTAAATAAATTATTAAAACTATATTTAACGACATAATGCATAATGTATCTACATGATACCCTGCAATTCACCAGAGAGGTGGGTGACAGAGGGTGCAGATTCCCTAATAAATTTCACTTGCAGGATTCAATTTCCTGATGTGAACCCTGATCGTCCTAGAAAAAACAGAACCTCGATATCTCTCTGTCCTAAAGATAACTCACGAATTCCATCATGGTCATGTTCTCCGATATAAGTTACAGGCAACTTTTTCTTCCAGATTTATATCTTCGTTTAAAATAGAAAGAGTTCGCAATTTACCTAGTGTCGCATTAATTTATCGATTTTGTAAAAATGAAAAATTGTAACGCCTTTACGCTAACCAAAAAATTGAACGATACCATCATATTGATATCACCACATTGAATAATAACATCAAGCGCTGAAAGATAATTTTTTTCCAATTAACGACCTGATTCTCTCAAAGAATTAGCCATTCACATTTTTCGTCTGCGATCGTTTCGTCCCTGCCCTCCCGTAAAAACTCCATTTTCGGACGGAGACCTATCGACCTGTATCCCAACGCGCCCGAAACAAATTGAATAACGCAGCACGTGACCTCTCCTCGAACAAGCTCCTCCGCTCGTTCATCTCAATTTCGCCTCTTCATCGTGCCCAAATTAAAATCCGCGGCGGTGAATTTTTTTTATAAATTGTAAGAGGAAACCATCCACAAGACCTTAACCGCCACTATAAAATATTCACCCATTTCCAAACGAGTAATTAACTACCAAGAGAGAGTGAGAGAGAAAATAACTTATCGCGAAGGCCCATTAAAGGCAATTAAAAATTTTAACGGCTGCGTCACGAGTTTTTTTTCTTTTTCTCCCGGAGCCGTGGAAATTTTTGAGCGGGGTGTATTAAAGCCTGTTTTTCGAGTCCCTGAAATTGAATGCGATGAAAATCGCACGGAACGATCTCTTTCCCCGCTTAGGGGGTTTTTTATCGCCCGTTTCAGAACGACCGAACCGTGGAACTTAATTAAACTCGAGTTTTATAAAAAAAAACAATTGGAAACCCCTTCGCTGGTCTAATGCTCCCTAGAAAGACACTTGTAACGACAGGTACAATTAGATCGTTAAAGAGTGGAAAATGCTAAAAGCACAGTCCTTAGTAGCTAGGCGCGGTTCTTTGCGCCAAAGGGGAGCGATGCGCACAAAGCCGGAATGAAAGGAACGTTAAAAAAAAACCATCCGCGGCGAAATGAGCAACCGTTCGAATTACAAGAGCGGAGAGGCGGTTGTGTTTTATTTTCGTTCGCTGCGGCAAATAAATCCGCTGAATCGATCCACAGGGGAAGAAGCGAGCACTTTTTCCACTTCCACGTCCGTTACGTAAAATTGCTCGCCCGGGGCGACGGAAACGACGCCGAGAGATCATTTTCGAATTCGCGATGGTTTAACGCAATTTTCGCCTACTCGTACATAAAGCGATCGAGGCTAAGCTTAAGAGGACGATGATAGGTTATTACTTCAAGAGTAATCCGAGAAAAAACCGGAGCTGATATACGTTCCGAAGAAGGCGAATGAATGCTTACCCTAAACCCTTTCTTGCTGACGTATCCCTTAAAAGGTTTTGTTTAGAATCGCGTACCCCTTAAAGGGTGCTCCACACTCGATTTTTCCAACAGTTTTAACCGCACGGCGTTTTTCCCCGTACACCGAAATCGCCTCCACACTATCGGTTTTTCCCAGTTTTGCCCGTACGGTCGGTACGGGTTTATGGCAGGCGGGCCCTCATTCCTCACCCTCACTCTCCGTCAATTATAACTTCCGGTTTACATAAATACTATAATAAACTTATTCTCACATCTCGTTAAATGGCATCTGTCAAGCAACAATGAAAAACCATACATTTCTCTCCCTAGCTCTTATATGATCTGTAAGCTATCTAATACATATATTAAAGAAAATTCTGTCCTTTCTGTGTTTGCACTGTTGCAGCACATTTTTCATTTGCATTTTAAAATCACTTAGAATTGCGATATGAATACGGGACTTGCACCAAACGACGCCTAAAAGAACGGATATTCATTTTCCAGCCATCGATTTTCGAATACGCGTTGAATCGTTCCACAAATTTGTTATTAACATGAAAATTTGGCGAAACTTTAGATGAAAAAGTTCGTCGTCAAGGGCGACGGCATTGTTGCTGATCTAGCAAAATTGCGTCTATATCTAAAAGCAATGACATGAACTTTGATATTGTATTTGAAATCAATTGTGAGAACTCTACTTATATATTTTGAATGCATTTTAATCGAAAGGGAAGTAATGATGGCTTAATTTAAACGATAGGTTTGTTTACTGCAGTGCCATTTCTAAGGCGTGGAAGAAATGCGAACGAACATAGGACCGCTAATATTTTAATTAGCTATTTTTTTGTTTACCTTGACGACGAAAGAACTTAGTAAGTAGCTTTTTTAATACACAGATTTTTTGTAATCACTATAAATTCACCGGGCATGCGTCAAATATCTTGTTTAATTATCGAAAGAAATTAATCATAATCACTGTCAATAGAGTAATTTGCTTTAAACTGCCCAATAACATTTGCAAACGAAAAGATATTTTCAATGTACGCGTGAAGTATCTTCCTATTTGAAATGTTGAGTTGTCCATCATTACAATGCATTGGAGTCGTTTCTGACTTAAAGTTTTTACGCTGTGTTTATTTGTTTTAAATTTGCATGAAAATTTTCACATACATTTTCAATCTGTTTTTGTTCATGATTTTGTTTCATTGTAAGCTGAACTTGAAAGCCTGAGTTCAATCATGCAAAAATCCAAGATCAACAATGCCAGCTACCATAGCAACCTCTTTATGAAATGTTGAAAAATCGGAAAAAATATAATATAAACTTATAATATGTTGCCACAGAACAGTCCGCGAGGCCAAATAATTACGACTTTAATTTCGGGTATGATATAATTTATATAATGTTTTCTTCAAAAGGGTTCAGATCCACAGATTGTATGTTAATTTTTTCTAATTTTAATCTCAAAAATAATAAAATCCTGCAAGTCGAAAAATCGATTCTTACGTGTTATTTTATAGGATATGGAAATGTCGACCCCAGGATTTTTCTCGAGACTTTTTTTTCGTAATCACCTTAAATATGCAAATCGAGTATTTCTTTCAAATTTCGAACGAGTATCTCGTTCCTTTATTGAGTAAATCCCATTAATCACTGTGACGGGAGTCGACAAATTATTAATAAGACGAGAGAAAATTGCGGCCGAAGGCCACTTTTAGGGGATGTCTTGCAGAGCGCGCAACCTCGATAATTTGTTCGTTTTCGTCATCGTCGTATTATTCATCGCAACCAAGGTATTGAGAATAATTTTGAAACGAGAAAAATGCCTGCTATGACAGGGAATCAAACCCGGGTCTTCCACTTGCCGGTCGGATATTCTACCATTGAACTATCGTAGCAGATCAATTTTCTCGTTTCTGAACGCGGATGTTTTCTTGGTTGTGACGAAACTAGCCAAGCTAGTATCAAAGTGCCCCAACGGATGTCCTCGAAGAAAACTCCTCCCTCTCATATGGTGAGATTGCCAAGCAAGAAATTGATGGAATAAAGCGATCCGAAGATCCTATGCAGACAGACATAATCTGTTAATTTTCTCGTATTAATTATTCCCAAATTTACAGCTTATGTCTGCCTGCCTGCATAGGATCTTCGGGTCGCTTTATTCCATCAACCAAGGTATTGTTTAAACTTCAAAACAGCGTCGACATTTCGTGAACATGCCGATAATTTGTTTTTCGTTACCGTCGTATTATTCATCGTAACCAAGGCATTGTTTAAACTTAAAAACAGCGTCGAAATTTAGAAATTCGAATAGTATATCGGCATTGTGATTTTTTTCCTGTGACTTTATGCAGCACACCACGACTTGAGAAAACTGGACTGTTTTAAAACGAACAACACGCCCTACACTGGCAGACTTGCTCGTACACCGTGACTGGACCGAGCAAAAATCAAGCTATGACAGATTTCGTTCGTTCCAGTCCATTCTTCCAGGTTTGCCCTCCACACTCTCCGTTTTACCCGTACAGTTTTAACCGTGCGGTAAAAACTGTCGGAAATAGCGCCCGTTAGAGGATTTTTAACGGTCACGTACCCCCAAGTACATTTTAAAGTGATATTGAAATTAATAACACTTGTATTAAAAATCCTTTAAGGGATACGCGATCCTAAACAAAACCCTCAAATGTTCGCGTACCACTAAGTACATATTATAGTGATATTGAAATGAATAACACTTGTATTAAGACAGGTGTCCCATGTTTATAACGTTGAAAAATCACAGTTTCGGCGTTTATTTCTGGTTTACAACGTTATTCTTAGCCTTAACATCGCAACTTTTATTTCCGAGGTCATGCATGAAATGCGAAGAAGAAACATTATAATCTGAAACACTTTCGCATGCCCCTTCAAAACTCTTGACGAACCCCCAGTTGAAAACCGCTCCTCTAAACCAGGGGTGGGTAACCTTTTTTATGCGGCGGGCCGCACTGTGAATCCTTCGGAGGGCCGCATTGGAAATTGCCGGATTAACGATTCAACGTTAAACGTTTTATTAACGCAATTTGAATTAATAAGTGTGGGTTTCCGTATTAAATGTTACTGATCTCTTTTTCATCATAATTTCGCGGGCCGCGTCAAACGATCTTGTGGGCAGTATCAGATCCGCGGGCTGCCCCTGCCTGATCTAAACCGTCCATTTGGACTCTCGTAAATATATGGAACGCGAAGCGTTTGAATCAACTTTCTAATCTATTCTATTTTTTCCAACAAATATGTTTTAGTTTACGTACAATCAATTTTTAATTTTGGCAATTTCACCGAATTAAACACTACCGTCGTATTTAACGAATTTATCCCAACACGCGCTGATAACCGAAAGAAAAAAAACATGCGATCGGAATTGCCTAATATCCTTAAATATCGGACCCGAAGGTCATGAACGGGGTTTGACGTCCTATCGATTCAACCTCATTTCCTGATGATTTCCTCGCCGTTACCAAGGTAAACAATCATCTCAAAGCGCTCTCATCTCCTACGCTCTGGGGACCAAATACGCGATCACCTTTCTGAATATCGACAGATGATGGCGAACGCACCAAAAAACATGCACGAGGACGAAACAGCCAAACCTAAAACTCGTCTCAGACCACCAGGGAGTCACTGAATGAAGGTTGAATAATTACCTAGAAATAAAAATGCTTCTAACGTCACCTTAACAACCATTTGCTTGCGCTCTTTAAAAAAAAAGGCGGCACGACAAAGATAGGACAGCAGCGCGGCTCCTTCGCCAGGATAAAACACGACGACGGTACGTCAGGTCCCGCGTACCGAATAATAAAGAACCCTCTTTTCTACGAATAATTACGAGTACCTGTTTTTTTATAAAAAAAAAGACATCACGTAACCGAAAGGATACCGGCGAGATCCTGCTGCCGAAAAGAGAACAATAACAACAGCGCGTTACGGTCACATGCGATGAAAAAGAGACGAGCCTTCACCACTCGTAACAAGAACGTAACGTGTTTTTATTTTTTTTAATTCGAAGATCACGGGAGATACGAGGAAGGGCACTGGGACACCGCAGCCACCCCGCGGACTGAGAAAACAACGACAGCTACTACAAAAATACGTCGGCCAGATGTATTTAAAAAAATAAAAGACGCAACTATGATACCGGTGCAGGAGGCATACTGGTTGCTAGAGGGAAAGAGAGAGAGAAAAAGAATGAGAGGAAACACAACCCTCTCGTCCCCATCTCGTAAAAATACCCAATAACCCTAACCCGACATCCCTCTCCCTCTGTCGTGCGTCTGCATATACTTTCCTCCCCCTCCCCTTTTTTACCATACCTCTCCCCACCACGGCGTACAGCCCCCTTCCCCTCTCTCCGTTCCAGCTCTTTACTCCCCTTCCAACGCCGCCTTCCGCGTCTCCCTCCCAAAACGCCGGATCAATGAAAGCAAACCCTTCTCAGGTCGGGGCTGGCTTAGGGATGGGGGGAGGGGAGGAGTCATAGGGAATCGGCCGCCAACGAAAGGTTGGGGATGGTAGGGGGATAAAGGACAGCAGATACGGAAAGGGAGAGATGCGGAGGCTATAGGAAGAGACATCCGGGGGAGTAGTATGAGGTTTGGCTGAAGGGGTGGAGGGGGTGGAGACATTTGGTGTGCCTTCATTTGTCGGACTCGTGATCAAGGAGCGCGCAATGAGGGAACAGATCAAACACGAACGAGATGAATGCAATCGCGAGATTTTTTGTTTTTTTTTTCTTGCGATTCATTTTTATTTTCTTCGGCGGCTCGGAAGAAAGAGGATGTGGCGAAAAGGACGTGGGACGAAAGGGTGAAAAAGAAAAATGAAATCCGGACTAGTCTTTGGGAAGGATACACGTTAAGCCAAGCTAACCTTTTGGTTTCGATCTGCTTTTCCCCCCTGCACCCGCAATCTTTCACGAAGCCTAACCTCCAGCTGAAAAGAAGATAGCATCGAAGTGAATCGGGAAGCGCGCTTTCTAGAGCGCTCCCCTCAATCTTTCGCGAAGAAAATATCTTTTTCGGCAACTGACTCATTAATGGCGAAGATACGGGCACGATAACCACAAGACACGAGGAAGAACGATAGTGGGAGTGAGTGACGATTCACAGCAAGTTCCTTGGAATGTCACGATGAAAAAATACAGTTACGCTGCGTAAACTACGAAAAGCGGAGGGCTTAAAACAAATGCCAATGTTGACAAGGAAAAGGCACAAAGGAGAGGAGGATAACAATAAAGGTCGCGGGTCCCCCTGGGTACTAAGTTCGATGAAAAGTGATGGTTTACGACATCTTAACCTGCGAAGGTAGAGGAGCTAATTAGGATCACGACCAAAAGATACGACGGTTCAAAGTCGCAAGGTTGCGGGGAGAAAGAGACGCAAACCGTCTCCCTCGACGGGTGCGTTGAAAAGGCAAGGCGATCCGAGACTCCGCGGGCACCCATAAAGCGATTCACTGCTGCGCTGCACTTGTCCCGTTTGAAACAGGAAAACAATCGAATCGGCAATTAGAAGAGGGGCCTTGTGGAATGAAGACGGAACCTAAGGAGATGACAGAAAGAAAAGGATGGATGCGGGCGTGAAGGTGCCCATGGCCTCGGACAAAAGCGGCGGCATTCTCCCACCCCCATCATCACAGCGGGTTACAGACGAAATCGTTTCCCATAAGCGAGGAAAACGTATCGATAAACCGTCGAATACGAAATGTCCTCGCGTATCTCGACGACAATTGACATTATTCTTGAGCTAATCTACAACAATAATCTCCCTAGTTCACAGTACACCTGCGATAGGACGGCTAAATCCTATTAACTAAAGCCGTCGGAGCGATAAAGATGAAAATCTGACATGCATCGCATCTGTTTCCACCCTATTTTTCGCCAAAACAAAAAAGTTCACGGAAAAACCGACGACGGCATAACGGACTCCGGCGGTGGTTGGTTATCTCGCACCGGAGCACGCAGCGCGAATTTTTCGGACGAGGAAGAACAATCCCTCCACTCACCTTATAAACGTTACGTTTCCTCCCTCGCGGCTTTTTCCGGGCACTCAAAAAAAATCACTACCTTCCCCGAGTATTTTCATTTCTTCAGCACACAGATAAAAAAAGGTTTTACATCCCCCTTCTCCGCCTCCCGACGTATCGCACTTTATTTTTTTGGACACTTAATATTTGCACGCCGTTGGAAACACCGTCGCCAAACACGAAGGAGGTTCGCTTACCAAGAGAAGCGAACCAAAACACACAATCGGTATCGGAAATAGTTGATACAAGAAAAAGACCGCACCGTCGGTCACTGGCCGTGAAAACAACACAACATTTTTTTCTCGTGTAGTGGGCTGCACAGTATATCAACTCCTACAAAAATAAAAAAATCTCGATAACTCTCGAACACCCCGGCTAGGAGATTAAGTCCGCGGCTCCCAGATCTATAGAAATCACCATGGTGAGCAATCCTACAGCTCAAGAGTCAACAACGGCACATTGCCTCATCCCTTGCTGCGGATATACTGAGGAAATGCTCGCCCAAGCGCCGCAAAAGCAGGAGGAGCCGTCTGCAACGATCGAATGGCCATCTGTCGGACGAATTAACAGAATGCTGGAAGTCAGATCGTGAGCGCTCACTAGTGGCAGTTCGGTAGACTACTTGGAGATGGAAGGAAAATTTTCAATTTTAAATGGCGTTCCTAAAAACTACTGCAAGTAAATGCTTTATAATACTAGTTCTTGAGCATTGCTTTTAAACGCACTAAACGGTATAAGTTATCTATAACATTTACTTCAGGGGACACCGAACATTGTAATAATGAGGCCACAAATATCACTTTAAACTAGCTGATAAGGTCGTGGAGAATTAGAAATCGCCTTGCGGACCGTGTGAAAATGCCGATACCCTAGTTATGAGATCTTCGTTTAGCAAGGAAACCCTTATGGAAGGCGTTAATTAAGTTCGTGAATACCGCCGCGCACAGGAAAAAGCGACATTAGGAGGACATGACTAATGGAAAAATACAGGTTGTTCCCAAACATAGTTAAGTATAACCTTACATAAAGAGATAAAAAATTTATTTTACCACGAAATACATAGATCCATTTTCCGCAGACTTGAAACGCTCGCAACACTATCTTGGAGATAGTGGAGAATATTAAGCGACAGGACAGAGGTTGGAGATTTTTGGTTCATTTGTGGATATTTCTTAAGTGGCACTCGATGAAATTGTCAAAATGTTTTGGATTTTTTCCTGCAAGGTCAGCCGCCTTTCATGAAAAGAGGCCATGTTGTGAGAAATCTGTATTAAAAATCCGAGCTATATTGACACTGTAAGAATGCGCGCCACTTGAGATTTGACCGTATAAGCTTACACCGAAAAAATAGGAGCATTTTACGAACCCAGACTCGAAGAAAAAATTGGAATAGACATTTCTATACAAGTACGATACCCTTGCTAAAGCAAGAAATCGAAGAAAGTTTTCATAAAAATCGTCAGGTTTTCCTTCTCCTTTGAGGAACCTGCATCGTTGGAACGTAGATCCTCATTATACCTACCCATTCGTGAAAACTTAAAGAGGTCTACGCAAAATAAGACACCCCATCAAATATCTTAAAAATTAACATTCTCTTTGAAGCTGCTCATTCCAACGTTCGTGGTACCCGCTACTCTTTCACGCGCCGAATAACCGAGGTTGCCAAATCAGAACATCGAGAATGAGAGGAGATATGGAGAGGACGCACCGCGGCACACGAGACGATTGGTTCAAGATTTAAAAAAAGAAACCTAAATGCATGTCCAAACAAACATCCAATACCCATGACGTGGCATTAAAAGAACGCGACGTGACGAGAACGGAAAAAACAACGTGGATCGAGACAAAAAGAGATTATTTTTAAACGCGGATGTTGCACTCTTGTTCGCACTTGATTGGACGAGGAAAAAACCTGCGCGATATATCGATGCCGGCGACACCTAAGACACAATTTTGGACAAATTAAACCGCCGACGCCGTTTACGGTTCCGAGGTCGCTGCGTTTTTTTTCACGGGCAATTTGCGATTTACTTCTCTTTCGATGCGCAAAACGATGCCGAAGTTAATTCGAGAAGGAGATAGTACGAAAGAGGGCGATATAAAGTACAAGATAATGAGCGGCAGTCAACGGGTGGTGGATACCACAGAGGCGAGACGCAGATGTCCTGCTCACTGCCCGTGAGATGAAACCAGGGCCGAAAATGCATCCCCGGAGACCTTCACGACCAACAAATCACGGAGAGAATTAAGGATAACGGTTTTTTTAAACAACTAATACGTGAGTACGCTCGTCTATATTTTTCCGCACTCTTTGAAGACGTTTACATAGTCAATGTGATGTACAGTCGAAGCTCAAAAATCTGATAACCTCGGGACCAAGTCGTCTTACGCATTTTTGGTTGGAATTGGGGCGATTTTGGTTTATCGTCGGAAAAATCTTTTAAATTGTTCTTGTGCGTAAAAATATAAAGGTACACAATGACATGGAAATAAAATACAAGATTATAACACATCTTAATAAAAATAAATGAAACTAAACAAAAACTTGAGGGCCTAGGGAATCGGATTAAATAAAAATAATAGCAATAAATAATTAATTCATTCTACATTCATTCTGGATACGATACATACACGACACCATTTTGACTATAATAAATAAATTTAAAAAATACATTTGACGTTAGGTTAGCCCAAACTATATAGTAAACTTGAACTTGACGTAGGAATGCATACCAAATCATGTGGATGCTTGAGATTTTTTAAAGTTGGATTTTTGAGCTTCAACTGTTTAACGAACGTGTACGTTTAATCTCTCAATTTGTTATACAAGTGAGAATAACTTCCATAAGACACTTAAACACCTTGTAAACATGAGGAATGAGAATTCGTTAAGGGAAAGGTTAATGGTAATCAATTTTCTTAGAGCGTAGATGATGTTACATAACCGATAATTATTTCTTTCTAAATTATCAATTTCTACCTTTTTTGATTTAACATTAACTTCGCGAGGACTAAAAATTTGCAAACGCTGCAACCTTACGGCACACATTATGTACACATCTACATACTGCTGCTAAGCACTAGATCCTAGTGAACGCACTAAAACACCCACAGCAACTTCTAGGCTGTTGTTTTTCCTGATAGTCTTAGGAAGAAAACTAACGGGAGTTTCGATTGTTTGTAAAACCTCGCCAAATCGTAATTCCCAATATTAACTCATTACTTTTTCGCAGCTCTTTGATTTTCACACATTTGTTTTGTCATCCTAGTTTTCCTGCCCTGAACTTCATCTAATTCCACTAAAGACGATTCCCACGCGGTTCCCATAAACTTGATACGCATTAAATCTGAGGAAGAACCCGAGGCATGTGACACTTTTCATACACGAACATTCCAGGAATGGCATACGCAGTAGCGCAGCCACATACTATTTATTTACTTTAGGAGGTGGAAGGGGCATGTAAAAAATAGAAAATATTACCTTTTCTTAAATTTGTACATTTTATCTATCAGTCAGTCAATGTAATACAAACACAGATTTAATGCATGCGTCAATTTCAAAATTAAAGATGGTGACAACACAACAGCTTTCAACGATATATCGATACAATTAAAAGGGATTGTGCAAAAACTGTTAGAATTTGGCACGAATTAAAAATTACTTTTATTGGATAGCAAGTGATCGAAAACAGCCTTAAAAGAGTTTCGATATGAAAGAAATAAAATAAATAAATAGTAGGTGATACCGTGAAAAATCCGTTGAAAACGATCAAAATCAAGTTTCCGCTAAACTTTCGCGATGGATGGAAGTTAAAAAAGCGAACATGAAGTGCAATACAAAAAATTTCAACGAATTCGGAAATGGAAGGTCGGAGACCGTATTAACATCGACTTTTCCATAACCTCAAAAACCCCGATTGGCTTCGAAGCCTAAGCGTCACAAGACATGCTAAACGGAAGGGAAGGCAAAATTGTCCTTTAATTCGATCCGCGAAAATAAAAGTAATTGACTCACCAAATTTTGTTGTTTACCTGCCTCAAACCAACCGCTATAGATGCTACACCGGATACCATTACGTGGGAAAAGGATAACGCCCTCTCTTAAATGCGAACCCCAAGTACCCGCATCTAAACAAATGAATGGAAAAATACTCTTATCTAACCCCATGACACCTCACTCAGGCATTTTCTCCGCTTTGCTCCCGTTTAAGCGGAACGAGTGTTGTTTATCGAACGGCCACGACAACATAAACAGTGCGTAGCTGTCACGTATATAGATAGTTTCTTTTAATGAAAATGAAACCAAATGATCCGTTCACGAAACTTTCAATGGGACAGGCCTACTGATATGTGGTTGATGAAAAACGTGTGCCGTTGCAGAAGAAAGCAATCTCGTGATTGCTGCATCATGGCTGTCTAACAACATAAGACTGGGGAAGACGGGAATTCTACAAATATTTAGCCAAAGTTGCCGACATATCGAAAGGCTCGACCCGGCCCTCGAGCTGAGTCATATCTCGACCAGATCTCTTGTTTGGACTCTTTTCTAGTTATGAATGGTCATCTGCCTAATAATTACTTTATAATATTAATCAGATTTTCTGCGAACATGGGAAGGTAAATTCCAGGCCCACTTCTGCACTCTTAGGTGTGCTTCTTCTGCATAGATCCTACATCGGCGGTTCTTAACCAACTATTTTGTCAAAAAAACCAGGGTCCCACCATGATAAAAACCAAACTCCATCTTTTCCAAGAAGTGGATTTTTACGCCGAATGCATTTTATCATCATATTAATAACTAGTAAAAATTTTTAAGGACAAATATTAAAATAATTTTGTTGAGAAAAAGTTTCATAACAATTGTTATTGAAACTTCTCGTCTCATCTGGACGACCTTCGCGTCCCACTGGTTTGAGTGTCCTAGATAATATGATTAAACCAACAATAGTACATCATACTTACCCAGGAGCAAAAGTGTTTTGAGATTTAGGGATTGTGTTTATATTGGAGAAATTGAAGATATATTTACCGAAATCCAGACAAAAGATTCGGTAGATTACGTCAGAAGGGTTTTCATTAATACCACGTAAAATAAGATATTACTACAACTACTGCACATCAAAAATGTACTCATTGGGGTACTAATTCAACGCAATAAACTACGTCTACATTATACCCTGCAATTCACTTAATGGTGGATGGCAGGGCATTCATAGCAATTCCAAGTAATCGTTTACCTATCATAATCCTTAATCGACCTGGAGAAGAATGATCCTTAGTATCGCTCCGTTCTACAACAGATCCCGCGAATATTATCCTTGTTATCGTATAAGACAAATTAAATGGATGGTGCAATCAAAATCTTTTGAAAAGCGTGTATTGCGATTCTTCTTCAGTCCCACGAGGATTTAGAATTAAAAAGCTCATTAAGAATAAGACGAACACTAACGCGAGTGCAAAAAACATTAATGTGCGGGTTGGGCCACGGATCTCCTAGACCCGACCCGTTCACTCCCAGATTATAAAGTTTTTTAACAAATACTGACTCGTTTACTTAAGTTCCATAATTTTTCTACATCGATGAATAGATTGCTAATTAGTTGCTGCTGCTGCGAAAAAAACGTGTATTTTCGTTGACATCTCGAAATCGATTTTTTTATGAAAACAATACTTTCCCTTATACTACGTATGAAGAAAGTAATAAAGCAGCCTCGTTGTACTTCCTTGAACATATCGTTGAAAGCCAATGATCGTTGTTAAATCTTAGAGCGAAATACTTCACACTGATCATTGTATAATGAACGATATGTCCTATTTAGCAAAAGAAGGGAAAATAATAACTAGTACTTGACATCGAGTTAAGATAAGCGGCGTTCAATCATTTTATCGTAAATTGGGAGAGAAGTTGTGCAGCCACCGTTTGTAATATTTAATCACACGCAAACGGATGGAAGAGCCACGTCAAAGAATCAGCTGAACGTACATTCAAATCAACTCTTATCGGTATACATGGACACCTCAATAATAATTAAATAAGAACCGATTTCGAAAAAAAAACGGCGAAACCTTTTGCCTATTATTTTCAGTTTTACTTAGGCAATTAATGCGAATTAAGTCTCGACGAAAAGAAATCATTGAACCATGGTTCGGGTGAGGCACCCGAGTGGAACTTGCGTCATCAGGGGCGAATAGGGTCGAACGCGTGCTTCCTAGAGCGTTTGAAGTTGAAAGAAGCGACTTATTCGTCAAATTGTGGCTATCGATCGAGTGGCCGTTTCCAAGGAAAAGCTTTTTGAGTAAATAATAATGGAAGAGGGAAGAAGAATGAACGTTGAGACAAACAACGCATTAAAATCTTTAAGCGAAGAGACAAATAGGTACTTAAAATATGAAAGATTTCTTTATCCAGCTTCTTACTCTAATCATTAAATAAACAATGAAAAACAGTACCCCTGTTGATTTATGATTAATTATTTGCAAAACCCCTTGTTTCTTAGCAACCTCTCTATATTCGCGGGTATTAGAGGGAAAAAACTTAACACGGGCCCGTGAAAAGTAGAAGAAATGAAGGTAGGCTTTGATTAATACTAGGTAAAGTAATATTTGAGCGAAGATCGCTTATTAATTTAATAGCACGCATAAATATGCGGATAATAGAGTAGGTAAGTTGGACACAATCCATTCCCTATAACTGTAATTACGAATCTGGATGTCCACGCCCCCTTTTGGCTCAACCCACCACCCTGCGATATCAGACAGCATAGTTGCGAAACTGTATTTATAGTCACTTAATTAAAGCCTCTTAGTTTTCCTATGGCCATCGAAACCTTCTTTTTCGCAGAAATGTCCTCAATTTTTGGACTCAAAAACTAATTTCTAAGAAGGATTTTGAACAGTGTATGTCCATTACTTCAATTTGAATTTGGTTCAATTCCGTTTTGTTGACTGCATTTGTGTCTTAAACCCAACATTGATGCTTACCATGCTTAGTTATGCTTTGAAATCCAATTTATAATTCGAATGATATATTAACATTACCCAACAATTGCGAGTATTTCGAAGAGTAATTTATTTTTTTTGTTTACCTGCGCTCATTTAGTATAATGATTTTTTCATTAAGTAGAACCTGGAAATTTAAGAGAGCCAACGTAGTGACATACTGCCCAAGGCCAGTGTAGGCTTCAATACTTGCGGTCCAATTGATACAATAAATCTCTGGGTCTTTTATAATTTCCAAATTTAAGAAAACCAATTCTACGATAGTAACCAAATAGCCATAGATGTTATAAAAATAAAACAAGGATATATGGATGTAGTCAGTGATATATATCAAGGATTCCATCTTGGCCGGACGGTAAGCCGGCAGACGTTATGCCGAACAAACGCTATGCCGACGGACGTTATGCCGAACGGACGATATGCCGAACGAACGTGATGCCGAACAAACGGTAAGCCTACAGACGTTATGCCGAACAAACGGTATGCCGACGGACGTTTAGCCGAACGGACGATGTGCCGAACGAACGCTATGCCGACAGGACGTTATGCAAACAGGATGGGATAGGCAGGAAATGTTAACAACCGATTTATAAACACTTTTACGGGAAATTTATATCACCAGTAGCACATAATATTGTACGGGTTGGGTTGGGTTAACCACCGGAATGTTTATCGAAATGAACATGTGGATTAAACCGTCGGAAGTATCAACAATTGAACGGGTAATATGGATCACAACAAGTACATATATACAATTGAACGAGTGGATTGAAACGAGGAAATTGTAAATTTTTGAACGGGTAATTTGAGCCCCCAAGCGTATAAACAATATAATGGGTACACTTTATCGCCAGAGATATCAATAATTGAAGATGTAATTTGTGCCACCAGTAGAATATGATATTGCACGGTTAATTTTAACCACCAGAACTATAGTAGTCAGTAGCATGAACAATTGAACAGGTAAAATGTACAACGCTAATTATAAAAAATTGAAATGGCATGTGCACAGCATTATGTATAAACAACTTGATGAGTAATCTGTAGCACCAAGCATATAGACAAATTAATGGGTTAATTATACTAGCCTTATTACGAACAACTAAACGGGTAATGTGTAGTTTTATAGTAAAACCGAACGTAGTCAATTTATCAATTGTTAACATTTCTCGCCTGTTACATCCTGTCCGCATAACGTCCGTTCGGCATACCGCCCGTTCGGCATAACGTCCGTTCGGCATAACGTCCGTTTGGCATAACGTCCGTTCGGTATAACGTCCGTTCGCCATAACGTCCGTCGGCATACCGTCCGGGCACACGTGAAATAGCATTGACTCCTGGAAAATTTTATTGGACTAGCCTCTTTCAGGACGCTCATATTTTTTACGAATTAATCCTACGATGATACACGAAAATGCTCAAGATGCATATTGACGTCTAAAGAACCGCCTGTTGGGTACCCCTACCCTATGAAAAATATGAGCGTACTGAAAGAGGCTAGTCCAATAAAATTTTCCAGGAGGAAATACTACTTCACCAGCCAATGTCATACTACGAAATATTTTTTCTTCAGCCAAGTTAGAGGCAGGAAGCTTAACTCAAAGGCCGACCAGCGATATTTACATGGCAGAGCGGATTTCAAATAAAAAAAATATCAAATGCGAATGATGAAACTGTATGGTCCACCTGCGTCGAAATTATCATCCTTTTCTTTCTCATGCATGGCTACGAAATTCCATAGGTCGAGCTACAAATATCACACGAAATGTCACGACCTCACCGGTCTGAACACCAAACAGAATGTAACTTGCTGAGATAAGAAAAATACCTCATTTTGGATCGAACGAAAGGAGTAGAAACACATTTGAGTGAAATCGTGCAAACGTCCGCAGAAAGAGGTTCCTAGAACCCTACAAAAGAGCGCAAATAGACATGCAAGCAGACCTAAAGAAAAATTCAAGAATCAGCACCTAAATATCAGAAATTGAAAAATAAAAAGTTTATCATAGGTATCTAATTGATTATTCATTAAAGGCATATTCTTCAATTTGTTTCAGTAATTAACGCACTCGATAATTCTCTACTGAAATTTTAAGTACAGTTTTAACGAAAGATTCAAAGATTTGCTATAGATGTGACCTCAAATCAAATTTCTGATTGAAGCTAATATGGTAAAAAGGTTACTCGTAAACCGTATACAGCCAAATCTCGAATTAGCGCTTCCCTTTATAATGTCATCCCCAAATACCTCCCATTAATCGTAGAACATAGAACAGGCATATACCTCGATTTACCGCCACCCTCATTTAATGACAATGTCCGTGATAGGCAAACGGTGGTACTAAATCGGGGTTTGACTCTAATGAAATATTTAGAGAACCGTGAGAAAAGGGAATAAGAGATATTAAGGGGGGAAAATTCAACAAGGAGAAAAATTACATAAAAACAGGTTACGGACTATTGTTCCTCGTCAGGGACCTTGCATCATTCACACTCATACACACACACACGCACACACTCAATTACTCAAATACAACTAAATCCTAGAGATTAAAAAAGGATGATATCATTTTTACATTAATTTCATTTTCTTTTAATAGTCAATGTACACCAAAAAATAACTTGCAACACGTGCGGCGTGACGATGGAACATTTTTCCTGTCTCTGTACATCTTGATATTTTTAGCGCACAAATTAGATTTGAAGTAGTTGAAAATTACAATTTTTCAGGTCGAATAAATGTATTAAATTCGTGCTACCGATATAAATTATCCCTATCCCACATTGCGAATACAATGCGCAACTGTGAATATGTGCGATAATAGCGAAGAGAAATTCCGTTCCATATACGCATTTGTGAGAAAAAACTGTGAGGATTACGCCATGCTACCTTTAGTAGTTACTACTAAACTACTTAGTAGTTACAGAAAAATTCTAACCTTGATATTGTGGTATCCCCATTTATTCGACCAGGTTGAAATATACTATTTTGGTTATATATTTATATGAAGATTATACAAACCATATTGGGTAAAAATCTAGAACTACGTAAAAACACATTATTTTACTTTTTACTGAGGTAACCCTGTTCATTAGCTCGGCTTTAAACATCTTAATTTCATTATGGTATTAAATAAGTAAAGATGGAGACTACGACGAAATTGATGTTAAATAGAAATTAACTCCTTAACAGTAAAATTCAAAATTAGACACACACGATAAAAAGGGGGGAGAAAAGGAAGGAAAGGCAAAAGACAATAAAAATTATAAACTTACAGCTCCAGGAATCGAACCGTTTCACTATTGCATGCTAAATCGCAGGTGTTTGAAGGATAAAAATGAAACAATCATAGCAAACAAATAATTGTTGAGACTTTAACATGAGTTTCCCGCGAGAACTTTAAACTTCAATAGTTTACCATAACTTTACAAACACACGGTGAAGTTCATATCAAAGGTGGTAAAGAATGTCTTTCATCGTCGCTTTCATACGCACGTGTAGCAGCCGAAGTATCATGTCGATTACATGTAATTTAAAATTGTAACTTTAAAATATCCTCTATCGATTCAATTGATTTTCTCTAGGAGAACAAATGGAGGTTCTGAACTCTAGTGCGTGCCCTTTGGATGGCATTTAAAATACAAGACTATAAGCTCGTCATCTGGAACCATTTCGTATAATTATATTGCCAATTATCGATTAAAATCCAATAATAGCATAACACATCGGCTATGTACATTGGCTCTCCTAGTAACGTAACTTGCGTCGTCGTCGCGTCTCATGCTCCATCATGATAGAATACGCGAGATGTCATAAAAACGAAATTGTAGTCTGATTGAAAATTCGTAAGGATCGAAACCTTATTTTATAATTCTTACTGAAGAAATCCATTTGCACGATAGGTCCTGCTACATATTTTGGTAAAAGGTGTTAATAGCAATATTCCAATATTTTGCTTTTATGCTACATATGGAGCATAGCTCTTTATGGTGCAGAGACGTGGACGATAAGGAGAAAGGAGGAAAAATATTTAGAAAGTTTTGAGATGTGGGTATGGAGAAGAATGATGAAAGTGAAATGGACAGAGAGGAAGAGAAACGAAGAAGTATTAGAAATGGTGGGAGAAGATAGGATGCTAATAAAAACAATCAGGAAAAGAAAAGCAAATTGGATAGGGCACATATTGAGAAGACAGTGTTTACAAAGAACGATCTTAGAAGGAAAAATTAGTGGAAAAAGAGGAAGAGGGAGAAAAAGAATAGGAATATTAGATAATATAAAGCAGGGATATACTACTTATAGAGGTATAAAAGAGGCTTCTAGGGAGAGAGAGAAATGGAGGCAGCGATTCAGTTAAAACCTGTCTTCGGACAGAAGCATGATGATGATGAATATAATAACAATATTTATATCATATTATTGTATGTGCCGGGGGAACCGCCATTACTGTCTCGATAAGTTGCCTGAACATAATAATTGGACTACCTATGATTAGATAACCGGCCTAATGACCGCTTTGGGCTACAAAACCGTTTAACCTAAATTTGGCTAAAACGTTTTGCAAATTATGGATCATGGACGCGGAAAACAAGTTCAACGCAAACACAGCTCGCTTAAATTAATACCACCCAAGGCATTAAAGCTTGTAAGCACCGAGCAAGTAAGTACGGTGATTAGTTGTGTTCTGCAATAAAATTCTACGCGACGCCAAACGCCTCAGAAAGCGCAGTACTAAGTAAGTTCTCCGTAATAAGTTTCCCCATTGACAGCAGAGCGAGTGATTGCACCTGTGTCAGCGCGGCTAGATATATCGTCCTCGGCCTCTGTCCTAGTTCCCGCGTAAATCCCTAGGATTACGGCGGTCGGAACGGACGTGCGGCACAATTTATAGATGGTTGTATACATGAACTGGAAACCTCTCGAGAACGTTAAGGCTTCGGCCAAGGAGGATAGTACACGCCAAAGACTAGTACCCCTACAGTACACGCGTTTTACACGCCCTAACCGTGACATTAAATTTTGCCTCGAGTGAGACGATTCGGAATTAAATTTAAAAAAGGGGCAACCCGTCATTGTTAAAAAACTATGGCTTTCAGCTATCTTTATTTATACTTGCTCAAATATATATGGAGGAAATTATCGTTTTTGTTGCCCAGGTCGGAGTGCAAAAAGATTAAATTGTTGGTTAAAAATGTATTTATTAAGTAATGCCTTTATTTCGTTATACTAAGGTGAGATTTTATTTTAAATATCATAATAAAACATAAATATTATAAAATTGATGTGATATAATGAAAATAAAACTCCAATCTTAGAACTCGAATGATGCGATAACAATAAATGTACCTAATACAATTGCGTTGTATGATGTAAAATTTAAATGCCAGCAATTGCAAAAATTTTCATAATAGCAAAAGTCACATTTTTATTATAAACTATAGGCTGTATCCTTGCAGCATACAGCATAATGTCTGGATTACTATTAATCAACGATATTTTATCATTTCGGTAAATTATTCTTATCTGTTTAATTAAGTTATTTAAATGGGTTAAGCAACAAAAGCGAACAATCATGTGCGGATTCGATCCACGGGATCGGCGTTTTGTATTCATAGCAATTTAATAACCCGTTTCACGATTAGGAATTAGAAACTCCGATAACCACGGTTGGAATAATCAATATGCGCATTTCAGCCAAAAAACAGCCTATCGTTGATCCTAGAATCAACTTAAAGTTTTGTTTGAGATTTTTGCATATTGTTTTTAAGTAAAAATATTTTTCGATCTTCAATTTTTAAGGCACGCATCGCCTTGACATCGCCGTTTCCTCTAGAAGTAATCCACATTCGCCTCTGGGTCGCGATCTATTCGTTCAGAAACACTGTATTAAACAACCCGGTCTAGTGACCATTTCATGAATCTTATTTTATAAGGGTCACTATTCACAGAAATAAAACAAATCTCACAAAAAATGCACAGGCCATAGCATTTGCATCAAAACAATTACATTGATACACATTTTCGCTATCTCTTTTAAGATAACTTTTTTCCTCATACGTATTCCTAATGGATATTCACTGAAAACATCACTCTAACAATACGCAATAACAGATCTTAATATAATCTACCATCGACGAGTTAAATGATGTAAATAGCAGGCTTTGATTGTTAATTCGACTTGGAATAGTTTGCACATTTGCTACACTGCAGAAATAATCGATGATTTGTATCGAAAATTTGAAGTTAAAAAAATAACATCTCCGCATACAATAAATTAGGTAATTTATCAAAAATAGCTAGTGGATGCGGAGAACATTTTTTAGAGACCTCATTCCTCAGCTATTTTTGTCTTTTTTATTTCTTTGTGTGGAAAACTCGAATATATTAACATTTTTTCATTTCCTGAGAATTTATTTCTCACGTGTCCACCATCTTTAGCCAATAAATTCAGTCTCATATTTATTACGAGCTGCTCTCTCTTTGTACGTAGATCATGGTTTCTTGAACATAAATCTCGTCACGGAATTAATATTTCGTTGGGACGTAAATCATATCAGGAAGTTTTAGAGTGGCTAATATTATTTGTACATGCAAAGGTTGTTCTCCCAGCGAAGAAAATATACAAGTTCAGAATGAAAATTGAAAAAAAGATGAATGAACTTGTCCATCTAACGGCCTTTCTCCTACATATTAATATTTAATAACTCCTGTAGCGATAAAACGGATGATAAAACCAAATGTTCATCTATGCTGCAAAGTGACCGCTCTCGATGGGAACTTACAGATCATTGATTGGGACAAGAACAACATACAATCCACGATAGGTTATCGCGCGGAGCCAAATAGATCATTCATTGTTTTATGGCTGGCCGGATGTCATTTGAAGCAATAATGAACACAATTGTTTTGTTGGAAGTTAAAAGTTCCATAGAGAATTTTACTTAGTAATATTAACGAAACGTTACATGCCGTACAAGCAGAGGCGGATATAGAGTCAGGCAATCTAGGCGACTGCCTAGGGCAGAGGTTTCCAACCTGGTGCTCGCGAGCACCGCTATGCTCTTTAACAGCCTGATTGTGCTCTCCTTCTGATGCTTTAAATCGCTGTTCTTAGCCCCAATAGCGTGTGTTGTTCGGTTGCTTCATTTCTAAACGTATATAAGGACACTGAGAATAACTTTGGCGCTGGTTTGATTTTATTTATGATAATTCCCATTGTCACATAAGTATGACGGTGCTCGCATGATGTTCTAGGATACAAGTTGGTGCTAGCGACTGTTAAAAGGTTGGGAATCCCTGGCCTCACACCTTTGGGGGCCACGCGCATCTGAGTGCCTCGTGCATCTGGGACTGTAGCGTCTAGAGCCGCGAGAGAGTTTTTATAACAGAGTCACCAGCTTATTAAGAAAGGGGAAAGAAATGTATAGATTGAGTGTGAAAAGTCCCACTATCGCCTATGGGCATCGCACTCCCTAAATTCGCGCCTGCGCGCAAGTTTTGAACCTAAAGACATCTCTACGCTGTATCAAATTTCCTCATCGCCCCTGAGTCTACTGGTTCACTCTCAAACAGACTAATAGAAGAATACTAAATACCGTACGAAAAGAACTTCCGTGCGGTGTAAGGACTCTTTCTGGTATAGAGGAGTAATACAACTAATTATTTATTTCCTAAAACATTTTCTGTTTGGAAAATAAGAGATAAAGTATGGAAAAAATAATTGCAGTTGGATTGCGTTCCTCCAGACGTTTTTCTTAACGAGGTTCGATTGCCACCATTACAGGTGATGCAACTAAAGCCGCGAATCTTCTTGGGCAAGAATAACAAATAAAGGAAAAGTTACACTACAAAAATTAATTTTTATAAAAAACTTCTATGCAGGTTATACCTATTTAGGCATTTTCTATATTATGCGATACACTGTCTGTTATTTCGCTAAATCAGCAAACAATGCGGTTTTCTTGACGGCGCATGCTACAATTTGAGTGTATTTCAGTTCTTTGTTAAGTCTTTGAAATTTTCTCGCAGTTCCTTAAAATATTTATTATCATTTAACGTATTCGGAATTTTAGAAATATTACAGGCAGTGGTGAGCTATGAATATTTTAACAATGGGCTCGCATTTTTTTCGACCCCCCCCCCCTTTTTAGGAGAGTTTCGCTTTCAGCATAAGCGCCTATTAGCGTCGGTTTGTCCGTCCGTCCATCCACATGTTCGTTCTCAGCTTCCACAGAACGTATTTTTATGAATATTTATATTAAGGACTGACAGTCAAAGACAATAAGAAAATCACAAAAAATAAATCACGTAAGCCGATCAGGGGTACCACTTTACTGGAGACAAAAAATGAACTTTAAAAAAAAACCTGATGGTCATGGGGGAATGCTGTGGTGGGGCAAGGCAACGATGGTAATGAGGTTGAAGAACCTATGAAGGAGAAATTAAAGAGGGCAAAAAATGGTAGATTTTTGTAAAAGAAACAAGTCGATGGTAACAAGTAACTGGTTTAAGCCTCACAACAGATGGAGATATACTCTCAACCTGATGGCCATGAGTTCTTGTGGAAAATTTAAAAAATATTTATAAAAGAGAGTATAGTATGTACAGAAATAGGATTTAGAAGTGCTCAAGGAAATGAAGAGAAAAGATTATCAGGAGGCAAATGACTGTTGAGGACAATTTGGGTATAATGAAAGCATGTATCATAGAAAGTGCTAATAAAACAATATGAAGAATAACATAGAAGAAAATAAGGAAGTCCTGAGCTACAGAGGAGAAGATTAAAAAGATAGAAGATAAGAGAAGGTGGAAGCAAGATACTACTGAATATGGAAGGTGAATGTATAGAAAATTAAACAATAAGATTAGGAAGTGAGAGAGTTGTGACAGTATGGACAATGTGAGGACATGAAAGATGCATAGATGAGGAAGAAAGGACTTATGGAAGGAGAAGTGAAGGAGTTAATAGGAAGAAGGAAAATACATTGGCCACAATTTAAGACAAAAAGGGCAAACTTTTATTCAAGGCAGAGGATGCAAGAAAACATGGAAACAGTATATTAGAGAACTATATGCAAAGATTTTAGGCCAGAATCAGTTAAAATTGAGTGGAATAAAGACGTAATAATGACCTTGTAGTGACTAATACATGGTTCAAAAACCATAAACGAAGGTTATACACATGGAAAAGCCCAGGAGATAGAATGAGATGCCAAATAGATTACATCCTTGTAAAACAAAGATTTAGGAACAGCATAAAGAACGCCAAGGCATTGCAAGGAGCAGACATTGATTCAGATCACAGCCTTCTAATACTTGACGTGAGTACAAAGCTCAAACAAATAAGAAAAACGAGAAGAGAAAGACAGACCTGGGACCTAGAAAAACTGAAAGAAAGGCAGGATGTAGTCAGCATGAAGTTGGAAGATAACCTAAGAAAGTTGGAAAACAAACCGAAGACCGTCGATATAGAATGGGATGAAATTAAAACCAGTATCAAGGATACCTTGGATAAAGAGATTGGAAAACAAGAGAAGAAAATCAGAAAACCATGGATCACGAAGGAAATGCTGGAGAAAATGGATGAGAGACGAAAATGGAAAAACGTTAACACTGAAGAAGGTAGAGCCAACTATAGGCGTATAAACAATGAGTTGAGAAGGGTAACAGATAAAGCTAGAGAAAATTGGAAAAAAGGAAAATGTGATGAAATAGAACAAATGGAGAAATTAGGACGGTACGATATGATGTACGCTAAGGCACTGGAATTAGAAGATAAGAAGTCTAATGGAATTTGTGGTAAAGGAATTATGAATACGGATGGGAAGATAGTCTCAGAAACAAAGGATGTAGCACAGGTATGGGAAGAATACATTAAGGAATTATACAGCAAACAGACATGAGCGGCAAAAATAGAAATGGAAAATGAGGAAAACATTGAAGAAGACAACTTAGGACCAAGTATTATGGAGAGCGAAGTAGAAAAAGCGATAGTGGAACTTAAGAAGGGGAAAGCCACGGGCAGCGATGGAATACCGGCTGAGATACTTAAAGTCATAGGATCAGAAGGACTAAAAGCGATCACGAAATTAATTAATAAGATTTACGACACGGGAGAGTGGCCTCAGGATTTCCTAGAAGTAACAATGATCCCTCTAAAGAAGAAGCCAAAGGCAATGCAGTGTAAAGATTACAGAACTATAAGCCTTCTGTCACACACATCGAAGATCATCACGAGGATTCTTAATAAAAGGCTGGAGAAAAAGGCAGAAGAAATAATAGGGGAAGATCAATTCGGTTTCAGAAAAGGACGAGGAACTAGAGATGCTATAGGAGTAGTTAGAATCATATCAGAAAGGGCAATAGAATACAGTCAAGATATCTGCGCATGTTTCGTAGACTGGCAGAAGGCCTTTGATAGAGTAAATTGGGTAAAGTTGATGAAGATATTAAAGGATATAGGTGTAGACTGGAAAGACTGATTAGGAATCTATATGAGAATCAAGTTGTAAAGGTCAGGTTTGAGAATGTGGACACCTGCGGAATAAATATCGGTAGAGGAGTAAGACAAGGCTGCTGCTTATCGCCAACCCTATTCAATATATATGGAGAAAGTCTAATGCAAGAAGCTTTATAAGGCACAGGGGATTTCAAAATTGGAGGAAGGATTATAAGAACAGTAAAATACGCAGATGATCAAGTACTTCTAGCAAGAAAGGAAGAGGAGCTACAAAAAATGATAAATAGACTAGTGATAACAGGTAGAAAATACGGTATGGAAATAAATACAGAAAAATCCAAGGTCATTCGAATATCGGGTAAAGAAGAGAATCTGAACATAACTATTGGGGGAAAGCCATTAGAACAAGTTTCAGAATATAAATACCTTGGAAGTATCATAACACGAGAGGCAAAATGTACGGATGAGATCAAAACTAGAATAGGAAAAGCAAAAGCGGCTTTCAGGAGAAAGAAACAACTACTTACAGGGAATATAAGGGAAGATATCCGCAAGAAGTTGATAAAATGCTACGTATGGAGTTTAGCATTGTATGGGGCAGAAACATGGACGCTAAGGAAAAATGACATAAAATACTTGGAAAGCTTTGAAATGTGGACTTGGAGGAGAATGCTGAAGATAAAATGGACAGATAGGATGAAAAACGATGAAGTGCTACGAAGAATAGGAGAGAAGCGAATGATTATACAGACTATCAGAAAGAGGAAGGCTAACTGGGTTGGACATTACCTGAGGAGAGAGAGTATGATTAAAGATGTGTTAGAAGGAAAACTAGATGGGAAAAGGGAAAGAGGTAGGAAAAGGTTTCAGCTGATAGACGATTTGAAAGGGAAAGAGAGTTATCAAGATATAAAGAGGACAGCGGAAAATAGGAGTATATGGAGAACCAGGTTTAACCATGAATAATCACGGACCTGTCTACGGACAGACTACCTATGATGATGATGAAAGACGTACACTGTGAGAGTGTGGAGCTGGGAATACTAAACAATGAGATAGAAAAGCCTCTTAGGGATATGAAGTCAAAGAAAGCAGTAGGGGTTGATGACCTCGCTGTAGAAATGTCAAAAGAATTAGGAAAAGAGGTGAAAGAGCATTTCTATAGACAGTAAAATATATGAATAAGGATAATGTCCAAAGGACTTCACTAAACAAATTTGGATTTCCGTGGAGAAGAATACTAGAGCAAATGAATGTCAATATCATAGAATAATCAGTTTAATTTTGCATGCAGCAAATGTTATTCACAGAATTTTGGACAGGAGGCTAGAACCAAAAGCGAATAACTATAAAGAAGTAGACCAGTTTGGGTTTCAGAAACAAAGTGGCACTAGAGATACCATCAGAGCAATGAGGACTCGAGCAGAAAGGAGTACTGAATATAACCAGGATGCATTCATATTATTTGTAGAGTTTGAAAAGGCCTTTCATAGAGTCTTATGGACTAATCTAATGGAAGTGTTGAGGAAGATAGGGGTGGATAAGAGAGATAGATATTTAATCAGAAGTCTGTATATGAACCAGACTGTGCAGGTAAGGGTAGCAGAGGGAGAATCAGACCGGGCAACGCTAGGAAGAGGTGTGAAACTACATATTTAATATTTACACCGACGAAATGATAAGTGAGACATGGGAAGATGCAGAAACAGGAGAAAACTATGAAGATAGCCAAGTCAAATAAATTATATTTCCAGATAACAAAGCGAGAGATTTCCACCAAGTTTCATGAAAATCGGTCTATTGGCTCAAAAGTTAATAGGAGAGACGGACGGACAGACAGACAGACACAACGACAATACTAAACGCCTATTTCCATTCTGGAAAGTAGGCTTAAAAATGTGAGCAGATTAGATGCGTTTGAGATGTGGATATGGCGTAGGCTAGAGAAAATCATTTGGAGAGAGAGAAAATGAAATGAGGAAGTTTTAAATACAGTTGCAGGAACCTTCACCAGAGTAGTGAGAGAATGGGTGGGTCAAATTTTGAAAGGCAATGACCAGCTGAAGGAAGTCATAGAAGGGAGGATGCTGGTAAAGAGACAGAGAAGTAGAAAGATGAAAGGATTATTAGATGCATTAAAAGAAGGAAATGGGTATGAGAAAATCAAGAGAAAAAGCGTCTTCGGTGAGATCCATACTATCTCCGATGCACTCTCCTGAAATGAAAAATAAGTTCTCTTACTTATATTGCGGATCTGATGAGGACATTTTTGCGAAATATCATTCAGTAATTGCATCCTAAAAAATTATTAACAACCGTCATAACTTAACATAATTTGGATAAGCCGCTATAAAAAATATATCTTTCATCATAAATTCACTTGCAGATTGCGAGTATTGGGCCAAACACATCTATTTTTCTATGCGCAAAGTAGGTGTACACGAAAAAATGAGAACCAATTACATTTCGATCGTGGAATCAAAATGAACTGGTTTTAATCCAGAAAGCTGAGGGCTTCAGAAAGCTGCCAAACGTATTAGGCCGCGCGTTTACCAAAGCATAAATCAGTAATCCTCAGCATTTGACCCTCTCGCCAAGAAGAGGTCGACGCGACGCTTCCAACAGACTCTCGATGCCATAAAAATGACCTGGGTTAAGCCGTGCCAGAAGCATCGATTTTCAACGCCGCGAGAAATTAAGGTCGGAAAGCGGAGGAGTTAATAATCACCCCGGCGAACTTTGGGGACCACGCTTTTCACAAATATCCTCCGACTCGATCGCCAACTCTTCATGCAACCCGCAGCGAATGTGCTCATGCGGCACCCTTACGAAAACCTTTACGGCACCAAAAGGATTGAAGAATTCTTCGCGAAAAAAATCGATTCCGCCGGTTATTTTCCTCTTCTCCCCCTCCCCCCCAAAAAATTTGCCAAATCGACCCACGCGGAAATTTATCACGGACTGCACTTCGCGCCAAGAGTAAGTCCGGGAGACCAACGAGAAGCGGAACGGAGATTAAGAGGAGATGGCAAAACCAGGGGTGGGCAACCTTGCATATCTACGTGGCGGACCGCATTGGAAGATGCCAATGCCTCAGCGGGCCTGATTAGAATTTAAATCGAAAGTTACCCTCCGAGATTCTGAAAGATAAAACAAGTGAAAATTAATTCTAAAGGAGGTCTTCCATATTCCAATATTTAATGTTCAATTATCACAATTTGAAAAATTAATATGAATTTTTGTGTTAAATTTTATGGTTCCTTTTTTCATCACAGCTTCGCGGGCCGCATGAAATGCTCTCGAGGGCCAAATGCGACCCGCGGGCAGTTATGTTCCCCACCCCTGGTTTTAAGCTGTGTTTCGGAAAACTAGGGGCCGCGAAATTAATTCGGGTGCAAGGTAAAGTGCCAAAAAATAAAATCTTCACGAATAATAAAATTTTATTATGGAATCTTGGGAAATACGATGTTATTAAAATTATTTATGGTTACATAAAATGAAGAAATGTGTATCCCAGTTACTTCTTTTTACAATTCTTAAATTCAAAGGAGGCCGCGACAATTGAAAGTTTGAGATACACTGCTCAAAAGGATGATATAAAAGTTTCGAAGACGCTTGATGAGACATGGGAATCGATAAAAAGAGACGGACAGTGAGAGAGAGAGAGAAAAAGCAGACGCATGCAGGTTTGAGCAGAATGAATGAAGGAGTTGACCTTGATTGAAATTTATTAAATTATTCCGCGGCCTCTGCCTCGCTCCCTCCTCTACTCACTTCCTGCATCTCTCTCTCTCTATCCTCTGGCTCGTCCGTTTCCTCCCTTTCGAAGTTTCCATGCCAACCCTCCCTCATCCTCCTCTCTTACTCACTCCCTCTTGCATGCTCGTTTCGCCGCTTAAACAACTATAAACTTTGTCATCGCCAACTATTCTCCTCCATCCCTCCCTCTTTCTCCTTTTTCCTGCCTCCCTCCCCTCCTCCCTCCGACCGAGCCCCTCCCGGAATCTCTTTCTCCTTCCCCGGACCTATAGATCCCATCCGAGGCTCGTTAAACGGACCGACTCGAGAGAAGATGAATGAATAAACGCGCTAAGATACCCAGAAAGAAGATCGATGGATTTACTCTTCCGATTGAACAGTAGTAAATCACGATTCGAAGACTTAAAAACTCTCGCCATATCGTGATTTCGAATGCGAGAACGGCAAGCGCTTGGAGCGATAAAAAAGCAATGGTGTATTGCGATTGATAAAATAATGTTGACGTATTGTATTACGTTTATATTACCATCCGTTTCACCTAGACCACCTTGCTAGGCACTTGAGAGGTCTACCACGACGCAGATTACGGTTACCATGCCAAAGGATTTGCACTGCAGCATCAATAAACTGAGTCAAAGACTCAAAGCGGTTCCAAATATTTTCGTACGCGCGGGCTCTTTTCAAAGATGACGGAATTTCGAGGCACCTTCACCTTGAAACCAGATTGTATATTTTTGCATACGATAATCACAACGTTTTGGCCCATTCATTTGTTGTTTGACCACCGGTCAAAGATAACGATATCCGATCGAATTACGGACTAATTTAGGATTTATTCGCATTCGAATCGTCTTTTTACATTGACAGAGCCATTTTTAAACTGCTCTTACATACTAGCGAACTCATGGTCAGAGAAACAGTTACCATTGACCCGCGGCCCCTTAGAGCGGCCCGCGAATCTACAATGATCCTTCAAATTTAACAATTTCATATTTGTTCATTAAAAACAAGATTATGCTACAATCAATATATACATTTGAAGGCTAAGCAAACTTTTCGACTGGATTTTCACTTATATACCACAGAATCTCTAGGTAACTCCCGATTTAAATTCATGCGGCTCGCGTAAGCATTGGCAATTTCCAATGCGGCACGCCGTGTATAAAAGGTTGTCGACCCAACTCTTTAGATAACGCTATCCCGCTATTACATTACATAGCTTCAAGTTAAGGGGATTACTACTATTAAATTCAGGTCGAATAACAATCTTGGGTTAGCTGAAATCTCCAAATAATTTATACAGGGTCATCGAAAAAGAATTCCGGGATTTCAGTGTTTCATAGATTTGTAAATTTGTGTCATGTAACCAAGGTGTTTGTGCTAGAATGTGCAAAAATTCTCCACGTTAGATGTCATATGTTAATAGGTCTAGATGTAAGCATCATTTGTAGCCCTACAAACATCTAAGCGGTATTCCATTTCTGCCCACGTACGTAGTTGAATCTTGTACGCATACAAAAATAAGCGCTTATGCAGCACATTTTGGAAGTTGGTTTTACGTTAAGTTCCACAATCCGACATGCGATGGACTTTCTGGGGCTCCGAACAGACCTTTTTACTGTTTTTATCACTCATTACGAGAGTGTTGCCATAGCAACAACTAGTGTTGGACTCAGATTCGGTATATACTCATATGTGCACGCGTTATTTTGTCGCTCAAATACGCGTGATCAATTTAATATTCCGTTTGAATGTATTTGTAGTATTTTATAGCGCTAAATTATGAAATTTGGGAACACAAAGAGCTACATATCCGCGATGACTTTAAAGCTATTAAAGCCAATATAAGTATTAAATAAATGATTGAATGGAAAGTAGGCATCATAAGTTCTGTTTGGAGCATCTTGTTTATAATTAATATCGTCTTTTTCATTAATTTCTTTTCAGTTAACTTGACATTGAATTTTTTTGTAATTAACTATTTTTATTTCATAGTTATTTTTGCAGTGCATCTTATAATTTATCGGAGTTATACATTCGCATCGCATATATGAAACACGCAAAAAGCCATTCCTTGACATGCAGAACTTTTTCGTTTCCATTTTAAAAGATCTCAAGGATGTGGTATTTAGCTTAGTCATGCGAAGAAAAAAATTTAAATCTCATTCGTATATCTCCAAAAATTACGTTTTAATACGATATTTTCACGTTTTCGCGCATTTTATTAATATTGGGCCATTGTTGCCCCAATTGTTGAATTCTATTCTTGGCCCCGTGTTTATGCATAATAAATGCACCATTTTAGTACTTTAATACAGATCAGACTTTTATACATTGGTATAACACATATACTGAATCTATTAAATAGTTAGATGGAGGAAGGAAAAGATAAAGGAAATGAGCAGAAATGGAGAAAGAGGACGTAATATCTGTATAGGAGCTGCAGTACAAAAATAACAATATTAAATTATAACTGATTATAAAATATTTTATACGATCGATCATGTGCCATTGTCAAATGGTGGGAATTCATAAAACTAAATATAACGTTATTTTAAATAGATTTCTTTAAACGATAATACAGTAAATATTTCGAACCGAATTTCTAATAAGATTGAAAATAACATTTTATGACTTTCATTTAAATTTCTTTAAATATGTAAAGCCAATTTCTGAAAACATTTCAAAACTACTATAGTTAAATACCTTTCCAAGCATTAACACGGCACTGTAAGAGACGCAGAAATTCAAATACGGGGGCGAGACTCTCAACAGCGTCGGTGGTGTAATGGTCAGCATATTTGCCTTCCAAGCAGTTGATCCGGGTTCGATTCCCGGCCGACGCACGTTTACTTTTTCGCTTTAGATTTTCCCCGAGTCCTCGTAGTCTCCTTCTCTTTGCGAAAGTTGAATTCGCCCTCGAAACTTGCATTATTTCTCACGCTTTTTTTCATGTCGCTCGAAAACCTAATCTTATGTATAACCCCGTCGGCCATAAAAACGTTGGGAAGAATAGATCCGCATTACGACGTCGAAAAAAAGTTATCGCTTTCGATTGCTGGAGAGGCGTTGTTCTTCGATATGATGTGCGTCGAGGTGGGCGATTCACCCTCAAATAATCCAGGACGCTCCGAAATTTTCGCATCGCTCAAAAGAACTGGAACGAAAATTAATCCGAACATGTGACTGCCACGCTCGCTTTTCGGGATGATTCCGCAGTTGATGAATACCGAGGTCCACGAATTCGTTCCGCGTAAGAAGGGGTACGATTCCCGTTCGCCAATGGCAAGAGTCAAATAGCAAACTTGAAGCCCTCGTTGACTTGGCCGTAATCACATTCCAGGATACGAGTTCAGTCTCCCTGGAGGTATTATCGATTAATTTATTTGTTTCAAATTCTCCGGAAATAGCGTTCAAGTCGGAAACATAAAACATAAATAGCAATCGTTCAATTTTCGCAATGAGCGATGTATTTCCGTTTTTAAACAACGCTTGGATAAACAAAGCATCTGGAAATCTTTTCCATTATAAATTTACAAGCTCCCGCTGGGGAGGTTTATTTAAATGCCGCGCTCATTTTGAATGCATCGCTTCGCATCAGAGTGCATAAAAAACGATATAACATTCTACAAAAAAAGGATCCATGCGTACGATCAATTCGATTGATTCTTCAAAGCAAAAATAAGGTACAGGTCTGATTATGTCGGTCGGGCTACCGCTGGGTTCCCACTCCCGGGCGCGATCCCGCTACCGCCCGCCACGGGGACTTTTGGCTGCTGAGTTTCCCCCCTGACCCGGTTCGCCCCTCCTTAGCCAACCTGGACACACCGGACTCCTCCATGTCGATAACGGGCTTAGCGCGGACGTTCAGTCAACGTGGTGCAACCCACCGACAGGTCCCCCGCCCTCAAACCACTCTGCACCAAACCTCCAACTAGCTGGATTACAGGAGTACGCCAGCACTCCCAGCATGACGGCCGCACTATCGAGAGCCCAATTTATGCATTGCATCTCACAACTAATAATTTTATTTTTCATCACCTCACCCATCGCATAATTTCGCCTCGTATAGAACGAGCTCCGAATGTCGAATCTCTGAATTTATTCTTCCGTTTTTAAACCAGATACATATTCACTACACGTAGAGACCTCATCATGCGTTTGCGTTATAGGTAGGTACATGAAATGCGTTTTCCTTAGAAATCAGGACAGGACATCTATCCGAATGCAACGAACGCAATGATAAATCGATAATTACGAACACCGCTGATTGATTCTTTCATTCGCTCGGATTCGGAAACGCAATTTATGTGTCGTAATGGATTGTCTTGGAACATTTTCCCCGAATTTATATCCCTAGGTTCTGCAAATTTCCTTCGACAGAGACGTAGCAGTAAAAATTTTGCGAAATAATTGAACGCTCCAGTAGTCGCGCGGGATACTATAGTATCCAATTGCATTATTATTTCGAATTACTAACAGATAGCAAAATATTACGATTTCGTTATTTCAGTACCTCCTCATCGTAACTAGCAGACTTAGTCGTTTTTATTCTTTATCTTTGACCGCTGTTGCAAAGGTGCACAGCTCAGAGAAATTATGCTTGGGACACCCGAAGATCCCACGAGACCACTGACGTGATTTTTTTTACTTTTACAACTTGAATTTTTGCTGTAAGTGATTTATCATTTATTTCATTTTTTCTATGATATATTGCTTTATTTGTATAGATACTTTGTTATTATTATTTTAAATCCATTGAAATATAATTTACCGTTTTCTATTGAATGTTTTTACATTGCCTTCTATTTGTTCGTACCAGTAAACATTTCGCAATTTTTTATTTTTGTTTGCAGGTATATTTTCATTTTCGTAAAACTTAGGCCATGGCCCAAAGTAAAAATTCTGAACAATGGCGTGACTGGTTGAAGGAGATAGAAGAAAATGAAGAATTAGTAGAAGAAAGACAGGACGAAGTGTCTGAAGGGGATAAGGAAGGATCCGATGATGGAGGAGAAGTTTGTTAATTGTTGCAAATATACTGTATCAAAATATACTTAATGATAAAAAAATGCAACCAATTAAAATTATTTTATTCGTTCAAAGTCGATAGAAACTAATATTGAGAATGGGATGCCATAGTATCCCACGTGATCGCTCACGTTATAAAAGTAGCCGCGACTACTGGAGTGTTAAAATAAAAGTGCGATTAAGTTAGATCCTATAAGTTTTAAATAACTTGTAATTTTCTCAAATATTTCAAATAAATTTCCATTGATTCTTCATACACTATATCCTATTATTTCGCTTCTCCTCTTATTCTCAAGAAATATTTGGATAATCATTTGGCCTCTCTGATAATAATTATTTAATATAATTAAAACAAAGATAACTTTCAAAAATACTGATTTGATTTTACTGATTTTTCATATCGAAAACAAACATATTGGGAATACTTTTATGATGCTTTAATAGGAGAGAGAGAGGGTGAGAGAGGTGAGAGAGAGAGAGAGAGAGAGAGAGAGAGAGTCAAATGAATGGTTCTCTAAATTAACAATAATTGTGGTCATATAAGAATTGTATTTCTTTGTCATATAATTTATATTAGTCCAAAACTAATTTTACTCTCTGGAACACTCAATTATGAGAATTTTGTATTTATTGTTTACTTTTTAGTGCATATAAAAGTTAGTTTCATTTATATTTTATTTCAATTTTACTTTAACTTAATACTTAATTCCTGCATACGCGTCATATTTGACGGGCAATCACGCTAGTCTAAAAATCTACAAAAGGCTATTTCCGTCCCTTGTGGCTCCCTCTGTCACGCTCTAAAAATGCAAATAACTCGATAAAAAATCGAGATACATTTTTTAAATTTGGCATGAATGCTCGATTCACATATTTTAAGGTGATGAAGAAAATAATCTCGATAAAATTCTTGGGTTCGACTCCAAGGAAGACATTTCCATTTTCCATAAAATAAAACGTAAACATTGACTTATCGACGTCCAGACATTATTTTTGAGATCTAAATTAGAAAAAATTAACCCACGATCTTCGTATGTGAACCATTTTAAAGAAAAAATTATTAAGTTTCTTATTCTCTTCATCTTTTTCTGCCTACAGTTCTAAATCTCTCATATTAAACGTTTAATTCTCATATTTTGGGGAAATCTTGCCATTTTAACGGGATGTTGCCTTACCAACAAATTACCTTGTTAAACCTCGAAATCCTAATGTTATTTCAATCCTTACCATAAGCGTGCCTTGAATGCTTTTAGTACGAGAGAGAGAGAGAGAAAGGAAGGAGAGAGAAATTATTTTCATAGCAACCAATGTAAACAACATTCGTTGCGTTATTTACGAGAAGGAATAAGTACATTTGAATGTAGAACATTAATCATTCGCATATTAAAATTACTTAGAATCATCGTTGGAGTTCGAGACTTGAAATAAAGAACGCCTATAAAACGAAAGTTTGTTTTGCTGCAATCGATTTTTAATACGCGTCAAATCGATCAACATATAAGTTTTTAATGCGAAAATTTGACGTATTCTTAGTGATTTCCATTGTTGTCCGTTTCGTGTAATTGCGCACCATTGACATGGATAATAGCTTCGCGTCGCATCTTTTCACGAAATTCCATAAAAACACTTTTCCGTTGAATTTCAACGGGCATCTCCCAAGTATTTTCATAAATTGTTATTGAAAAACAAATTTCATTTGTAAACAACAAAAATACAGAGATGAAAGAAGTGAACCTACGCCAAAACCTATCGAGCTTCCGCAGAAAATGCAAATGATTGACATGCTATACTCATATCGTAGCGTGACGGCTTTCAAAGCGTTTTATTAATATAGACTAGCGTAATTGCCTGTCAAATATGACGGATAAGCGTGAATTAAGTATTAAGTTTAAATTGAAATAAAAATTAACCAAACCAGCTTGTATAGACACTAAAAAGTATACTTACCATAAACATAAAATTCACATAATTGAGTGTTCCAGGGTGTAAAAATAGTTTTGGGTGAATAGAAATTGTATAACAAAGAAATGCATTACACTATACAATTCTTATACGCCCAAATTTATTATTAATTTATGGAACATTTAATTTTGTCTCTCTCCTTTCTTTCTTCCTCTCTCTCTTATTAAAGCATTCAAAGCGCGCATTCCTTACGGATAAGTATACTATAAGAATTAAAGGCGACAATACAATCTTGAGGTTTAACAATGACACGGTCGGCAAGGCAAAATTTCGTTAAAAAGCTTAAAAATTACAAATGAATATGATTTAAACGTAAAACGAGAGCGATTTCGAACCGAAGGCAAACAAATAGTTCTTAAAGAACTACTTCGCCTACTTTCCTTTCAATACAATTTTAAGATATAACAAGTAGGGGTGTACTCGTACACAGGTTTCCCGTGGTACAGAAATACTTTTTCTTCAAATTCACCGCAGTATAATCGTACATTAATGTATTTGCTTTAATAAGAAAATTATTTTCCTTATATTGCGGTAGCCCTGATTTTTTGATCCGTTATAAACATGTTCATATCATTTTGCCATTCTACACTCGCCCCACAAACGAAATTTCTTTTTGAAATCGGTTCAGCTAATACCTTCGAAATTCATAGTTGTAGAAGAATTCTAACCTAGATATTGTGGTAGCACTGTTTAGTCTACTAGTTTTTAATGTGCTATTTTTGTTAGTTATTTATATGAAGATTATATAAACCATATTTGGTTGAAATCCATGAGGTCAGTTCTCTAGAAATACGTGTAAAAGAAATATTATTTCGCTTCTTAACGTTAGTGTGATAACCCTGCTGTTTATCTCCGCTTTAAACATCTTGCTTTCATTATGGTATGTTGTACAAATCTTATATACAAAATTTAATTGAAATCCGTTCAGCCAATTCCTTCCAAATCCATAATTACTCAGAGAGTTTAAATTGTAATTGTGGAACCCGTTTTGCTGATCCGGTCAAAATATGCTATTATGGTTTTACATCCATTATAAATAGTAACTTTGGTTAAAATTGATGCTGACAGTTCAACACAAATACGTATAAAAAGACTTTCTTTATTCCTTGTATTGTGGTTGCCCTGCTTTCTATATCTAACTAAACATCTTGATTTTGTGATTTTATGTTGCACGCCCATTTCATACAACATTTCGTTGAAATCGGTTGAGCCAATTACTTCCAAATTCATAATTACCGAAAAGTTTAACTTTACAATTGTGGCACATCTGCTGACTCGATTCGGTCTAAATATGCCATTTATGATCATTAATTTATGTGAGTATTCTATGTACCAAAGTTGGTTGAGATCGGTTCAGCCAATTCTTCCCTGATATAAGCATACGGACGGACGGACGGTTATCACGAAGATAGTGCCTTTCAGCAATACCGAAAAGCACTAAAAATTCAAGACCAACAAAAACCAAAATTCTCTCAACAAAGATGCAGTAAGAATTATACAAGAAGAAGCTCTGTTTTATTTACAGAGTCGGTATGGTTACTGACAATATATATTTTATAGATTCATCTAAAATAATAGAGCTACTTGTGCCTCACTCACTCACTCACTGACACAAAACTCTTAGGTACTTCTAGAAGGGATAGAAATCTGAAATTTGGTATGTTGGTAGGTCGAGTGACACAACCCACGAGAAAAATAGAAAATCACAAATATATTTGAAATACTTTTATGATAATCCCGTCATATTTGACGGGCAATTACTTAAGTTAAAAATAAAAAGGAGCGTTACTAAGACGCAATTAAGCGTCAAATGTGTACAAAAGGTGCCACCAGGTGATGCGGTGATAGCAGCTAAAAAATATATTTTTAAAAATACCTCTTAAACAATACATTATGGGGAAATGTTTCGAACAAACGTTGTAGACAAATAAATTTTCTACAACTTTAATCCAGTACCTTTTTACATCGATCAAGTAATAGAGCAAGAAAACGGATGTGACAAGAGTAAACACCCACTTTCGGTAGACTGATTTTAACCAAAAACTAATCAACTCTTGTGACTTTCATAAAAATGTCAAATATAAAATTTAGGGATGATTTTATTAATAGTTTTTGAGTTAGAGCACCCACAAAATTCCTATCACCGATACACAGACATCATCTAGAAAATGGTCAAAACGTGTTCAGAGGACCTTAAATCTCGAAATCGATGTTTTTCTTGAAAATAATACTTTCCCCTATACTACGTATGAAGAAAGTGAAAATTAATTAAGTAAAACTTCTAACAACAGATAAGTAAAACTTACGGAATTGATCGATTGTCTTACTATTTCTTTCACTATTTGCTCCATTAATTTGGGCGATTGATAAAAGTTAGTTAATACACTAAATATCCTGCATAGTTTTTTACGCTTGTCGAAAATTTCAGACTTTGGACCACTACCTTGCAAAAACCTGCGTGAATCCACCCTTAGAAACTGATATAAATCAATCCCGACATACGGCAGAAAGCAAATTAATTACAACTGTATTAATATAATATACTAAGGCCTTGGTAGAGGGATGGCTAGCGCATCTGGCTCCCAATGATAGGGTCTAGGGTTCGAGTCCCGCCTTGGTCATGGTTGTTTGTGATTGTATTGTTATTGTTACATATTGTAAATCGATCGGCTGTAATGGGCCCCGTGCTGTAAGCCGACTGTTTACAAATAAATAAATATCTAAAATGATGTAGAACACTCTTTCCCGAACTGGAGGCCGCGGTACGCTTGGATGCCGCAGTTGTTTTCTAGGAATGCCGCGGAAAACTTGAAGTAAATAAATCAACGACTTGGAAATGTTCGTAGGCCATTAGGGGAATAACTTTCGCTCTAGTAAATTGCTTAAGGTCCAGCACCAACAAATCAATGCGTCAAAGTATTGCGGTACACGTATGTATAAATACAAAACCTTGCTTCAAGAAGGGAGTGACGCGAAATCATGTTTGAAAAGGTACCGCGCCTACAGAAATCATGGAAACCACTGTTTTAGGGCAACAGAAAATATTAAGCACAAGCAGAAACCCAGGTAATGACAGTGTGGCACTTTTCAGATTTCTCCGCAAATGATGAATACGAATCCAAACGAGTGTAATTTTAACATCGAGTCGACTCAGTGACTTGTGGAATGCTGCTATTTCTGAAGGGGCGAAAGTATTACTTTCTAAATTCTATGAATATTTTGATTGATAAACTTAATATGACCTGATCGAATGTGGTACCCAACATTAACTCACCGTGTATGCGCGATGAGAAAATCCATGGGCGTAAAGAGTAGAACTGCTCGCATGGCATCGCGGAAACAAACGCATTAAGTTTCTACGACAGTTGAATTCGTCTCCCTCGAACAAAACAATTTGAAAAAAATATCTACAATAGCCCTACGAATCTAGGTCAGGTAAGTAAAAAAATATCGTTCGGAAATAGATGTAATGCGATACGCCAGGCCAGATAGCTGTAAACCCGGATCGCCTGGGCAACTGCTTCAACACTGAGCGCAGGGCATTATGGGAACATGGCTTCCGAGTTAAACTTTTTACGTATGTTTTCTATAAAAGTAATCCCGACACAATTGCAGATACGGTTTGCATATTTATTGAAGGATAATAATACATGTACGAAGCGGTTGACGCCGTAAGTAAAACAGAATACAAGCAAATAAGTATGCATGGTTGACCATGTTCGATACAACATTTGAAAAAACCGATACAGCTTCATCCATAAGTTAGTTCTGAGGAAAAAAGAATGAATCAAGCAAAATATTTCTAATATAGGTGAAAGTATTTGTAAATAGAACCTAGAACAACTCCCACAATTTTACACACCAAATCACAGCAACTTACATATAAATATAATTATATGATTTAAACGAGCATACTCGGCAAATACGAATGATGTTCCTAAACGTTATATCTCGCCATTTCAGAATTTGAAACAATTCATATAATTTGACGTCACAAATCTTAATTATTTTCATTCAATATTACAATGCGATAAAAAATGCATCCTCACCTAATTCGAGCGAATTATCTTGACGTCACATCGAGCCATTCAAACCGTGTACCGTTCCCATGGGCACGACCACCCCTGCAACCACCTGACGCTAACTCGGAAGAGACTTGACGTCACGAAAAGACCCCCCACGGCCTCTGGCGCGCCCTGGTGTGATTATTATAACTAATCCAAAATATGTTGAAGATACGTCCTCGGTGGAATTGAAACTACTGTAAATGATTGATTTTATTTTTACAACGGCGCATAAAAAGTGTAACATTTGCTTGAAATAAGGGAAAATGTAATTTTTCGTGAAAAAACACGGGCCCTACGCGATAACACGTGGTTTTACTCGTTTCGTGATTTGGTTTACAATGTGATGCAAATTTGTCGCAATCAGCTGCATAAAAAGTCGAACTTTGAAATATCGATTAAATACTTTTGAAAGTAAATTTTATTATATACTCCAATCGATTTCCAGAATAATTCACACAATTTCCCATAATCGACCAAATATTTTTAAACGAATTTATAGAAAATTGGCGTGAGAGAAGAAATAAAATGTGAGCTACCGATTATAACAGAAATGGGATTTGAGTATGGCTTCTTTACTAATTATTTATTTTGGCAGCATTTGGTGCCAAATACGGCTTAGAATTAGTTTTAAAATTAATAATTTAAAATAGGTAAAATATATCTTCTTAGAAAATCAATTCAATGGCCATAATGCGGTCAAATATTTCATCTTAGCGACGATAAATTAGTTAATTAAATTAAAATAACAAATTTTGTCTGAACAATTTTTTACTTAGATTTTGCCAATGCGATTGTAATTCGGTTTAACAATGAAGTATTTCCACTTTCCCAGAAGTGACAGTACCCGAAAACATAGATAAATCACCCCTTGTAATAAAGCGCCACTTCTTCCTTATATCTCAGGAACCGCCCGTGCTAGAAATATTATTCTTGCCACGACATTTTAATAATTTTATTCTGATATAAATTTTACTTTCGTTTTCCTCCAAGTACATCGCGTTTAAGTCCAGGTGCGTCCATGCCGGCATATACGCGAACCAATGCATGGTTTTTTAATATATTATCTCTTTCAATGAGCTACAATTGAGAGCAAAAAGAATTATGCGCATAATTCACGAACAACCACCAAAATCAGGCAAAAATCTGAAAGATCGCATACTTTTATGATACGTAACAATCAAATCTTATTTTTGCCATTACGGCACAAAAGTAAAGTCCGATTTCGGCTAATCTTTCAGGATACACTTGACGGAAGGCCTTAAAAGTATTATTAGGCGATTCATCGTTATTTGAGCACGAGGTCGATTCCAAGAGTACCTTTTACCTAGGCGATTAAACCGTAAATTTGTATCATATTTTTCATTTTAAAGTAGGTTGAAATTTATAAATACTAACTTGTCTTAAACATGCAACCAGAAGTTAATAAAACTTGGATCGATTCCAAATTTGCTAAAAAAATTTGTTTGGAATAAAAAATGAGCCAATTTTTACTTAGGAAACATTGATTTATAACTATTGGAAACGAGATGCAAACGATTGGAGCCCGCCTCGACTCAAGCAGCGCGAGGCTTTTCTAAAAGACAATGAGTTGATCATGATTCCAACTCCCGAACAAATGGATCTATTTTGATTTTCCTCCACGCCGAGATTTTGTGAACCTAAAAGGAGTACATGTCCGTGAAAATGGGGTCGCATGGTAGTCCTAAGTATAATAAAATATCTGCTGTATGAAGTAATTATTTGTACGCAATCAAGCCTTTTTTATGTTCGAGGGAGCATAAATTTGACTGAGAGACGCAACCGTCGAAAAAACGGTTTAAGATCGAATATTTCTATAATATATTTATATTGTATGCCAACACAAACATTTACTTGTAACGGCTTTTTTCTGTATAGTATATCGTGTCAAATTTCACTTGGAGTCAAAGATCACTCCGGCATCGTTAAAGTATTTGAAATCTAAAGAGTTTTGCCAATAAAACTATAAACTAAAGAAACGGCAAGGATTTTATTATAAAAGAACAAGATTGGTTTCAGAGGAGCGAACGCCGAGAGTATACATCGATCATCTATGCAACTGGTGAAATTACATTGCATCAGCTTACTCCTGACCTACAAACGGTTAAAATTTTCTAAGGCATCGTTAGGTTTCGTGAAATAGAACCATTCCAAAATAACTAATAACCCTATCCTATTTTTCCAATCCCAAGCTACGTCGGAAACATTGGGGCAGAGGAGCAACTGAACGTCTCTTTTTCATAATATAAATGGGTTATGCTTAGGTAGGCCAATAAATGAATGGATTTTGTGATATTCTCATTCCATTCTGCATTCCTCCTCCATGACCACCCCAATGATAAAAATGAAAACCACATAGGGAATCCAAATAGTGATGCAATAAAAAATTTTGAAAGAACTTCTTTATAAACAAATCAACGTTCTAATTACACGCGTTGTTTTGTTGCGATTTCATGATTGATTAGAACGCAGTTAGGTACATGAAGTATTCACCCATACCGCGTAGGTACGTAAAATTATAATTATCAGCTAAATGATTACAAATGGAATAAGAGTTCCGCAAATGGCTAATATTAAACGATGAAGGTAACGCCAACAGCATTACCTCATTCAGATATTCTATGGTTATAAGGATAATGTATTTTCAGTTATGCTAATGCCTTTCTTAGACTTGAGATAAAAATAGCTTATGATTGATTCAAAGTCGTGAAATAACGAGAATAATGATGGAAGAAATGCACGATGACGATTGCAAACAGTTATAAGTGCATTATTATTATGTAGAGAGATTGTTAAGAGTTACATTATTCCGTAAAATCTTCCCTTGCAACCATCAATTCTCAGAACCGTTAATTATGTGTGGCTACAGCACAGAAAGTTAAATATTTCAAAACATTTTCTCAACTACAACGTTTAGTTCCGTGATATTTATGAAAATCATTTCACTATTCAATTTTCGTAATAGAAGTTATGATCTGATCGTTTAGCTAAGGTATTGTACAATGCATCACGAAAAACTTAAGTAATATATATCTTACCGCCATATACAGATCCTGTGGTTTACGAATACATTTTCAAAGCTGTAACCAATACAAATTGTTCAATTCGGTCCAAGACACAATAGTTCCAATAGAAATTGTCCACTTCTTTTGAATCAAACATCTTTATAAATAAAAACAAATGAAAAACAACTGCCGAGTTATGAAATAAGTTATGAAAAAATATATTATTCCTTCAAAATCATTGCTATCTTACACAAAAACTTGCGAACATGTCACACAAAACTTTAATATTTATTATTATAGTTATATAAACGGATACAAAACAATTCGATACTATAATAATCTCCACAGCAGTTCTCATTTAATAGCTTTTATTTCGTAAAAAGTTCGCTCAAATATAAAGATGACTCTTGACAGCAATGTCTTGAACAACCTGCACATTAACTTGAAATTTCCTATGACGCCGAACTGTATAATTATCAGCAGCTTCAATAAATAATAATTAAAATGTGGTGGCAATAGTGCTTTCAAATATGATATTCCAGACACTAATTTTCCTATTATTATAAGATCTTAATACGATAAATTACCCACCTAAATTGTAACCTTGAAAAAAATGAAAAATTTCGAATTGTCATACAAACTAAAAAATATTGTTTGCGGATTAAACTTTCGAGTATTACACAGACCAAAAACTTTTTATTTTATTCGTTGATTATTTTGCATTATTAAGTACTTCTGCATATTCTTTAGTTAATGCAAATAACTGAGCAAAAAAGGAGAAATTATAAAAATAGACAAGCTATACAAATCTTGGCTAATAAATTCAGGTTCCACCTTGTGGAGTTTACTGATACAGAAAACTGCATGACCGGTTTTGCTACAAATGCAGCAAAATAAGACTTTTAATAAATAATTTGTGGAAGATACATTGTTTAATTTCATCTATATCAAGTTATATTCTGTTATTAAACTGAAGAATAACCGGTTAGGAGAACTACTTTCTTAACCTGCAATTCTTTCCAGTGGTGCCCAAATGTTTTCATCTGACCCTCAGTTTTCAAGGAAAAATGTGACGAAAATCAATATTGGAAGTAAAAATATCATTTTGTCTTTCTCTAATCCCACAATAGATACATTTAAAACAAACCAGGTAATAATGACCATTTAGACTCCTTAAATAACTCTTCAATTGTATTTTCAACTTTGTGTGGCCCAGAATGAGCACAGAGGGAGGGCATTTGGCTACAAGTCAAGTGTGGTCAGCACCGGTTTAGTCATTCCATTTGTAGCTTAAGCAGCTATCTATATCATCATTAGGTGAAACCAATAAGCTATGTTTCATGAATGTGTAATTACATTTAAGAATTTTCTATCTACATAAAATTAGAAACTCCTTTGAATCTCTGAGAACCTAATATTTAAATTGCCTCAAGTCAGAATGCTAAGTTTTGAGCATATATTAGTAATACAGAAGTTCAAGTTTAATGTTTCAAATTTGTCAACTGAAAAATTATTATTTTAAATGTAATTGAATACAGATATTGCAAAATGAAAAATAATCTCTACTTCTATATTATAAATAAAGGGAATGGAGAACTCAATCTGATATAAATTCAACTATAAACAAATATATAGTCAATTATTATTATTTTGTGACAAGTAGTACACTTTGTCTCAAAGAAATCGCCAGAAATTTGGTTTATTATATAGTTTATGTTAATATGAAAATCCACAAAGATGCATCTTCATTCCTAGTTTTTGTAAACAAATAAAAGTATCAATATTTTATGGAAGGAGCGAGTCCTCAGAATAATCCAGGAAATCCTCTATAAATATCAAGATGAAATAGTTATGTATGATAGACCATTAATATATAGTAATTTTTTAAATGTTCTATGAGCTTATTTTTTTTTCTGAAATAGTATCAACTAAATTCCATGCTAAGCTGCTTAATATTTACTATAATTCAGCAAGTTCATTGGTTTGTATGTTTGTCCAGCTATACAAATCCACACGGTTGATCCTAGTCACCAAACTTGGCATGCTATCTAATAGGACCAAAAGGAAGAGCATAAGTGGGGTTTGAAACCCGTGGGGGGTTTTGAACCTCATGGGGTCCACAGAATAGCATTTCCATAACATTAACATGGGATCAATATGGGAATAGGTAATTTGAACATTAAAATAAGAAGTCACTTGATCAAAAACGATCTAAAATTACATTTGTGTACAAAAATTGCATGAATTTCAGGCATTTTCACAGAATATCACCATAGTTACTTCTAATTGTTGGGGTTAGTTTGTTTTCATTTTAATAGTAATACTTAAATGGTTTTTAGATTTGCAATGCTACCAAAAAAAGCCATGTTTAACTGGCAGCAAATTTGATGCACAAAGAAAGGCTGCAAGGCTGCTTCGAGAGCATCAGAACTCACAGAAAGACGCATAGAAAAACAGAGATTACGACAAGAAGCAGTTCGAAACTCTTTTCCAAATGAGGACAGATAGAAGCTTAGCATGTTTAACTAGACTACTGTTAGATTTAAAAAAATATTTATAACTCTCTAATGTGTACCCCCCCCCCCCCCTCCGTTGATATAATATTCACTATGTGTGTATGAAGTATAAATAAAGGATAAGGTAAAATTTTACTTTGTAAATAAATTGTATAACATGAAATTAAAAGATACCTTTCTTTTCCACAATTGCATGTTATCCTTGAATAAAACAAGCAAAAACATTAACAAAAAGAGTATAAAAATGAAATTTAGATAAAGATTTTTTAGTAAAATATTAAGTATAAATCCTTTCTAATAGGTAACATTTAAAAATGTCGCTTTAAAAAGATATGCAGCAGCTCGATCTAAATATTTATCAAAATATGAACCAAGGTAAGCCCTTTAAGAGTTTTACATTTTTTTACAAAAATGGTAAAAAATTAACTCAATGTGTTATTTTCAATTATTATTGCATTTATTCAGGGAATACAAAAAACACAGGTATATTATCATGCTGAGAATAGGATCCCCATTATGCAGAGGAGAAATTATACCCATCCAAATCAGACAGGTAACTAGTATTGTCATTCTCCACAAACATTGTAGTCATACTCACACAAGAATTCATTCAATTGTGACACTCCATACGTTTTTACATACAAATCCGAGATCTTTTTTGTAATCTTAAACTCACTCTTTCTCTATCATTAAAAACTCTGTAGCTCACCAAATATCAGTACAAAGACACAATTGTAATACAGTCATATTGGCCAAGAGACAAAAATGCCTCACTCATGCCAATTAGTTCTACTACAATTTCTTCCATTTCCATCACCTTACCAGAGAACTCAGATCAGTTTCCCCAACCACTTCAAATATCTAGAACCCTACTCCTTCACAGGAATTACAAAAAGGCAGTCACACATGGAGAACTCACTATTATTGGTCAAATATCCTCCTTCCTTGCACAATTCTCTTATGACACACCAAACAGTTTATTTTCTTTTTTTAGGGACGGAAGAGGGGTTCCATGATTGGGCGACGAAGAGTCCAGGTAAGAAGAAAAAAATTGCAGTTTCCAAAATTATAACCCAAAAAGGTACACTTCGAAATGGTTATTTTTTTGGCTCAGCAGCATATTTTCCTTTCCATTGTTTCAAACAATCGACATTACGGCTTCAATAAAAAACAAAGCAATATTGTCTCTAACACTTCTTAAAAGTTTTTTTTTCTGTTTCTTCCAATCGATTTAAAAAAATCCACTCGATCGAAACAAGAACAACGTTTGAGCCATCGTTTCAAAATTCTATTAATGTGAAACTTTCAAAGTGTGTCACAAACTTGAATTGTACAAAAAAAATTGTCCAAGGTGCACTATTTGCCAGTGGTGACTTCAGAATGACATGATCCATGCCTCAAAATACAGGATATAACATATGTGTGGAACACTTCTCGAGCTGAAACAGGCTCCATTTGATCGGGAACCATCGCCGAGAATTGAATTAAATGGAGCACTATTAATTCTGGTCCAAAGATAAAGAGGGCGCCTCCAAGAAGGCAAAATAAATCTCTACTTGTCCAGTAAACTTCTACCAAACTCATTGTTATAGCATCCTGCTTTGCTATATAAATCCTGATACTTTGGTATACTTCAATATTAATTCCTATGGCTTTTTCACACGAGCTAAATGCAGTGGATATGATTTACCCATTTTTTTCTTTACTCAAAAGGCAAACACACAAAATGTGGTAACACGGTGTGAAAATTTTTAAGTCCTTCAAAAACACTTTCTTGTGCCAATACTATGTAAGAAATGTTGAAACATTGAAACACACTGTGGTTTTGTAATATTTGCAAAAGATATTATTCTGTAGTGCTTAGTTCTTATCACAAATTAAAATCTCAACTAAACGATTTTTTGTTCTCTCTCTCTCTCTCTCTCCAGACAGTAAAAAGACAAGCATTTTTTTCACCATGTCTCTAAATAGGTATTTGTTAGTTTTTTAGTAGCGTTTCACTACACAGAATCATTGTATAATCGTTGTTAATACAAGTTTTTTTATATCAACACAGATCAAGCGTAAGAAGATTTGATTTCAGTATGTTTGGGGTGAAAAAGGATGAGGGGTAATTGGTTAAAAAGGTCCTGCAGCTTTCGTGGCCAGTAACTGGGGGGCCACATGCTATAAAGCTAATAATCAACTTCTGCTAAAAGTACCACTGTCGACTCAAAAAAGTTGGCAACCGATTACGCAAACAATTTCTTTTGCATAAGTTTAGCACTGGTTCTGTATTAAAATATTTTTTTCCTTTTCCTTTTTCATTTAGTTCCCAAACTTATGCAAAAAAATATGGTTCCTTTGCTATAAAAAAGCCACTCGCACATTCCTCGGGCTTTTTAAATCCCTCCTTCACACGCACGGGCACACATACAAAAAAATGCCAATTTTTCAAAGCTTTTTTTATGGTTCCACTACACTGTAAAATTTCCATTTTACCCTGAAAAACAATACAGACTTAGTAGTTGTGGAAAACAAGACTTGATTACAAATATGCACATTTCAAAGCTGTTATTTCTTCATAGTAATGTTTTTAACACATAATATGTAGCATATTGAGAAAATATTGTACAAAATCCTTCTTTGCCATTAGAATTTGTTTCTAGGCTGGCTTTAAAACCCAATAATTACAGTCAATACCCACTTTTTGTCTTCCTTTGGAAGGCTATAAAGAAATTATCACAAGAATCATACGATTTCCTAAAATTAAAACTTGCAGTTTACTGCAAATTAAAAGGATACAAGAAGCTCCATCGAGTATCAGGTAATGGAACAAGACAAAAAGAGATATTGTTTGCAAAAAATCTCTGTATAACCAAGTTTATAATAACTGGATAGTACATATGCATTGCATGTAATGCACACCATTTTTTACATTGAGCCTTTAAACATTTCACTTTAACAAACTAAAAACTATCACTTATGGGCTTATAATGTGAATCATTCTCAGAAAGTAAATGCATCCATAGGATATCAAGCAAATTAAATGCAGAGAATCTCTGAGAAGGTAATTCAGAGGACAGATGGTGTGAGATAGGCAATAATATCTGCAGCAAGGAAGATTCGGGAGAAGAGATCAATCGATTACACGTACAGAAAACAAAGACTTCCATGCCTGCAGAGCTCCCGTTCAATAAGCAACCGGCAGTCGCTTTTTAAAAAAAACCAATCACACAACCACTCACACTAACAATCTTGAATGAAACTCAAAAAAATAATAATGACGCATTCAGAACGCATTCATCAACACTTGTGAACCCGGGAGCAGAACAACAGTTGGGTGTTTTCATGGGTGTACGTGGGTGGGAGTAGAGGGTCGAGGAGAGACGAACAAAACCAAATCACACCCCTGGTTCTGCCACACCGCCCGCAGTTCCTGGAGACTCTGCCTCGCCACCTCCTGGGGTGGTGTCCTCCTCTTCCTCCCCTCCCCTCTCGTCGCCTTCCCTTGTGCATGCCGAGGATGTGGAGGGGCCGCTGGAAGACGGCGTGTGCAGGGAGGAGGAGGAAGAGGTGGAAGAGAGGGGGTGGAAGGCCGAACCGAGGCTGGGCTTGAGTTGAAATGTGATGCAGGGTTTCAAAGGGCAGTAGTCCATCTTGCTCAGGTCTATCATTGGCCTCCTAAAGAGTGAAAGATAGTGATCAGAATGAATATTATTTAAAACACCTTATGACTAAAACAATTATTTTTTCAACACACTTGCATGCAACTCTTCTGGCCACAAGACATTTTAGCCAGAGGCAGATTTTTATCACAAAACTACCTTTCTAAGAATGACCCCATAACAATTATCATCATTCATGGTTATTTTTTTAAATACACTTGCTTACTCAAAAGCATGTGATTGCAGGCATTAATCGTGCCACTTGTATGATGAAAGCACCAAATAGTCTTGATACTACCCAATTTTAACAATTATTGTATAAACTCTCTATGGAAGAGAAAATGTAATGGCTGTTCACCAACTCGGGGAAGAAAGTAATTCAAGTCTGTGATTATGACTCAAGACATGAAGACTTGAGCATGTATAAAGCAACATTCAAATAAAAGTTAAAATATGATTAACTTGCTCAAAAGTATTTAAAAATGTAATCCAGTTACTATACTGTAAAAGTATTATTTCTGTTAATATAAAAGAGATAATGATACTCAAAATCAGTACAATAGCAAATAAGGCTGAAAAGCAATTGAGAATTGAGTACTGTTTATTCATAGTGCCATCAAATTCAAGAAAGAAATGCCAATTCATTAAAAATAACACAGGCATGCCGAAAATATATATCACTGGACAATAAGTCTGCCAAACAAAATTTTAAGCTAATACTGAAATAAGAATAGCATGGTAATCCAATCTTAATTAGATAAAAAGAAATTATTTCTTTTCCCACAAATGTATGTAGATATAACATGCAGGAATAACAAATTATTTTATATATAGCCTATGAATAGTTTGTGCAATTACATTAAAAGAAAGTTGCAAATTATTTATAAAAGGATATTTTTACTATAAAATTTCTGTCAGATGCATATACAATGGAAAATTCACCAGAATAATTTTCTCAAAAATAGTAAATCTATTGCAAGAAATGATATTTTAAGAAACACATTATCAAAATAAGCAAAACCTAAACATAAGACAAAAATAAATTGATGTGGGCAACACATGACTTTCTCCATATTTATATGACAAATTACGTTGTTAGCTCTGGGATCGTTGTCAATATTTACTTCCGGTTGACAATTAAGAAAAGAAAAAGGAGCATTACTAAGACATAACTAAGCGTCAATTGTTAACAATAGTCTTTGGTAGGTGGTGGTAGCTAAAAAATAAGATATCTCTTAAACAATGCATTATATGGAAAAATGTATCAAACAAAGGTTGTAGAAAATGAAACTTCCTGCAACTTTTATTCCAATACATTTTTTCATTTATCAAATATTAAAGCAAATATTTCAAAATAACGGATAAGTGACAAGAGTAAACACCCACTTACGGTCTACCAATTTTTACCAAAAACTAATCAGATCTTCTAAATTTTATAAAAATGTTAAATATAAAATTTTGCATTGACCTGATTAATAGTTTTTGAGTTAAGAGCGCTCACAAAAATCTATCACATACAGACCGACAGACATCATCGCGAAACTAGTCAGAACGTATTCAGGGAACCTTACAACATGTATTACTCTTGAAATCTAGAGTTCGATTTTTTTCATGAAAACAATACTTTCTCATGGAGAAAGTAATAACATAGATAAAATAAAAATGTTTCAAGTCAATATTTTTATCAAGCAATTAAAAATTTTGAAGGCCAATTGTAATAACGTTTACTTTTTTGCACATTTTTAAATGCACTAATAGTTTCAGTTTGGCATCTGTGTCTGTCTGTGCTCTCTTTTATATTGAAATTATGAGGAAACCATAAACAATGGAGAACAAACTTGGAGGATACATTTCTGTACTGCTGCCATTTGTTTTTCTTTAGGTTTGAGTTTTTATAAATACACAAGTTCAGATTGGGGCCAATTTAAAATTTTTATTTTTGATTATTTCCAAAGGTGTAAAAGATAGAAAACTAAAACATTTGATCGGACATTTACACATTGAGAAAAATCAAACAAGGCAGTCTTAATTTATTGAAAAAATCTTACACGATTTTATTAATTGTTGAATATCATAATACCATGGGTTCGATTCTGGAAGTGTTTATTTTCTCTATTTTTTAACACCGATGTGGGTAAAGCATATTAATCATTTACATTTTGACATTTGAGGAGAAAAAATTCTGTACTTGACTGGGAATCGAACCCGGGTCTCCTCACTTGCCGGATAGGTGCTTTAACCAACTAAGCTAGCATGATGCTCCATTCTCGAATTGGGATATTTACGATGAAGAAGGGCTAACTGAGTAGCAAACCTTCAACAGTAAGCATTGACACTGAGGCAACATGGAAAAAACCTACTTTATCCGAAGAAAGTGAGATGACTTCAAATAACAAGAAAGAAAGTTGATGAAATAACGTGATATGCATGTTTGCATGAAGCTGAAACTAAATTTTGACATTTAAGAAGGAGAAAAAACCCTATACTTGACCGGGAATCAAATCTGCGTCTCCCCACTTGCCAGATAGGTGCTTTAACCAACTAAGCTATCCTTCTCAATGTCAAAATTTAGTTTCAGCTTTATGCGAAAATGCATAACACGTCATTTCATCAACTTTCTTTCCAATCATTTACATTTTAAAATTCCTTAGAATCATCATAGGAATTTAGTACTTGAAACAAAGTATGACTAAAAGAATGAAATTTTATTTTCCTTCCATCTATTTTGGATATGCCTCAAATCAGTCCACAAATTAGTTTGTAACGTGAAAATTTAACATTTTTTCGTTAAAATCTTTTGTCGTCTAGATCATTTGCATTGTTGCCAATTGTGTAATTGTGGATGATTGAATGGTATTATAAATTCATGTCACATCTGACCCAATATACAAAATTTTTATTCTATTTAAAGTTATCATTCACTAAAAGCAGAAAAATAAAATTAATAAATTTATTTTAATGAAACATTTTATAAGGAGTAAAAAGTAAAAAATATAAAATTCTCATAATTGTATGTTCCAGAAATTTAAAAGTTTTGGGCATGTGAAAGTTGCCTAGCAAAATATTTAATTAATAAATATTCACTCGGGAGCCTGTGACTCTTCACTGATTTAAAAAAATAATTCATTTGATCAGACATTTTATTTACAAAAGATATTACAATGAAATACACAACAGTGCCCAGGAAAATCCAGTATTTCAATACCAGTTTGAACAAATTTTCAACAGGTTATTTGTTCTTATATACTATTAACCCCCCAACACCATCATATGTGCAGGGCACTGACCCTGTAAACGCCACATGCCATCGTCATACGTGCTCTGCACCGACCCTGTACCTTTGGTTTAATTTTGCTTTTGCGCATTCAAATATTACAGCATTTGTTTTTTGTATATATAGTCTATAGAGTAAGGTTTGGCATTTATTTATATGTTACATGTTTAATTTTTAATGCCTTCTTTGCAAAGATATTGGCTTATTATTTCGGTATTTGTTTCTTGCTGCTGCAAGCAGTTTTGAATATTTGGCCTTCCAAATCTCTCAAATCTAAGATGAGACAAACTTCATCTCAACTCGAAAGAACCATCTATCAGTGAGTTGGAAATGTGGGCAAGATTATGAGGATTTCACGTCACTTTTGTTTACCCTCAGCAGAATCTCTTGGGCATTCGTTCTCTATCCATGAACATTTTTTTAGAGCAAGGCAGTGAGACAATGTGGGTCTTTCAAACAGCCTCTCTTATCTCCTAAGGATAAGGACCAGCATAAGTCATTATAGAAAAGGATGAGCAAGAAAGCTGAAAGTCTATGTGGAAATATGCCGACTGATCCCATGAGCATTTTATGCTGAGCGTTTCTAGCATCTCTAAAGACAGAATGAAAGAAGTCTTTGCCCTGAACGGTGCTTCTTGTGGTTTTTATTTTTTCTGTGATGTTTGTAATTGTGTATTAGGTTTGTGCATTTTTAATTGTGTATTACATGTGTTTTTAATTGTGTATTACGTGTGTTTATCTGCTCTGTGATGTCTCTCACTTTTGAGATGAATATTTTTTCTTATGCATCAACACTTGAGAGCTATATGGAAAGGGAGGAGGAAGAGACTTCGGGTCTGTGCTAGTGCTTGGTTCAGCATCTCTTGAGGACAATATAATGAGATTGAGAGAAACACTTGTCTGACATCAGCGCAAACAAGCCATCTTGACCAAAATCATGATCAGAGCGCATGGGAAGCACTTGGATCGCACAAAAAATATTCTCTTGCTGCTCTGAAGATGTTAGTCTGACAGAAGCATTTATGCTGACCGGAGACAGCTGTTGCTCTTTTTTTCTGTGATTACTTTCATTTAATTTCTAAGAAGCTAAAAAAAGTCAAAGTTATCTTAGCGTCGACCAGTGGAAAAAGGCAAGCAATACCTGGTGATAAAAACGAGACAGAAATCTTACTTGAAAGTGATTCAGAAGTGATAGTAAGAATCATATTGAAGATCATACTAAAATTACTAAGGTAAAAACCTATATTTTTGGCATATTTTTGTTGAATGGGCAAATACGAAACTTACTCTTTCTCCTCCTCCTGCATGCTTCTAGCATCTTTGTTTATCCTTATTTGAAGGAAGAAGTATAAATCTATGATGAATCAGTATACGTGAAGTAATCCATAAACCTGGGATAAAGACATGCGATATATTGCTTCTGTGAATGCTTAAAATAATTCACCAAACCGTGTCACCCAAAATAAATACCTAAAAAATGCAAAAAATAGTATAAATACTCATAGTGTTATGCAAATTCTCAAAACATTTCAGATGAATCCAATGAATAGGTAAAAAGTTATGCATTATTTTATAAGTTTACTCCAGATTAGCTAATTCATTTAAATCTCCTCTGACCTCAGGGATGTATGGGGATTTAGGATAAGTTGAATTTAATTTTTCTTTAATTTAATTTTTTTTATTTTCCAAGTGATGTGATAAATAAAATTAGGTGACATTGCTAAGTTCTTTTAAACTTCTTTCTTCATAAACGTTTCCAAGTGATCTGATAAATAAGATTAACTGAGCTTGCTAAGTTCTTTCTTCGTAAACAGAACAGAAAAAAGTAAACAAATAAAATGATATAATATCAACAAGGGGCTCGCAAGTACACTTAATATTACTGCACACTAAAATGAGGTGGCCATGGTAACTGAAAATTCTCGTTCTTGAAAAGTTGAGTTATTTGTATTAAAAACAGATTTTCCAGCAAATTCTGAAAGTAAATGAATTTTTAAGGTAACCAAAATGAACTTCGTTCTTTTGCTAATACAACCGTTTAGGTCCCAAGTTCGAATCTTGATTCTACCAAATTTTAAAATGCGATTATATGTCCAAAACTGATTTTAATGCTTTTCTTATGGTGGATAGTGGTGGTGGAAAATAAAAAAAGAAAGTATTTAATATTTCCATTTGAATTTAGTATTGTTAAATAACAGAAGTATTCTGCATTTTTACAAATTATAGATACCAAAATAGCCCAAACCAGTCTAAATATAAGCTTCTTCGACATAATCGCCATAATGGTTGAGGCATTTGTCCCAACTGTACACAAGCTTTCGTATTCTGTTGCTGAAAAATCCGGGCTTAAAGACCTGAACCATGTACACACTGCCGCTATCATGTCCTCGACACATCGGAAGCGTTTCCCTTCCAGATGTTTCTTTAGGGGCCCAAAGAGGTGAAAGTCACTTGGTGCGAGGTCTGGGCTATAAGGAGGGGTGCTCAAGCCATTCCCAGCCGAATTGTTGCAACATTTCCATGGAGAATTTGATGGGCACTCCCAATCCTCTCGAATGGTTAAATGCCTGTCTTCTTGGATCAGGCCTTCAAACACAAACCACATTATTGTGTTTGCGATGTTGACAGTCTGCCAGTAGTGCACTTAAGTATCATCCTGACACACCACGAACACTCATAGCATATGGACTGTACACTTTTTCCAATTGCTGGCGAATTTCTGCGGCCATGACGCCTACTGCCCACAGAAATCAAATCACAGCATGCACTTCCTCCTTTGACCACTCTTCCAAATGCATCGCCATTTCAAACTGACAATGCTGCATTGTTAATGGCTTCACACTGCTCTCTCATATCCTGTTAGTGAAATGTAGCACACTCTACACTGGCATAAAGTTTAAAAACTCCAATTTCCATTAGTTTGTGCAAAATACACCATCGGTAGTTACCAGGGGTATGAAACTCTTATGGGAGAATAGAGACCCATGTTTTACACGTAGTTCACACGAGTCTGTGTTCACTGAAAAAGCGCTGCAGTCGCAGCTATCTAGATTCACGGCGGGACGCAGGCAAACCTTGAGCGGAGCACACCAGAGCTCGCAGTCAACTTCTGCCATTTTGAATAATAGAAATCCTCCATTGCTGCTTGAATACAATTATGATATTCTGGCGTATGCATATAGCAATATGTCTTTAAGACGAGGAAAATGTGCAGTGGCTGGCTGTGGTTTAAGAAGAAAGAAGTTGAAATGTCCATATTGAAAGTTTTCCTTGTTATTTGATTAATACATATAGATCTTAAATGGCCTAACTGTGACACCTGATCGTCAGCAAATACAGCTGTGCTTATAACAGATTATAAGTAAACAAACAAAAGGGACATTTTGTTGTGGATTGTGATATGATATGTTTCATTTTACAAATGGTAACGCGATCTTCATAGAGAACTTGTTTATAAACCACAAGTGGCCATAAGTGCATTTGCCTTATGTTAGATTTACTGCAGCATTTGAAGTATGCCCATTGCCCCCTGCATCAATTTCTTTAGGTTTAGCATGTAATTGTTCGACTTAATGATTGATATTTTTAGAAATTCATCTTCATTCTTACAGGCGGAACAGAAAGGGAATTGTGTTCCAGGGCCCATGGATCCTCAAGTGGAAATGTGTCTGTGTGAAGTGAAAATTCATTATTTGGAATATGTAATTAGCATTTTGAATGACGACTTACATGTCATTATTTGTGACCTTAACAGAATATTATTATTAGTTGCCTGTGTACAACTGTGTAATGCAAAGAGTAATACATGTAATGGTTCTGTTATTCCCCAGTACTGAATTTCTTATTCTTAGCTGTGTGTCTTGATCTGTTTTTGCTTTTTCGCCAACTTTTATATAAGCATATCTTCTCTTTGAATGGCACAAGAAAGGGTGCAGCATTCTTATGTTTTGCATATTAAAATTACTTAAGATTTCCATACGAACACGGGATTTTCACCAAAGAATGTCCAAAATAATGAAAAATCACTTTAACGTAGATTTTTGATTGACCCACAAATTCATTCTTAACGTGAAAGTTCGATGTTTCCCGTATTCACATGAGTTTCCCTAAATACATTTCAATGCATTAAAGGTATTAACGTTATAAAAGTTGGTTACAATTATTCATTTTTGTGTGTTGTATTTATGTACAAATTCATCACTTTTGTAGTTTGATAATGGCTATGTACTCTCGCTATGTGTGATATACACAAATAAATTTGATTTATTAAATGCAATTCAACATTCTTTCATTTTAGTCCAATTCTTCTATACATCAATTTTGAGCATTTGTTACGATTATCATATTAAAACAGAAGGGGGGAGGTGAGGGACATACAGTGTTGACATCCTGATACCGAGAGCAGTGGTGACGTCACGACAGCGAGAGCCATGGTGATGACATGATAGCAAGAGCCATCGTGAACACGTAAGTTCCAAGTTTTCCCGGTACCACTACATATCGCCTTAGGTGAAAACCTGGGCATCGTTTCATAGCATTAAGTTTCCGGTCATTCCATAGAAGAAGTAGTCTTTGGTAGTTACTTTCTGAACATCCTTCATAGATTAATGTTTCATTTCTACATACATTTTACATGCAAAAAAACTATTTTTACTTTCTGAAACATTCAATAATGTGAATTTCATATTTATTCTTTCCTTTTTAGTGCATGTAAAGTTTGGCTACATTAATCTTAATTTAATATCTTAGTCATGCATAACCATTATTACTGACGGGCAATTCACTAGTTTAATATAATTAAGAAAAATTTTTAAAACAAAACGTTTTTAAGAAAAAAGTTTTACAAATTTTTATCCCATCCTGCTGGTCACTAGAACCTCCACAAAAAATGTGCACAATGAGACAGAATACTGAATTGATTGTCGAAGAATGAGATCTCTATCTGCTTTTGTTTATGATTTAGCACATCAGAGCAACTGACAGGCATACAGACAAATTGAGAATACATGCAAAACAAGACAGAATACTGAATGTATTAGTGAAAAGATGAAGTCTACAGCTGCTTTCATTTAGGAGTTGGCATGTCGAACAGACAAACAGAGCTCCACAAAAAAATGTGCACAACAAGACAGAATATTGAATTGATCAGTAAAAAACGAAGTCTCTATGTGCTTTTACTTAGGAGCAGTTATTATATCAGACAGACAGATGGACAAACAACGTATAAGTGGATATTTTTTAAAAATCCACTAAAACCATATCTTCCTCTCCCTAGCTCAATCGCTTGAAGCTTAGCATATCTTTTCACTTTTGTAGCCATTGAGAACACAATACACATAACGGTATCCTAGGTATTTACAAACTTTTTACCACATTTACCCAATTATAATATTCATGGCCTTAATCGCGTTATTCTAACTAACATCAAAAGCGCACCAAAATTGTAATTACTGCAAACGGACATGTAATAAAGTGTAATAATGAAAATACATACCGTAAATACCCGCATATAATGGGCACTTTTTTTTCGAAATATTTGAATTAAAAATTAGGGTGCGTGTTATACGAGGGTACATAATTTTCCTATTTTCATTTGACCCCATATTTCCACGAATTCGGCACAGTAATTACTGCCCGGGTATCCTCATAATTTTATTGGTGATTCTTACGAAAAGTGAGATAGATAATAGTTAAAATTTATTAATTAATTCTACAAACATTCATTAATTAGATATGAAAAGAATGAATTCAGTATTTATTCATTGAATATTTTGCTATTTGCACTTTATTTTATTTCTATTTCTGGTAGCCATATTTGTTTTTGTCAAATTAGCTGATCAATAACCGCCAATCATGAATTTTCCTATGTTTGTAAAATTACAAACTTGCTTTACAAATTTTCTTAAGTTTGTTCATCAGTATACTCTAGCAGTAGAAAATAAAATAACAGAAAAAAACCTTCAATCGAAGAAAAACAACACATTATAGAACAAGTCGTACTATATGTTGAAGCACGTGTTGCATTGGCAAAAAAACTTTGTTAACCCTTCAGCGCCGGGATCCGTTCGTGGTACGGACCTAGGTTTCTTTCCTTGGCGCCGGGATCCATACCACATACGGACCCTTGCCGCGACTCTTTTAATTTGCCGTATTTCGATTATAAACATTTCTTATAGAATGATATTTTTGTTTAACACTGAGGAATGATTTTTTATTTGAATTTTATAAATAAAATATGTTTTGTGAACTCTTAAATTGACTTATATATCTTTTTTTTAGTGTACATGAATGGAAAACTGCAAAAACACTCTTTCTCACATCTCTTTTTTATTCTTTACTTTATCAGTTCGTAATATTTTCTTTTATTAGAAATTAATCACACGGGTAATTTCTTAAATTTTTAGGAATTTAAAGAATTTATTTTGTTCATCTGGCTCTTATTAACATTATAAAAATTGATTTCGAAAGTTACGATTTTAACATCCAATTTTTTGTCTACTTTAAAAAATATAGTATATTAAAATATAACTGTACTTTGTAAAAACTAAATGGACAGATTATGCAAATAACTAAATAAATGTGTCTATATTCTTGGAACACAGCTGCACTGGAATAGGCTAGTATCGTAAAGAGGCAAGAGACGAAATGAAAACGGATCGTCAGTGACGGAAGGAACCCTCCCTGTTTTCTTTGTTATATATCTTCTGATATCTCATCGTGCTCTCAGTCGAAGGAACACTTCATATTATCAAGACTAAACAAACTCGAGAGGCAACAAATCATTGTATATTGGTGCAGCCTCGGTAAGACCTTGAGGATGTAATTTCAGTGAAGATTTTGTGAGCTAAGCTAAGTGGTCATGGAATGGACGATAGGAATACAATACTTCTCTTTGTTAGGCATTCAAATGCGATAACATTCTCTCTCTCTCTGAGAGAGAGAGAGTTAATAACCAGGCATAGGCTCCAAAGAGCCGGTGTTTACAAGAAGCCAAGAAAGCAACGCAGCAGACCATTGAGTAGACCAGAGAAGCAAGCTAAGACTATACAGAGAACTTCAGCGTGTGATATCACAAAACGTCGAATATATCGATGACTATTTCCGAAAAAATTGCATTCAGGAATCTGTAACACATTTCAATTGGCATGGTCTTTCATCTTCACAGGCTATTAACGTAAAAGAATATTAAGATATTATATTGTACATTTAATTAGAGATGAGTCCTCGAATCCACTTACCCCCCCGAATCCACCGAATCTCAATGGATTCGAAGATTCGAAAATTTGATGTGGATTCGACTGGATTCGAAAAACGCGGATTAATGTAGTTCAAGATCGCGCCACCATTTTTTGTTGCACTTTGCTAAATCACCGATCTATATTCAACCAGTTTCGTTGTAACTCACAAAAAATAGGTGAAACAAACTCACAATGGGCTCACTCTCACGCAGATAATCAATCATACGTGTTCCGTAGCCGTAGTAAAACATTTTTGATATTAATTCCATGGATAGCTCATAGGTTAGCAGTTATTGCCAATTTACGGATTTTTCGTCAAAACAAGATCATTTTTTCTTACCGGCTGGCAAAAAAACATTACGTATGTTATAACATGTGATGTTGCAAAGTATGAATTTCTGGATTAATTTAAGGAACAATTAGTAAGAGTTGAAACATATTTTTACTTACGATTCAGCATAAACAGATTCTTTTATGTAAGCTATAGAGGCTGTGTTACCACGCACTGGTAACACTGAAATTGACACATTCTCGGCGTCCCTAGAAGCTCATTATAAGTGAAATCACGTCATTGATGTACCGGTTCTTATTATATTGGTTTCGTGATTCTGTACTTTAGTTTCGAATGTTTTAATTCAATCAGAATTATGTCGGAAGTTTGGGGACACTATACCATCTGTGAAGACGATAGAAGATACGCGAAATGCATGTATTGTGGCTTGCGCATTTCGAGAGGTGGGAAAAACATGACCACCACAGCTTTAAAGAGACATTTGAAGCAACATGCCGGTTTGATTGAAAGGCAGAAAGTGAGGGAGTGTGGTCAACCCTTACAAATTGATGTGAGGGAAGAACTGAATGCAGAGGAAGTTGATCCTTATTCAAGTGCTTCAACTCCTTCCACTTCGAGTGCTTTCGTCACTCCATTAAGTTCCCCAAACAGAGAAAGTACGTTTTTTAAGGAACCAAAGAAATTGAAAAGTGATGCCAAACAGCAAACATTGAAGGAAGCGTTCTATCGTTACCAGAAGTTTAAACCTGGCGACCGAAGGAGTGAGATGATTACAAAATTAATTGCACAGATGATATGTGTAGACAATCAGCCATTCAGTTTAGTGGAAGATAAAGGCTTCCGTGCTTTAATTTCGCATCTAGAGCCTCGATATACCATTCCAACTAGAAAACACTTATCTGCTTTTGTGATTCCCAATCTTTATGACCAAGCAAGAAGTGAAGTTATGAACTTATTGAACTTCACCCACCACGTGTCAATCACTACAGACATGTGGACTTCAACGGCAAACGACAGCTACATGAGCATAACGGCACATTTTGTGAGTGACATTCATGCATTGAAACATCTTTGCCTTGATGTTGTTCCATTCCCGGAGGTTTCGCATAGTGGGGATAACATTAAGAACTTTTTGGTTCAGTGTCTGGAAGAGTGGAAGATAGCAGACAAAGTCTCTTATGTTGTCTGTGACAATGGGAGAAATATTGTGGCTGCTGTCAATTCTTCCCCTTATCAGGGAGTTCCTTGTTTAGTTTAGTTAGTTAGTTTAGTTTACATTTCAGCTAACTGTAAAATATGGACTATTAAACCAAAAGGCGGTCAACAATCTGGCAGGTTTATCTCGGCGGATTGTAGGGCATTTCAAACACTCATGCCAGGCAACAAGTGTGCTAAAAAAATGCCAAAAACAACTGGGAATGAAAGTTCACAGAGTTATACAAGATGAACCTACTAGGTGGGATTCTACGTATTTAATGTTCAACAGATTACTAGAACAAAGAAATGCCATAACTCTAGCTGCAGCAGATACTAAACTTCCGACAGAGCTTTCAATGTTTCAGTGGGATTTGATGGATGATGTGGCATCACTGATGAAAATATTTCAGGAGGCCACGAAGACTGTCAGCAGTGAACATGTGACAGCTTCTGAAATTATTCCGATAGTGAATAGTACCATTGAAGCAATAAAGAATGGAAGCTTCATACGAGCAGTAGGGCTGAAGAATGAACTTGTGTCTTCCTTGAAACTGAGGTACAATGACTTGGAAACAAATGAGGTTTATACCACTTCCACCCTCCTGGATCCACGACTCAAGGGTAGCTGTTTTACGTCTGCAGATAATTTGATCCAGGCCAAATCTAAGCTACTGGAGAGAATGAAGCAAATCACATTGAAAGATAAAAGCAAGGTAGGTGTATCAAAATGTGAATAATTTGACTAAAAATAAATCATTTATAATTTTATATATTACAAGTTTTCTTTTTTAGAAATACATACATGCATCAACTGACTTTTTATTTTTAAAGAATTTCTGTTCTAGATATAGGTATCTTAATTTTATACTCTCATGCCTTCCAAAAAAATGCATATTGTTTTTAAAATTCACAGTCTTGAGTGTTGTTTGTAAATAGAGCAAATTTAATTTCCCTTAAAATCTTTCCACTCCATGATATTTTTTCTTATTTTTTGTTTCAGAAGACAAGTGTTGAAGTTGGGCACAAACCAACTGCCAGTAAGCATGGCATGTGGGCTCATTATTCAAAAATCATGAAGCTCCAGTCTGAAATAGTTGAATATTTTGATGAAGAGCAACAGCTGAATTTGTATTTGAGAGAAGAAGTTCTTTCTCCTCAAATTGAGCCTCTAACATACTGGAGAAATAATACAGCATATCCAACCCTGAGGATGTTAAGTAGTAAATTTCTTTGTATCCCTGCTGCAACTGTATCATCAGAAAGACTATTTAGTACTGCTGGGCTGGTGTGTGACCAAAAACGTAGTCGATTAGACCCAGAACGCTTGAGAATGTTAATTTTCCTGAATAAAAATTTGGATGTCATTCAATAAGAGACATGTACCCAATTTATTTCATGACCCAGATTTTCTTTTGACATGCAACATTTTCGGGTGTTTCCAATGGAGGCTTTCCGAATATTTACCTTTTAATTTTGATGTTGAATAAATCAATTATTTTCATTAAACACAGATAAGAAAAATGCATAATTAAAATGAAGTTGGTTAAGGTAGATTCGATACAAGATTCGAATCAAATCCCTTTTAGATTCGATTCGAGATTCGGATTCGAGGAAAATGTGGATTCGACCCATCTCTACATTTAATACTAAATGCAGAACACTATACAGCCGTTGGTTTCAAGATTTCATTCATCTAACATACAGATGAAAATTTATATTTCTTTAAAGATGGTACTTATAAAATCTGATATTCTGTTTAAATAACATCCGGCCGTACGATGCCGTAGGATTTAAATGCCTCCCGTCGCTGAAGGGTTAATCAATCTCTACCATTAATACAATAGTAAAAATGGTGACATGATTGAAAGAAATGCAAACCAATAGGGCCCTATGGCGAAAAAATTTATATACAGCCAATCCCCGACTAACAGGAATTCTACCAACATGATTTAGGTTTAACAGGATTTTTAAAGTTTTCGACTAACACGGCTGGTCGTTCAGTTGAACACAATTTCTCCATGACTTCTCTACGAACATGAAAATGGCCTAGAAAGCAGAAATGGAAACAAGTCAAGGGCAAATCTATAAACCTTCCGAAGGGGGCAGGGGCGGGGCGATTAAGTGCTATTTTCCTCGTAAATAGGAAAATCTTCAAATACAACTCCCTATATTCGTCAAAATTATATTCAGGACTTTTTAAAGAGATTATCACAAGAAATAATAGTATAGTATATTTTCTATCATAAAACTTATTTTAGGTGAAATATATTTTAAAAACCACGCATACATTGACCTCCCTTATAATAATCCATAATTTGCGAAAATGACGTATAAGGCTTGTTTTGCATAATGTAAAAAAGAAAAAATATATTTAAATCGGGTGTCTGTGACATTTTATTAACTTTGCATAGCACTTCTTAACATTTTATTTTAAAAATCACAATAAAAAACCAAGTCGTCGATTGCCAAAATTAGCAAAACGATCTAAAATCTCTTCAGGGTCAATATGAATACCTTGATGTATATGGAGTAATGCCAAATCCACAAGTCTTTCTTCACTCATTCTGTTCCGCAACCAAGTTTCTAATCGTAGCAAAGCTGAAAAGCTGCGTTCAGAGCTAGCAACACTTATAGGAAGAGTGAGTAAAATTTTTAATAAAATTTTGCAATTTGGATAAATTTCCTCATCGCACATACTGAAAACTTCACAGGCACTCATGTCAGTTTTAATGTTATTGCACTTATATTCATGTTCCCATTTGGTTTTCCACATTATTAATTCACTTAGATAAATAGTAAATGAATTTGAAATAATGGAAACATTCAAAAAAGTGAGAATATTTTTCCCATATGACGTTGCAGTATTATCTAACTCAACTTGATCCAAACACAATAGTTGTTTCGGTAATATATTTCCCAAATTAAATGGCTTCAGTGTATCATAACAAAAATGGCTTCGAAAATCAACTAGGAGAGTATCAATCATTGGGATAAATACACTACGTCGATAGTATTCCTCAGCGGTTTCCAAACAGTTAATTCATCTTGATGCATACCAGGGCTTAATGAGCTTTAATTGCAAAATATCTGCAAATTCATTGGCGCTTTTCCAAATTCTATTAAATACTTTGTCAATCCTTTTCCTTTCACAATCTAATAAGCAAATGATGTCCTCAATGCATTTTATAGCTGAATACAGATCTAGCGATTCTTTTTGTAATGACTTACTAACCGGAAGTGTTAAGGAAAAAATAAAAGTAATGCATTTCATCGAAACAATGAATTCACTTGTTATGAGATTATTAAGGAGCAAATCTGCCTTTGTTGAAGATGTCCTATCATCCCAATTACTGATATCTTTCAATATCTTGGTAATTGTGGAAAAAATTTTCTCAAACATTAAGCAAGCATTATGCCTTTCTACCCAGCGTGTATTGCACAAGCTACTACTACTAGTTAGTGATAAAACCCAAAAGACTCAATGCTTCAAAAATATTGACTCTGCTGACAAAGTACATGGCAAATGACCAAGAACGGAAGTAAATCGGCAGCAGAGGTGACGAAGTGCAAGGCGTGCAACAGAAAACTTAGCATTGGTGTGCAATGCTTAACTTGTGGAACATGGTTCCACATAAAATGTTCGAGAAGCAGCTCAGAAGAGTGCATGGAGGACAATTGGAAGTGTTTTGTGTGTAGGAAGAGTGAGGATCGCTCTGCTATAGAGGAGAAGGAGAAGATAATAGTGAGTCTGAAGCAGGAGTTGCAGAGGGCTAAGGAGATAATAGAGGTATAAACGAAAGAGAATACGGCACTGAAGAGTGAAAAGATGAAGGGTCCAAGTGGTGAAGGATGGGTGGAGGTCAAAGGAAGGAGAAAAATAGAGGTGAGAAAGGATAACTGTGCTAAGGAGCCAAGCGTTCGTGTCTTGGGAGACTCCATGATTCGTTTTGCAGGGGAAGAATGCAGAAGGCAGGGTGATGCGGTGGAGTGTTTCCCCAGAATTAGGATCGAGCAAATGGAAAAGAAAATTTTGGGAAGTAGTGACGATAGTAAAGAAGAAGTTTTGGTAATACATGTCGGAACGAATGATATTAAAAGTGCAAGGACTGATGATCACGTGGTGGGTTTGGTATGGGACATGTGTACATCGGCTAAGAAAAAATTTAGAAATGCAAAAATAGTAGTGAGTGGAATTATAAGAAGACGAGATGTCGCTAGAAGACGAGTGGACTATATCAACGAAAGGATAGATTGGGTTTGTCAAAGTCAAAAATTGTGTTTTGTGGATCCGAATTGTTGGTTGGGAGAGAATGACTTAGAACGTGATGGGCTGCATCTGAATAGACAAGGAAGCAAAAAATTTGGGAGATTGCTGAGGAATGTAGTGAGGCATGCGAGGGCGGGAAACTAGCTGGGGAAAACAGAGGTGGGCCATTATCAACCATTGATCAAAAGAAGATAAATGACAATGTTATTATGCAGATGTGTATAGTGGAAGACGAAGAAGAGGCAGGGGAAATAGAACACGAAAGAGGTGGTGGTTGTCATCCTAGACGCATGCAGTCCAATTGCAAAAGCGGTGGTGGTGCTGTTGAGCTGACGGAGAAATCAAATAAAGGTAAGGGTTTGAGGGTACTTCAGGTTAACTGTCGAAGTGTATATAACAAGAGGGAAGAGTTTCTAACGTTAGTTGATGCTTGCAATTCCGATGTAGTTATAGGGACAGAATCATGGTTAAAAAGCGATATAAACTCCAATGAGATTTTTCCACCTGGTTTCACGGTATATAGAAGAGATCGTGAATCTAGAGGAGGAGGGATTTTCATTTGTGTCAAACACTGCTTTGAATGCACACTTGAATGGGTAAGAAACAATTGCGAGGCAATGTGTATAAAATTAAGAAATCCTTTCTTAAAAAAAGCAAATCGATATTATAGCAGCGTATAGAAAACCGGGAGAGGATTATTATTTGTTAGAAATGTTAGCGAACTTATTCATCGAAAATCCATTAACGCAGGACATATTAATTGCAGGAGACCTAAACTTACCTTCGGTTAAGTGGGATGGGTCATCAGCGGGGGGGGGGGGGGGCGGGAGGGTTCAGGAATTGGCAAACAGCCTTATCTATGAAGGGGGATTCACGCAGGTGGTAAGATGGCCAACCAGGGGGGGTAACATTCTCGATGTCTTTCTTTTAAGGCCGTATGAGTCACTTATTTGCTCGGAGTCAATGGCAGGTATTAATGACCATGATGCTGTTTATTTAGAAATGGACTGGGTTGTTACGAATCCAATGAAGAAGAAGCAGAAAACTAAGGTATGGCAATATAGCAGAGGCGATAGAATTGGATTTCGACAATATTTAACGGAAATTTTTCCAAAGTGGGCAAGTGAAGGGGGAAGCGTAGAAGAAATGTGGGTAGCGTTTAAGAAATTATTGTTATTAGGACTACAGATGTACGTGCCCGTAAAGATTCTGAAGGACAATCCTGATCCTGAGTATTATAACAAAACTATTAGAGTGCTGAAAAGAAAAGTAAGAAAATCGCATAAAATGAAACATTTAGGATATTTATATTCTAGTAAATATGTTAAATTAACGAAAGACTTGAACAAAGAAAAAAGAAGGGCGAAAGAAAAATATCTTATAAATATTTTAGATAAAAGTAACGGTAGTGAATTCTATAAATATCTCAGAAGACGTAGGGAAAACATAGAGAAATCAGCTACGATAAAAAATGCAAACGGTGACATAATCGTAGGAGACGAAGAGAAAGCAAATGAGTTCAATAGGTGGTATGCTAGCGTGTTTAGAAAAACCGAAAATGTTGAGACTTTAGTGCAGAGGGTTACAAAGGATAGAGCGTCGGAAACGGAGTTAAATAAATACACTGGATTGATGCAAGAGCCAAAACACATTAAGATTCGGGATGCGGAAATTAAAAAAAAAGTGGCGAGGTTAAAAGATCGCAAATTTAGGGGACCAGATGATATTGCGGGAGAGGCATTAAAGTTGGGTTCTAGGGAAATAGTACCGTATCTGCGATTATTATTTACTGTCACTTTAAATAACGATAGTATACCGACGGACTGGAAGAAGGCGATAGTAATACCTATTTATAAGGGAGGGAAAAAAACCAACGTTGAAAGTTACAGGCCTGTTAGTCTAACATCAGTAGTTTGCAAGCTGATGGAAAAAATAATAGCCGACTACTTGCGCAACTTTTGGGAAGTAAATAATTGGCTATGTAAAAATCAGCATGGGTTTAGAAAAGGCTACTCTTGTGATACTCAGTTACTAGGACTAGTTCAGGATACTGCAGACACAATTGATAAAGGGGAAGAGGTGAATGGGATTGTAATAGATTTTGCAAAAGCATTTGATACTGTCTCTCATGACATTCTTCTAGCTAAATTATGTAAGTTAAGCATAGATAAGAGAGTGATCTCATGGGTCAAAAATTTCCTTATTGGTAGGGCTCAAAGGGTTAGAATAGGTACAAGTTTGTCAGATTTTGTGAATATCACATCAGGGGTGCCCCAAGGAAGCGTTTTAGGTCCGTTACTATTTCTTATTTATGTTAACGACCTTCCGAATAACATTAATTCAAGGATTCGTCTATTTGTGGATGATTGTATTATATATAGGCAAATAAAAAGTGAGGAAGACCGGGAAATTTTACAAGAGGATATCGAAAAGATAGAAGCTTGGATTAGGATAAACAAAATGAGCGTAAATATTAAAAAAAAGCAAACACGTTACGTTCTCGAACAAAAGACTAATAAGTGAGCGCAGATACAACCTACACGGCGAAATGGTACCAAAATATGATTGCTGCAAGTATTTAGGCGTCCACGTAGCAATCTAGGATGGGATAGGCATATTGACAGTATTATAGGAAAAGCATATAAAAACCTACATTATGTTATGCGTAATCTTAAAGGAAGTAGTAGGGCTGCGAAGGAAAAGGCGTACAAAACTATAGTCAGACCAATATTAGAATACGCGACGAATGTATGGGATCCACATGGGATAGGTCAAAAAAGGAAAATAGAGAAAGTCCAGAGGAAAGCTGCAAGATATGTGCTAGGTAGGTTTAAAAAGGAAGACAGCATCACAGAAATGTTGAAAATTCTGGATTGGGAATCATTAGAAAATAGGAGACAAATTAACAGATTAGGGGGACTGTACCAGGCATACAGCAATAATGAAGCATGGGAAGACTTAAGAAGTAAAATGCAGGTGCCGAATTTTTTAGGGAAAAATAGCCATGAATTTAAAATTAAACTTAGGCCGCAGAAGACAAATACAGCAAAGTATTCGTTTCTAAACAGGGGAATCAGCGAGTGGAACAAGTTACCTGAAGTGCTCTTCAAGCCCTTACCTAAGGACGCGAAACATTTTAAACGTAGAGTTAGTTCATATATGCATGGTAAAAATAAGACGAACTGTGAGGAGGAATATTAGTAACATCAATATCTATGTAACTATGCCTAAGTGCAGGAAAAGTAGTGGATTGCTTGGAAGGGTGAAGTACGGTGGGGAATTTGTGGGCCCCGTGACCGCTACGGTAGCCGAGAAGGCCTTTCATGAACCCACGAAAATCCACTCTCTAGGCACTGATTGTAATTAGTTTGAAATTGTATATTGTTAAATATTTTTTAATATATTTTAATTTTTCTAATATAATTTATGAGCACATTATTTGTAAAATTGGAATTTTAGAATTATATATTATGTTTTTCTTGCCACCTGGCCGGCTGGCCAAATTGCAATGTTTTTTTAAATAAATAAATGTCAAAGCTTGGATGACATAAAAATATTTGAGGACCAGCAAATAATAAGGTGACCAGATGTATTTTACCAAAAGGGAGGACAAAGAAGGACAAATTTGATGATGAAAAAAACCTATTTATATGGCTTATTTCATATTTATTTTGATAAGTGTGTCTTAAAAGCAGAGCTTAGAATGTGGTACAAACGTTATGAAAATTCAATATCTGCAATAGTGCTATGGATGTACTAGCACAGTGTGATAAATTATAAATTTATCCCAATATTTTTATAATGCTAAAAATATTTGTCACACTTCCTACTACTACATGCAGCAGTGAAAGATCTGATCCGTCAATGCAGCGAAACCCGAAAACCTCCACCAGCTTGTTTAATAAATGTTTAATGAAAAAGAATCTTTTTTAGAGTTGAGCACCCTCAAGAGAAAATCCTGTATGTGCACCTGATAGAAGATAATATGCATAAATACCTCATAAAACCAGGATATTTCTGCTGATGGAACATGTCTTTCCATTATATAAAAAACAACATTCACAAGATTTGCATAAAAGAAGACACTCAGAAGGCACTTCTTCTGTGAAGGTTCATGTAGCCATACATGATCAATGCCAGTCAATAAAATACAGTCGCATGCAACTTTCAAATAACAACATGGAAAACATGCTGCCAAGAGTACCTTATAAGTAATGTTTAAACATTTAAAATGCGTTGAATGCTGGGAAAAATAAACAACCCCAAGGTGAGAAGCACTGAACATGCACGAGTAAGAAAAGCAAGCAGAGCCGAAGGAGGAACCTCTCCAAATTAAGATGAAGATGAAGTAAAGCTACTGAATTGAAATTGATTCTTTCATAGTAATTTATGGAAGTCATATCTAACTTAACAATAATTTCTTAAAAACATACATTTAACATTATTCTTACAAACTCTATTAAAAAGGTCGAGCAGAAATGATATTTACCTTGTGTCCTCAACCAATTTAAGGTTGACTTTTTCACATCCATCTGGAGGTTCTCGCGCCAGAAATTTGTTTATGTGGGGTGATGTGCCAAACTTTCCAGCTTCCTGATCAGGACTGGAACCTCGGCTGCCCCCTCTTAACCCTGAGAAAGCCAAACACAAGCAAATAAATTCTACTAATGTTACCATACTCAACTGATAATGGGAGCCTTTCATCTTTAAAAGATATCACTTAATAATTGTGATTTGCATGAAAAATCCAACTGTGTGAATATGTCACCCGAGAAAAGATATTTTCTGAACTCATAATTAGTAACATTTTCCACACTTACTATTCAATGTACAAACATGCAGTTATATGTTTCATGAGTTGCAGTTCATTTGATGCAATAAAAGTATTTTACTGCTCTAAAATCTGTCTTGTACCCTGTAGCTTTTCAGGGGAAATATAGCTAAAAAAGGTAAACAGACTTTTACCACCAAGAAGGAAAAGAAAACTTAGTGCCATCCTTACTTTTAGGGTTTAGAGCTCTTACTTTGTGAATGGGGACTTTATCATTGATAAGGTTTCGAAGCAATTTATTTCTTTACGACTCCTATTTGCAGATATTGATCCAAGTATAAATTGAAGGTTCATTAACTGCAATAGTTGAGCCTTTCCTTCAAAAGAAAAAATATGCTATGTTGCAGGGCACTGTTTTTGTTAATTTATGTACCTTGATGAGATAATGCTGATACATGTATAGGAGCAACCATCGAACAATAATAAAAAGCTACTTCTGTCTCTTTGTGGCTCACTCTGCCATGCTATAAAAATGTGAATAACTCAATAATGGAACGAGATTCATCTTTGATATTTGGCAGGAATGATCCACTCACATATTATAAGATGATGACGAAAAGAAATCTCGAAAAAAGTCTCCAAGGTAGACAATTCCATTTCCCATATGATAACACGTCAAAATCGACTTTTTGACTTGCAGGCTTTTACTCTTTTTGAGATATAAATTTGAAAGAATTTATGTATGATCTTCAGATTTTAAAGAAAAAACTATGAAGTTTCTTATTCCGTTCATCTATTCCCGCCTACAGTTCAAAATTCCTCACGTTAAATGTTTAATTCACCTATTTTGGGGAAATCTTGCCATTTTAATGGGATGTTGCCATGCCAACCCATTACATTGTTAAACCACGAACTCCTATTGTTATTTCAATCCTTATGAGTGAAAGCATGCTCTGAATGCTCTTACAATTAGTACAAGAGAGAGGAGAGAAATTCTTTTCATAGCAACAAATGTAAACATTTTTTGCATTATTTACGAGAAGGAGTACATTTTAATGTAGAATATTAATCATTCACATGTTAAAACTAGGTACTTAGAATCATCACAGGAGTTTGAAACTTGAAACAACGGACACTTAAAAGAATGAAAGTTTGTTTTCTTGCCATCCAAAGTAAGTCAAGGCATATTTATGTTAATTTTTTATTTCACAAAAACCTTTCCCGTTGAATTTCAATGGGCATCTCCCTAGTTATATAATATTTTCCTGCTGTTGTAGGATTGTCTGTCAAGAATTAAATTTCAATATTTTGATTTTAACCAATGTCTTCATGTGTCCTGTGGCCAAACATGACTTTTTTTAATAGCACCTAATATTTATTTAATAGGTGGGTATTAGGTGAGTAGCCATCTGCCAAAAAAGCATGAGCTCCATATAATGATCATTTACATTTTCCAATTAGTTAACACATGACTGTAAGACATTTTTCATTCGTAATTTCAAATTATTTATTATTGTCATACAAATTTGGGACTTGAACCAAATGACACATAAAAGAATGAACATTCATTTTCAAACAGTATATTTTCTAATATGGTTTGAATCGGTCCACAAATTTTTTTTTTTGCAAAAAGATTAGGTGAAAATCATTCATAGCCAATAGCAACATAACTGGAAAATTTCAGCTTCCTAGCTCATCCCGTAATGTCTAAACAGTTATCTATTTGTTAAAACTTGAAGAATTTTTAACTGCCAAACAAATTAAAATATCAAAATTTGTATAATCCCTATATCGTTTTTTTAAGAATTCTACTTATTAAAAAAATTTCAACTCCGTAGCACATGCGGAAATACATAAACCTTGAAAATTTGTTTCAACAATTGCGAATTTTTAGCGGCCGCATTATTGCACATTTTCATGATTTTTGTTTTTTCTAGCTGGTTTTGCACAAAATCCTACCTATGAAAAATAATTCCAGCATATCTGGAAATGCCTAAACATTAGTATCCTCCTATATGTTATATCCTCCTCCTCTGTAAGAAACGTCTATATAGAATGATATTATCTTACTTTCAGGACTCTGAAGAGGGCTACTTGGTAGCCGATATATGCATATCAGTCCCACTCTCTTCTACATGGCTTCCTTAAATCAACCTCATCGATTTTTTATTTTAGCTTATTCCGGCTTTGTTTGTTTGTTTTTACATACAACAAGAGTCATTGCAAAATTTTGTTTTGCATACCCATTTTGCGTGTGTGATTGTCAATGGTAACTGGCATGGAAAAGTCTCCCGTAAACCTGGCTGTTGACCTGCTGTCCCTGGCACTGGCCCTAAAAAGTCCCTAAACGGTAGGTGGAGTGACTATTTTATTGGGTGAGGTATCTTTTTCTTCTTTTTTAAAATTTTTTTCCCCTCCTTCCTTCTTTTTGAGCGAGTTTTCATCAACCTTAGGGTTAATTACAACATTTGGAGACCTTCTTTTACTTTTCGCTGTTCATTTGTGCCGTGAACCTCATTTCCATATATAGAGTTAAAAGAGCAAGATTTTTCCAAGAATGTTAAAGATATATCATGTAACTAAATCAAGTAAGAGAAACTGACCTGCATGGTCGATACTTGGAGGCCTTGAAATGTCCATGGCCCCTGGGATGAGAGGGGAGACAGAGTCTCTTGAAGGCGGCCCCGAAGACTGTGAGCTCCCTCCACCCGCCCCTCCCACTCCCTCGATGCTTCCTCCCAAACCCCCTCCACTTCCTCCTCCGCTGCCACTCCCACACCCCACCATGATGAACTCTCGGCCACCAGGGGTCTGTGTGTTGACAGAGCGGGTAGTGGAACGCAGAAGGTCAGCCAATGGTGCCCTGTGACCCTCGGGTGTTGGAGCATGGCAATGTGTAAACTGCAATTTGACGAACAAATCATGAGTTGTTTCAAATTTATAGTATAATTTATAATAGATTGACCTGATTGATGGTAAATATTTATAGCTCTGTTCTGTTAGATTTGGCTTTTGAACATTTTATATGCTACCAATTTGATGGAGGAGATTATTACAAGAATTATTACAGGTATTTTTATACAGTTAGCATTAATTTTCTTGTTTTGACTACCACTTATAGCTTAATAATGAATAATCTATGATTGGAGCACAGGATCTGACATGCACCAGTGTTTTTTAATAAGGGCATCAGATTCATGTTTTAAAGACAATTGAGTATTAATTGGTAGTTTCTTTAAGAATGAAATTGATAACTATTGTTTCTTGTTTAAAGAATTTATAACAGATGAAAATACTATAATCTTTATTATGAACAATTGGCTGCTCAAGTGAACTGTACATATCAGGCATGAAATTCCACACAGCTTTCAAAACTTGATAGAAATTCTAACTCTTAAGAAAATGTTCAAATAGGCTAGAAAAAATTTTCAGTCAAAAGGAAAACATTTTCCCAATCGGTTATAATTTTATACATGGCAACTAAAACAACATTATGGGTTATGAATAAATCAAATGATAAAAAATATTTTTATAACAACATTGCCAAAAAGAAACAATTTACCAGCCTCTTCAATATTCTTCTATTGAAAATTTCATCAAAATCTACTGGATTAAAGTAAACAAATCTCCCACTGGGGAAATTTTATGAATGGATTGAAAAGTTTACTAGTAGTTAAAATTTTCATCTCCGGAATGAGAAATTTTGGTATCATCACCTATCAGATTCAATACATCCACGCTCCCTCCCTAATCTTCGAAAAACACACAATTTACCTTGTCTTCCTCTCTCTCAAGTTCGTGAGAAGAGGAGCATGTTCCGATGCCACCACTTCCCCCAGTGCCACCCCCTCCACCTGCCAGACCCATACCACTAGAACTCCCGCTGCTTCCCACCCTCCCTCCCCCTCCTCCTCCACCCCCACCAGCCATCCCTTTCAGAACCAGCCTCTCAATCTCTTGGTTGAGACCCTCAATGGAGTTCCTCATGCGAGGCACCAGCGGCTTTGGAATGCTTGGTATGGGAATACCCTGAAAACAATTTTCATCAATAATTAGTACCTTCGTAAGTGAACAGGTGTTTACTTAAAAAACACCAATCCAACCTATACACAGAGCCAGGACAAGGGTTAGGTGAGTGAGGCACCCACCTAGGTTGCAGCAAAGTTAGGGGGATGACCATTTGAGCTTTTAAGTGTAATATTTGATATTATAAAATATACTTTTTACATTTTATTTTACCTTTACATTGCAAATAAACTAGTTTTGGGAGATAAAATTGAGCACTGTATACTTCTAATAGGAGTGGGTCATAATTCTCAAACCTTGTCTAGGGTGCAAAAATATCTCATCCTGACTCTGCCAATATGTCCTTTAAACACAAGGCAAATGTTAATGAAGCTATTCAACCGATTTATAATTTTAATCTGCAATATATAATATATTCAATTGTTGATGTTTCATTGAAGCAAAGCTTCAAATGCACATTCAGCATACTGAGCCCAAATAAAAAAGAAGGAAATTTAATCATTGCATTATCAAATAATGCTGCAAACTCGGCATCAATAATCTGCTGTTTATTATTCCTACAGAAAAACAAATTGTTCTACCATTTTCATGAGAAGCACATTCCAATTATTTAGTGTGAGAACAATTACAAGCAGAGGTATGTGATCTGTGAAACTTATACACAGTATAGACCCAACGATTAAATGAGATAGTTTTTTCCAACTGAAGGTTAGCAGTAGTCTTATGTTCCCAAAAATAAATAAATAAAAAATAATGACAGTGATCACGAGTCTAGCATGTATACAGAGAGGAATAAACTCCAATGAATTTAAACTATAGCGTTGGAATCTATTTCTTTCTGTATATTATCTTTACCATAGTCTCCACTCTTTATTAATATATTCTAGCATGGTTTAAATCATATTTATTTTGCGCTGCACATTGTGATAAATATTATTAACCCTTAGTTAGTCGCGTGAAAAAAAGTTCCGTAATTAGTCGCGTGGGGTCAATATGACTCCAAAATAATTTCTAAAGATAAGCAATAATATATTAATTTATTTATATTTTACTGGAAATAAAATCAATCTTACAATATAATACAATTATTTATTAATAATTTTTACAATAAACATTGATTAAAATAACTTTAAATATTTTTTTGTATTTTCTAATCACTTTCCCTCTCCCCACATTCAATGCACTTCATTATCATATGGTCTTTGCAAGTAAAAGCTCCACGATTTCCACATCTAGTGGACACTTTATTGTCCTTATTTCTTGGGCAATGTTCGCATCTTCCTGTTGATAGTCCCGATCCCGGTGATGCCTAGATATAAACTGACTCTGAGACCTCAAAATCTGTAGATCCTTTATTAATTCCTTCGATAATGATTTCAAGAAATTTCGCCTTGTCATTTCTTTTTGAACGTTTTGTTTATAAACAATAAAGACGTTTATGGCAGAAACATTCAGCTAATAAAAAACACAGCTAACGGCTATCTTTTCGTTCTTCTGCCAACATTATAAGCAGCGCAGAGCTGATCGCACCTTTTGTTGCATTGTTGCATGAAGATCGCGTTGAGGGCTTTATTAGTGATAAGACTATTTTTGCGGAGATCACTCACACTTGTGGGTTAGACATCGGTCGCGGCAAGGTCACTTTCCAGCCCCACCTACAGCATGAAGTAGTTTATGGCTGCCCCCAATGAGCAGAAAGATTCAAGCTCACTTCTGCTGTCACAGAGGATTGCCCTCGATGGGGCTTTGGACAAAAGTTGCCTCCTCGAGCGACCCAAGGGGTTTGTGCAGAGGTCCAAGCGCGTCCTCCCCTATAAGTGTGAACGTACTTGGGACTTCTCCATAGAAACCCCATTGAAAATAGGATTTTTATATTTTGGTCTAAAACGTCCCAACCGTGACCATCATGCGACCGGTAGATCCAAAAACTTTGAAGATTGCCAATCTCATTCGTGTTCATGCTTATTCCTAAAAATAAGGGAGAAACTCGTGCTAAAAAGGGTGAGCGGTAATAAAAGGCAAACCGCTTTCTTCTATCCTTTTTGCACATGGGTACTAAGAGCTTCATCCAATGAGGGTGATAAAAAAGCTGCCAAAAGTCGCTAGAAAGATGTTCCATTTTTGAGAGTATTTCACAATAATGACGAAAGCATGTGATAAATAATTACTGTACAGAAAAGGGAATAATATGGATGTAGTTCAATTATAAAATCTAGAAAATAGTTTCAAAAATCATGCATCGGTCTTGATAGAATACGTGGAATTCTGCGTCAAAGAAGTCATCCTCGGGTCAATTCTTCGACAGCAATTTCTAGAGAGACCACGTGCGTTTGTTTGTGACTTTTATTGCGGGTAGAAAACTATGGGAAGAAAACGGTTGCATGTGTGCGCCCGAAGTAAGAAAACACCCGGAGAATTCCGAAAAGAGGGAAAATGGTACATTGGAGGGGGGAGGGGAGAGGGAGAGGGGGGAGATGGGAGGAAGAAGGGTAACCAACCTATAGTGAAAATTAGTGAAGTAGAAATGTATCATAAGAGAACTAGTGTTAAAACAATGAAATACTGCTTATCAGGAAAATTATTTGTATTTCTGATGTGATAATAATAATCTGTATTGCGTTTAACCCTTCTAGACCAATAGAGAAAAAAGCAACAGGTAGAGAGATGTCAAAATAAAAGCAACTTCTTTAACCTCATATATACATAACAAATGGATACACATTAAAATAGTTTAATTTTCTCAATAATTACAATATTTATACTATATGTATAAATATAAAAATATAAAAAAAAAACAAATTAAAAAAAAACAAAGAAATGCTAATTTCTCTTCTAGAATGTCAGTTTCGAAGGCAGAACAAGTTTGGGTTAGATTGACAATACATTTCTTTAGATATTGACGAAAAAACGTTGCTTGGGGTCATATTGACCCCACGCGACTAATTAAGGGTTAAAGATTTAAAATTTTAAAATTACAATTTTGATTAATTTATTTGATTCAGAATTCCTTATAAAATACCTTTTTCATCCAACACAATTTTAAATATGAAAACTTGGATGCGCTTGCAGTATCCAAGCACTAACAACTTGCATAACTAAAGTAAACTACTTCTAAAAATGAAGAATACACAATGTACTCATGGAAATAGGAGACAAGAATTACACATTTTTACATTAATTTTAATACAGAAAAGAGCAACAAATATGGCTACAGATTGGAAGCACAATATTATAATGTAAAATATTTAAAAGCTGTAATAATAACATGAATGAGTGATCCTTTAAATATGAGACCATTTAAATGATATCTGCCTTCCATTCAACCATTATACCGCTGCAAAAAGGACTGCTTATCAGCTTACAGCAAGAAAGAAAGTTATAGTATCAAATGCCCAAGACCCATTTCTTATAAGAGGTAATATATGGATATTTCCAACGTATTAACGTAAAATTAACAAAAAATACCAACAACTTAGAATGATAAGTAAATAACAGCTAAAAGCAGAGGAGCCATTTTATTATGAGAGGAATGATTTCATTTTCTTTGTAAAATGTTGACATTAAAACAATTACAGTCACAAACTTGTTGGTCCTAAATTGAAGCAATTTAAGAATAGTGTGAGATTACACATGCTGTAATCAATCTATTAGCCATAACTTGTTTTAAATATAATTCTCAATGTTTTCCCATAGCAAAGTCCAATTGAGAGATGGAACACAATGAAAGCAACTACTCATTGTTGCAACAAATGCATGTATACACAGAAATTATCTACCACAAGGATAAAAAAGACATCTACAGCAATGTTGAAAATACAGGAGAACCTTGAACATCGCGGGGATTGCATTCCACTAAGTAACATGAAAACCAAAACCGTGATATTCAAAATTATAACCTTACCTGAATAATGGAGTTAGGATCCTGAGTCTAGAGAAAATGTAAAGAAAGATATATGGCAACCCAAAATAAACATCACAAATGAAATAAATGTTATATAAACAAAAAATAATATAACAGTAATTAAGGATAAAACAAAAGTAAATACCACAGCATGTACAGTAATATACTGAGAAAAGTCAGTGAGATGAAATCATGCACATGTTGTATTTGCTCGATTAAGTTTATCATCAACTATCGGGAATCCGATACAGTACAAGAAATTTGAAATTGATGATAAAGCGGCAGAAAGATGTACTACATGGTCCTAGGAAATCTATGTTTTGCACGTTTTTGGAAGAGGAATGGAGGAATCTACCCCTCAGAGTGCAAATATGAATGTGGAAGGAAAACCAAGCCAACCCCAACCCAACCCGCTGGGGAAGTGTGATATTTCGTAAATTTAAAATTTCTGTAATATGTAGGTATGAGTGCGTAATACAATATCTCGGTGAGGGCAAATGTGAACGTGGAAGGAAAGGACATGAAAGGTAAACAAAGCGATGCTAGTGCCGCTGATGTTACAATTAAGAATATTACATGTCTTCTCCCTTACCTATGTTGTTTCATTACAAACCTTGCAATCTTATATTTACGTTAGTCTTCGATTTTTCTGCTTTTCCTCCTCGTAGTTCCAATTCTCGCTGCTTTCTCGGCATCGCCTTGTTTACCTTAGCCCCAGTTATGCGCACAGTACCAAAATTTTTACACCATAAATACTTTGGCGATATTAATCTAATTTGCAATGCTTAGAGATAGGCATTGCCTTTCTGCATATCACCGATGAGGTGTTTTTTATTTACATGTTACCGAGTTACCATATTGCACATCTGTCTTGATGCCATCATGTTGCCAAACGTTAGGTTTACTGAAATTGCTTAATTATCTGCAAAGCATCAGCGATCAACTTAGGATCACCAAATTATATAGTATTTTATTCTTTCTATACATCGGTATTTAAATATTCGACAGTTATTGATACAGTTAAAGTAGAACAAGAGTGAAAATTCCATCAAATTTTAATAACCGCAGGGCAAATAAAGTCATGGGTTTAAACCTATCAAAACTCTTTCTTGTGTATAAGTCGACCCCCGAGTTTTTTGCAAAAAATTGGTCTTAAAACCTTGACCTATACACGAGTACAGTAATCATTAGCAATAATAATATATATTATATAAATATTAACCCTTAGAGTGCCGGGGAGCGCGATCGCGCTCCTCTTATCTCTCGCGAAAAGTGCCAGGAGCGCTATCGCGCTCCTTCTGCAGTCGCTTGATTAGATATTAGTAGTGCACTGTCTTCTCACAGATGGCACCTGACGACAGTGCAATTATGATTTCGAACGTATCTAATTCAAAACTTGACCACTGGCGTTTCTCTGCGTTTTTTCGTATACATGCTACGTGTTTATGAACTTGACCTAGATTTTGCAACCATTAAAAACTCAAAATGGCGTCAACCTCTAAGAATGTGTTAAATACTGACAACGATATAGATAATTATGTCAATTCCCTTGGTGAAGATGAGGATTATTTGGAATCTAACGAAGAAGAAGAAAGTCCTACAGGATGTAATGTACACAGTCCCATAGTTTCGGAGTCAGAAAGTGATTGTAGTGATATTTTTGTTCCTTGGAAACAAAAACGAATTCCAGTTATAAGTGTAAGTTCAGATAGTGATAGCGTTTCTGAAAATATTGAAAAGGATATCGATGATAATTGCAATATTCCTGTTTTTATGGAAATTCAACCTAACCATGAGACACCATTCCAGTCTGTTCCTTCCTTCCTTGAAACACCTGGTGCAAAGCATGCTCCTCCCCATGATGCCAAACCTTTACAATATTTTGATATGTTTTTCACTTTGTCTTTGTGGAACCTAATGGTGACTGAAACTAACAGATATGCAAATCAGTTTTTGGGCTCACAGCAGCAAATATCACCCAATGCTAGAGTTAGAGAATGGAGGCCTGTAAATGTCCTGGAAATGAAAGCATTTGTGGCTGTACTATTGGAAATGGGAATTACTTGCAGGCCTACCATATTCTCATACTGGGTTAGAAATAGTAGAACCATTCCATGGTTTGGGAAAATGTTCTCTAGAAATAGATTTCAATTGATCTTGAAATTTTTTCACCTTGTTGACAATAAAACTCTGTTTCAGCCAGGTCACCAGAATTATGATCCCTGTTCAAAATTTAACCCCCTTGTTGAGCATGCAAATAGGATGTTCAAATTTCATTACACACCACACCAGTACCTCAGCATTGATGAATCTTTAGTAGGCACAAAATGTCATTCAACCATAACACAATATCTTCCTAATAAGAAGCACCACAAGTGGGGAATAAAATTTTGGATGTTGTGTGGCTCTGTTGTAAATTATTGTTTAGGTTTTTTCTGCTATAAAGGTGCAAAATGTGAGGTAGATAAGGCTGAGATTAAAAGGAATGGCCTTGGTCATGTAGTAGTGACCAAGTTGCTCCAACTAGGGAACTACCTAAATAAGGGATATCATGTTGTAATTGACAACTTCTTCACCAGTATTGCTCTGGCGAAGTACCTGTTTGAAAATGCAACTTATCTCACTGGAACAATAAGGTCCAACAGAAGGGGCCTTCCAAAGGATATTAAAACAGGGTATGATGTAGGACAGGTGAAATATTTCCGTAGCGATGAGGTTCTTTTGTGTGGATTTAGAGAAAAAAAATCTAAAAAACCAGTGTTGCTTGTTTCAACCCATGCCGTTGCTGAGAATGAAACCTTGCAAAGAAGACGATATTCGCAGGAAAGACAAAGAACAAAGCCAGCAATAATAAACCAGTATAACAAATTCATGGGAGGAGTAGATGTATCAGACATGATGCTCTACACCTATCTAGATGAAAGAAGAACATTAAAGTATTGGAAAAAGGTGGTTTTCAGTATCTTTGCCAGGATGGTGTTAAACGCTTACATAATATACAAAGAGAACACCTCTGGCAAAATGATGTCTCGCCTCCAGTTCACTTCATCCATTATAGATGCACTTGAGGGAGAATGGCTAGCAGACAAGAGGAAAACGTCAGTTACACCTGTACCAAGGAAACATGCGGATGGTGCTTTATTACGAAAATTGCCGGGCCGAAACTTAAGAAGGTGTGCAGTATGCAGCAACATAGATGGGGGACCAGTAAAACGGTCTAATACTGTGTGTGCCAAGTGTGGGAAAGGGCTTCATGGGCTATGTGTAGGAAAGCACAACTGTTAGTGATTGGGGAAACGTATGGTGTACCTACGCATAATTTTTTTTGTAAGAAAAAAGTGAAAAATTTGTTTTGCAATATCGAATGGACCTAGGAAGGTGATTTTTTTTGTGTATGCAAACAATATGCTGTAAATTGAGGATATATTATCAATAACTGATTGAAGACAAAATTATACCGTCATTTCTGTATTAAAAGTTAACATTTATTTTATTTTAACAATTATCTATTATGTTAATATTTTAAAACAAATTATATTTTATAATACAATCTTCAAATAATATATGTCAAAGATGAAACAAAATGTTATAAAGGTTTCCTTAAATTTTTGAATATATAACTTGACTTATGTGTGATATATAATTTTTTTCCTAAACTATTGTAAAATCTGCAAAAACACTTTGGCACTTTTAGCATAGTTACTAGGAAATTGCCTGGCACTCAAAGGATTAATAAACTAACATTATTTTCAATAATATTCATGTGTATTTAAACATTTTTTGTTTAATTTACAAACATAGCAAACCGAGCACTATCGTGAACCAATATCTATTAATCCTAGAAGCAGCAATTGTTGATTATTCGACACTTAGCTTGTGGGACTTTGTAGGGGCAGCTCCAAAAAGGTTGAGAAGCGCTGTCCTAGTGGATTCATGAGCTATGTATAGCATTTTCATCCTTCTACTGTTTGGCTTTGCCATCTTTTAGTTGATGTGATGAAGCATGTTGGTTAAGCTTTTGTAATCATAAATATTTTTATGAATATGTCAAGGTAGTGTAATGTATTGATATTTTATCTGATATATACTGGAAAAATTTTGTATATCTCAATTTTTTATAGCATGTTGCAAAGCAAATGTTATTAGAAAATTGATTTTCATTTTCTATCATAAAGAATTATTTTTGAACTTTTGTCCATAATGAATAATTATTTTAAAATCATAATAAACTTTGTTTTCTTGGCCTTACAACATTATATAAAATGCCATATCATTATTATACCATTACACAGGGTGTGGCAGAAATAGTGAAGTATTTATAAAGTAGAATAATGCTTTACAGAAAGAAATTTATTTGAATTTGAACACAATATTTTTCTATTCTTTAACATTTTTTTTAGAATGTTTCACTTTTTATATAAAATGTCTTTTAGATGGCCACCACCCTCCTGAATGCACTGGTGCACACGAGTTGAGAAGCTGCGCACAACTTCCCGAAGTGTTTCTTCCGAAATTTGGGCAATTTCTTCTCGGATTCTTTCTTTAGCGCATTTAAGTCTACTGGCCGACTACACTTTACCTTTTAAATATCCACACAGGAAAAAGTCAGGGGCAGTTAGATCTGGTGAACGAGGAGACCATGGCAATTCACCGAAACCAGAAATCACCCGCTGTGGAGACAAACAGCGAAGCGCAGCCATGCTAATTACCGCCGTGTGGGCTGTAGCATCATCTTGTTGAAACCACAGATTATCATTTAGTGGGAGATTTTGGGCGAGAAATTCATTGATCATTTGTGTGTAACATTGCGATGTAACTGTGATGGCTTGTCCACCTTCATCTTCAAAGAAATAGGGTCCAATGACTCCTCTGGACGACACAGCACACCACACCACAGCTGACCAGTATCAAAAGTTCTGCTTATTAACCCTTTCGCTGCTAAGGACTTTTAGCTTCTGCATCAGCTGTGTGCGCCGAGTTCAGTGACTTGAAGCACGCCTGTGCTGAATACTTTCTCTAGGAGCTCCGCATCTACATTCTTTTGTTCGTCGTTCAGTCTCTTTATATTTTAAAAGTTATTTTGTCAATCATTTACATTCATATTGATTATTAACCATCTCGAAAAAATATTTTCATCTTTTTTGAGCAGCGAACGGAAAAGCTTGAAATGCATATATGCGTCATTAGCAGTCAAGGCACCGCTCTGCCCACCCGCATATATGCGTCAATAGCAGCGAAAGGGTTAACAGTGAAAATGGGCGATCGTTCATCAGAAGGTTGTTTGGCAGGTCTGGATTACCAGTCAACATTTCCTGAAACTGATGACAAAATTGCAAGCGCACTACTTTGTCATGATCACTCAACAATTGCACAACTTGCAGCTTGTATGGGCGAAAGTTCAGGTCACTATGCAGGATGCGTCTTACACTCCTGTCAGACATGCGTAACGCTTGAGAGTGCTTACATGCAGACTGCCTTGGACTGCGGCCGACGGACGCTAACACTCGGGCAATGTTCTCAGGTGTGCGAACCGAAGATGGCCAGCCATGTGGCTTTTTACATGTGACGGAGCCTTGTTCATGCCACTGCCTTACCCATCGACCGATTGTGTTTTGAAAAGGGGCTTCCTGTTGATTAAACACTAGTTGAAATCCACATTGAGTGTTTATAATGGACCCAGTCTGAATAAAAAGCTCTACAGCACACACTCGTTCTCTCACTCCTCAACGCTACATGTCGAATTAATTCCAAGGTCACTGCTATAGCTCCAACACACGTCCTCTATGATACCCTAGCAGAGAAGCATGTAATTCAACTTTTTAACTGCTTCATTGTTTCAGCCGCACCCTGTACATGCTACAAGATAAAAATCATAAAATTTCTGACTAGTAAAAATCATTTGGGTCAAATACTATGTCATAAAATGTTTGTTTAGAACAAACTTGGTTAGTAGAAAGACCTCTCAAAATGCACTCCTTGCACAAAGCAAGGCATATCTGCACTTAATTTACCAAGATATAGAACTTTTCAATAAAACACAATGATGAACAATTTACTTGTAATTAAATTCTTTCATTGATAATTAAGAGAATAAGGTGACAATAAGGCATGCTTGTAAGATTTTATGAATAACATTAAAAATGTTTTCACATAAGATAACTGGAGAGAATTCTGAAATTAAGAAATTAAGATTACAAATATAGTAAATTACCACAATCAGATAAACTGTACCTATAAAAAAATTGAATTTCCAAAAATTGTTCTTCAAAATTAAATCAAAATACAAATTTATCCTAAATTAAAAAGTTCTGCCATTATAAGCAAAAATAGTATATAGATAATTGTAATAGTATATTGACAATTTTTTAACAAAAAATCTGATGTGGCCATACCTGTAATCAGTGCCGGCCCAAGCTAAAAATGTGGAGGGTGCAGGAAAAAAATTTTGCGCGTTTTTTTCAAAATTCAATATTTATAAAATTATTCATTAAAAAAATTTGAAAAACTATCTGCAAATTCAAATGGCAGATAACAGCCATTGTACATTATAAAACAAATTATTTTACAAAACTAAAATTTGGAAAATAGAACTTTTCGAGGTTTAAACCTGGCAAAATTTTCAATTAATTTGTCTATACAGTAAAACCTCTACCTTACGAACCCCTTTATAGCGAAGACCTCCAAATAACGAACAATTGACGGGGTCCCGCCAAACTTGTATACAAAATCCCTAATTATAACCTCTTTACTACGAACTTCCGTACTACGAAAACTTCCGAACAACGAAGGAAAAAAGTGGTCCCTTCCGTTTTTATTTACCTCTTTAGAACGAAATTTTGCTCGCTAAACATTTTTTTCAGTTACATAAGTACGGAAGAGTTACTCCGTTTCTGAGCATATGCCTTCATTTGGATAGCCCCGTTGCTCCCGTATAATCTAACAGGCAATGTGCCCCTGAAGTTATGCAACGCCCAATAACCTCCGATCAAAGAATTTCCGAATAACGAATAGACGAAAAATTGGGTCCCTTGATATTCGTTAATGAGAGGTTTTACTGTATTAATTTTTGTTGCTGTTTAATTGTCTATACTAATTATTGCAAGTTCATTCAGTCTTTTTTGTCCCATTGTGGAGCACAAATGTTTTTATCAACTTTAATTTTGAAAATGACCTTTTTCCACTTACCACAGTAGCAGGTAAAGTTATAGTATTAATATGTGTAAGGTAATGAAGTGTAAATCAAAATTCCCACAAACGGGGTAGTGTGTCAATTCTTAAGTAGTATTTTTTAAGAAAAGGTATAATTGACGCATTTTAGTGGAGGATTTGATTTGGTTAGATTATGAGATTTTTGCATAATAATTGCATTTGCCTTCATTCGGATAACCCTGTTACTTCTGTATAATCGATCAATCATCTCTGAATGTATGCAACATTCATTAACCTTCGGTCAACAAACATCTGAAAAACGAATAGATGAAAAAATTGGTTCCCTGAATTTCCTTAATGAGAGGTTTTTTACTGTATTCCTATTTGAAATATATTTATGCATTGTTATTATATTTGTCGGTATTGAGGAAAGTGGACATTAATGTAAATTTCATACCCTGGTATCACAACAAAGGAGAATCAAATTGCATAATGACCGACTACTTGCAAAGGTTAGATGTTTGATTTCAGCCACTATGACAACAACAGAAATGATCTTCTGAACCGAGCAAAGGAGAATCATAGGAATGTAAATAATAAATGGAGGGGAACATTGTAAAAGTAAATTACAGTTCTCTTTTTTTTTCTCTCTAACAATAACCTCTCTACAATTTTTATTTGAATTTTAATTCAAATGTCAATTAAAAGTTTAAAAAAATATTTTTTGAGTCTTGCTTCCCCAATTTTGTGCTCATAAAAGTTTTGTGCTGGGTGTCTTGCACCCTTCACACTCGCCTTAATATTTCTAAAAATTCCACAGAGGTTAAATGACAAATATTTTAAAGAACTGCGAGAAAATTTAAAACTTTACAAAGAACAGAAATAAACTCATACCTTAGCCTTCTGATATAGGATATAGCCACGAAGCTCCAACAACTAAGAAAATAAAAAGAAGAGTTACTAAGATGTAACTAAACTGAAAGTGTTTATAAAAGTTGCCGCCAGGTGGTGTGGTGGAGGCAGCTAAAAAATATAGTTTTTAATATCTCTTAAACGATGAATTATATGGGAAAATGTTTCGAACAAAAGTTGTAGAAAACCAAATTTCCTGAAACTTTTATTCCAGTAATTTTTTACATTGATCAAGCATTAAAGCAAAGATTTCAAAAAAATCTGATGTGGCCATCACATGACTTTCTCTATACCTGTAATATTTCTAAAAATTCCACAGAGGTTAAATGATAATATATATTTTAAGGAACTGCGAGAAAATTTAAAACTTTACAAAGAACAGAAATCAACTCTTACCGTAACCTTCTGATATTGGATATAGCCACAAAGCTCCAATAACTTGGAAAATAAAAAGAATCGTTACTAAGACGTAACTAAGCGTAAAGTGTTTACAAAAGTTGCCACCAGATGCCGTGGTGGTGGCAGCTAAAAAATAAATATTTTAAAATATCTCTTAAATAACGCAGCTAAATAGTAGGGAAGAGTGTAGGTCAGTTTTTGGTAGGGGGATAAACTTTGCACCCGTAGAAAATAAGAATCATGCAAATTTATGTAATGGTACAATATACATAAGGTGACCATACGTACCGGTTTTGGAGTCCTTGTCCTGGTGTCCCGAAAGATTAAACGAAAAGTTTTTTGTACCAGTTTTGGGATGTTTGATGCAAAGGTTTCAGTAATTCTGACAATCCACAAAAGCGAATATAGGGAACACTTGATAAAGATCAACAAAACTAAATAACTAGGTATATGCATTATTTTCTATATATAATTAGCCGAAGTATGGGTGGTTGATCTTGGTGCTTAGCTGCACGTGCTTACAGCATATTGCCGAGTGTGTGGTAGAATTGCGCAGATGGGGAAAATACTGGAAAGAGATGGCGATTTCCAATCGTTTGTTCCCGGTGACCTGTGGTAAGGGTGTTAGCGAGGAGAGCAAGAATTGATGTAGTTACGTATACTATCACAGTGTATTACATTGAAGCTAACCGGCCTGTCAGAATCTTGGTCTTGACTCCGCCAGTATTCGTTAGCCATTTCACTTATAGTTCTTTTTATTCCACGGAATTACCACGTGTTTGACTAGTTTGAGGGAAATGAGAAGTGAAGACGCAGTGTCATAACGAGGGTACGGCGAAGAGGGCATTTGCCATAGGCGCCAAATGTTCCCGCAAAAATGCAGTTTATTTTCCCAAAAACATTAATTTAATACTCCAATGTTAAAGTCATTGTTAATAAAATGCTTTATTCTCTTTTAAAATGCAGGAAAAATAATATTCTACTTAAATAAGGTGTTTCCTAAAATGCTGCCATTGTGTTCTGTAGAGAAAACATTTACAAGCTTCTAAATTAGAGGTTCTTAACCTGTGAGGTGCCCCTTCCCCAGGAGAGGTGCAGAGGGGGTCCAGGGGAGGTGTGAGGTGCCTCCCAGCTGTAAATTGTTTTAATTCTTTTGATAAATGCAACTTTCAGTTTTATTTATTCTTGCTTCTGCTGGATAAGTAAAATAAATTCAATATATGCTTCCCATGTATATTCGTCACCATTTGACCTTCTAAATACTCCTATAATTATTTTATTCTTGTCTGCATTTTCAGGCCCCAAAAAGATGAGAAAATGTCAAAGAAAAGGAAATACAGTGAGGATTACGTTAAATTTGGGTTCGCGTGTAGTTCTGACCTCAATGGAACCGAAAAATCTCAGTACTTTTTATGTTCAAAAGTTCTCTGTAATGATAACCTGCCATAACCTGAAATGCAACTCGATCTTTTCGTGAATGACTTATTGTGATGCAGATAGAAAAATATTCAGGTCAATGCTATTTTCATTGACTTCAGGAAGGTGTTTGATAAGGTCCCTCATGGAAAATTAATAGTGAAGCTTGTAAAATATGGTATCAACCTGAAAATTGTGAATTAGGTGAGAGACTTCCTCAGGAATAGAGAACAGATAGTGGTCATTGATGGAATGAACTCATTCAAGTTGCATCAGGTGTTCCTCAGGGAAGTGTATTGGGCCCTATACTATTTCTAATTTATGTAAATGTTATTTTTTCAGTGGTAGTTAGTAAAATCAGGCTTTTCACAGATGGCACCATTATATATAAGGAGATACTCAACCGAGATGACCATCAGTCACTGCAGTAAGATTTAATAGCCATTTCCGAGAGGTGTAAGGAATGGAAAATTGAATTAATTACAGTAAATGTGCTGCAGTATCGTTCTGAAGAAGTAAGAATAGAGAAATAGGTTTCAAGTACGAAATTGATACAATGATTATTCAAGCAGCTGAACATGTAAAATATTTAGGAGTTACCATTTGTCCTGATCTTTTGTGGGACATGCATATCCGTCATGTTATAGGCACAGCTAACAAGAAACTGGCGTTCATATGCAGAATAGTACAGAGAAAGTATGCAAAGGTGTTATATTTCACTAGCTAGATTGCAGGTGGAACATGCCTCCAATATATGAGATCTGTATGAGAAGGGAAATATAATTAAGTTCGAGTACAGCGAATAGCAGCCAGATTCATTAAACAAATGTATGAACATATGGAAAGCATCACATCATTATTGAAGGACTTAAAATGGATATTTCTGGAAGACCATAGAAAGTGCTCAAGGTTTAGGATCATGGCGATAACATATGTGACATCGATTGTAGGACAGAACGTTACAGAGGCTCATTCTTTCCGAAAACAATATGAGACCATAACAAGCAAGACATCTGCGAGTAATAATTGTTAGGTAGGCCTTGGTGCAGTGCATCCCCTACCACCCACCAAATTGAATTGCAAGGTAACATGTAGATGTATTTTAGGAAAAAAGTTTCAAGCAAACATTGTATAGAATACCATTATCTACAATATTTGAATTTAATGTTATTACAAGTTTTGAAGATTTAACCACTCATATGAGTATTTAATTTTTCAAAACTAGAGGTGGGCATTTAAATTGCAATTGAGGTGAATCAAATCGCAAATCAATTAAAAAATACATGAATTATTCAGTAATTGAGTTGTTTATTCTTAAAATTTGTGTCTTCAACTATTTTTACCACAAGACATGAATTAAAATGTTAATACATATTTATTATTACAAGAAAAATTTAATTTGTTAATAACATTTAATGAACAAATTCCTAAAACATGGTATAAAGACATTAAAAATTTACACAATTACTAAGTTATTAAAAAATAATAATATTATAAATAACATAAATGTTGTTAATTTTAAAATTAGGGTAACATAAATGCAACCATGTTTGTCCTGTATTTTTTTCTCTTTAAAAAAATATATAATCAACGTTGAATTTTGCGATAGAATTTTCAATTTTGCTATGATATGATGGTGTTTCTCCGTATAAAAGTCGCTTTTCAATGCAGCAGGGAACCTTTCCTTGGTGTTTTAAATGCAATGTAGGAACTGTGTATCATTTCAAAGGAGAGCACGTTTTTTCTCCTCTTTTTTCCTGGTGGAGGTATTTGGCTTATGTCATGCGACAAAGGTCTTCGTCGGTATGTAAAGAAAGAAAGGAAAACATCTTATGTCTGTCTATGCACAGCTTATTACAAATGCTTACAATACAATTGATGAAGAATGGAATTAGATTGAGTAAAAACATTTCTGTAAACATTCCCTTCCATTACCGGTCGATCCTTCGTTCATCGCTTCATAGGAGAGCGTCAACCACAAAACAGTTGATTTCAAAATCCAAGGCCAAAATTCTTCCGATAATTTAGTGCCACGCCTCAAAGAGAGGCATTTTGTGAGAAGGATAATATCTGTCATATAATTTTCAAGACCTTTAGAATTTTATTTTAATCTCGACGGAAATTCCGGGGAATTGAGTATATCTATTTGTAAGCATTTGTTTACATATAATATACGTTTAGTTTTGTGATAGAATATTAGTTTTTACCACGGACCTACGGATTTTCGGTTTCTAAAGTTGACCCATAAATACCTGAGGAAAGGGAACCCACCAAATTGGGTTCCTTTTCTTTGACATTTGAAAGAAGATGAGGTCTGTTTTCCTCTTCAGATAAGTGCTTCGCTGTTGTGCTAGCAGGGACAACGCAGCGATGAAGCGAGTAGGCAAGAAGAGGACAAGCCAGCAAAAATCACAAAAAGCTCTTCCATATATTTACACAATAGATTACTAGAAGTGTTTACTAAGCTATAAGGCATTTCTTGATGAATCCAATTACGCATGCGTAAATTTTCTGAAAATATTTGGGAAGGACCTATAAACTAAAGTTTTCCGTGTTTTATACAACGTCATATCTCCCTTTCCAATGAACGAAATGCAACCATTTCTTCTATGTGACTTTTGTAATGACTAAGAATGATGACTGTATAACTAAAACATTTATATTATAAATAAAATATCTTTTAATAAATCAAAAATACTACATTTACTTAAAAATTTCCAGTCAAGACATGAAAAAATTGAGATGCGTAAAACTTTTCACCTAATTGGTTTAGATGGGTACACTTGCTGAATGAAATAGTTACTAATTTAAGCTATTTTTTTATTAAGATTGAACATCAATATCTTCTATAGATTTTCCGGCGCTGAATGTTATATATAAAGCGCGAATGCACGCCGGAAAATTAGCGATTGGTGTACATTCTCTTCTACTCCAACAATCTTTGTAGGTAAAATATTATACGCAAAATAGATATTTACAAATTTCATGTTTTTCATAAATCCAATAAAAAAATTCAGAAAAATCAAGAGATAACTTCTCAAGTTATGATTATTTTAATATTTTCGAGCGTTTTTGCAACGCAATCGTGAAAATTTAAAAACCTCATCCGGCCGTACGGGTGGGATTTAATAAATCTCCTCTGAGCTTGAGGGGTTAAATAAAAATGTCAAATATAAAATTTCACATTGATCTGGTTAATAGATTTTGAATTCGAGCACCTATAAAATTCCTATCACATACACATCATCGAGAAAATGGTCCAAACATATCCAGGGGACCTCAAAATGTGTATTTCCGTTGAAATCTCAAAACTGATTTTATTTCATGAAAACATTACTTTCCCCTATACTATATATGTATACTAAGTAAAAAGTGAGGTTTCCAGTTGTATGCTAATAGTAAACAAAAAACATTGTATTTAATATAAAGTAGGGGTCAGATTCTTTCACTTGCAAAAGCTGAGGAAAATAAATGTATTTAAGTTCATTTCTTTGCCGTGGGTAATCCATTTCCTTTCACTTACTAGATGCAGTAAGCACACAAGGAAATTAGTAGAATTAGTATTAGTAGACCTTGTTTACTTCAGTTGTTACGAATATTGTTATCGTTGACAAAAATTAACAAGTACATGGGTTTCCAGTGGTACAGAAGTGCTTTTTGTCAAATTTGCCATAATACAATCATATACATACAAATGTATTTGCTCTGAAATCAGAAAATTATTTTTCCTTATATTGTGGTAGCCCTGTTTTTTGATCCGTTAAAAACATGCCCATTTCATTTTCCCATTCTATACTCGTCCTACAAACGAAATTTCTTTGAGATCCTTGCAGTCAATACCTTCCAAATTCATAGTTACAGAAAAATTCTAACCTTGATATTGTGGTAGGCCTGTTTAGTTGACCTGGTTGAAATATATTTTGGTTATTTATTTATATGAAGATTATATATACTATATTTGGTTAGAATCTGAGGTCAATTCTCTAGAAATACAGGTAAAAAAATATTAATTTTTATAGTGGTAGCCCTGCTTAGCTCCGCTATAAACATCTTGATTTCATTATGACATGTTGTACAAATCTTATATACAAAATGTAATTGAAATTCGTTCAGCTAATTCGTCCCAAATCCTTAATTACTGAAAGAGTATAATTTGTAATTGTGACACCTCTATATGGCTGATTCGGTTTAAATATGCTAATATGGCTTTGCATAGATGAGTTTATTATAAGTAAATAAGTAATAGATGGAGACTACAGCAAAATTGATGTTAAATAGAAATTAACTCCTTAACCGTAAAATTTTACGGTTAAGGAGTTAATTTCTATTTAACTTTATTATAAGTGTTAAATTTGGTCAAAATTGATGCGGACAGTTCAACACAAATACATGAAAAAATAAATTTAATTATTCCTTGTCCTATATCTATACAAAAAATCTTTATTTTGTTACTTTATGTTGCATGCCTGCTACAAACAAAACTTCTTTGAAATCGGTTCAGTCAATTCATTCCAAATTCATAATTACCGAAAAGTTAAAGTTTGCAATTGTGGCACCCCTGCTGAGTCAATTCAGTCCAAATATGCCATTTTGGTAATTAATTTATGTAAAGATTCTATGCACCAAATTTGGTTGAAATTGGTTCTGCCAATTCTTCCCTGATATATACATATGGACGGACATCACAAAATAGTGCTTTTCAACAATGACGAAAAGCACTAAAAAGGGTTCTAATTATGACATTCTCATTTGATTTTCTTGAAAAAGGCTCCTCCTTTAATGAAAGTCATGCTGTATGAACGCAAAGCAAACAATAGAGATTAACTACTTCAAATTTGAATTTTAGATGTTGCAAGACATTTAAATGACTCTGAAGTTCTTGGTAAGGTTACACATTCAGAAGCCAAACGAGTCAGGATGCGCATCCAAGTTGAATGCGGTCATTTTGATCATTTATTATAAACTGAACTTTACAATGTAAGAACTTGTACCGATAAATAGCTTAATAAAAATTTAAATCATCTTCAATTTCAAATACCCATAGTTCCATAACCATTGAGAATCTGACCAATGTTCATATATTTTTGACTGGGCCTCAGGAATAAGCTCCTCAAGTACTGACAAAAAGTCATAAATCATCCTGTGTAGTCCATAATACTGTACAGGAAATGCAAATAAATTTGACTTCCTCATTTGGATATCAATTTGAATTCAAAACAATTCAAATAGACAAACCAATGAAATATTCTAAGACAGAGTATTCATTGAACCAACTTTTGGTTTGGTAAAACAAGATAACATTGTGGCTATATAATGATCAGTGCTGATCAAACTCCTGCTCTAAGGGGTTATATGAAGTATTTACGAGATGAATTAGAATGCCGTAAAGGATCAGGTGAACAAATGACAATTAAATACGTAAATGGTGCACCAAAGATTGTAAATGTGGTCTCAAAAAACTATTAAAAGTTAACCAAGATCCAGTGAAGATTTATTATCAAATTGCCATGGCTTACGGAGTAAACTGGATGAGGTTCGTCGGAATGTAACTCTGCTCGACGATTTCGATATTCTTGCATTAACTGAGACTTGGCTAATGGAGAATATTTCTGATTCGGAGATTGGTTTAAGTAATTACAATGTATATCGATGTGATAGATGTGCAAAGCTGACAGAGAAATTTAGAGGCGGGTGATCACTTCTTGCAGTTAAAATTAATTTGTCAACCAAGCATATACAACCATTTAATAATAATTTTGAAATTGTTACTGTTTTGCTTGATTTAAAACCATCAAAGATAGTCATTAGTAACATCTACTTACCACCAAATGAGTCTCTTGAGACTTATAAAATCTATTATAGTGAGGTTGCAAGGTTGGTTTATACCTATCTTGATGCTATTTTTGTATTTACGGGAGACTTTAATCTGACTTTACACATCAGGATATTAATACTGGGGCTCCATTGATCTCCTCACCTGCATCTGAGTTAGTGAGAGATACTTTTCTCTCCCTAAATATGTCACAAGTAAATCACATAATGAATAACAACGGCAAAATTTTAGACTTACTTTTCTCAACAATGAATAATATTAAAGTTAATTTTTCAGAGATTAGTTTGGTTAAACCTGATGTACATCATCCCCCATTGGATATCAACCTTAGAGTTATTAAGTGCTGTAAATACAGAGCCATGCTTCCAAAATTAAAATTTTAAGAACTGTGATTATGAAGGTTTATATGAATATTTATCTTGTATTGATTGGTTGGATGTGTGATAGTTCATTTACTAGTGCAATTAATGCATTTTATAAATGCATGTAGAGTGCATTTGATATGTTTGTACCTGTAGCGACAATTTCACCAAAAAAATTTCCTTTGTCGTTTAGCAGTAATCTAAAAAGGTTAATTATACAAAAGAAATTGGCTAATAAAAGGTATAAACAATCAGGTCTACTTGTTGATTATAATGAATTTTCTAAACTTAGGGCTAAGTGCAAGCTAGAATTAAGGATTTGTTATAGTATCCATCTAATAGAGAGTTAAATGTAAGTCAAAGTCCAAAGTATTTTTGGTATTATGTGAAATCACTTAAGTCTTCTAGCTATTTGCCTTCACAAATGTATTTGGATGTTAAGGAGGCTGACAGTGCTCCAGGGATTACAAATTAATTTGCTCAGTATTTTTTATCCATTTATTCAGACAGAGTTTTGGATAATCCTGAAGTGAATAACAGTTTTCAATTTTTCTAATTTGGAAATTTCCTTAAGCAAAGTATGGAGTGAGCTTAAGGCAATCGATCCAAAAGTTCAGGCTCTAATGGAGTGCCCCCATCTGTTTTAAAGTCATGCTATGCTGTTTAGGTGGAACCATTAACAATTATATTTAACATATCTTTTATGTCTGGTAAATACCCTGATATTTAGAAATCAGGCTTTATTGCACTCGAGCACAAATTTAATGTGTAACCACCACGAGCTCGGACTGAAAACTGGCTGTAGTCTTCTGAAATACTACCTTGGATATAAAAAGAAACTCATCGATTATATTACTTCTCCGGTGCAATATTGTATACACATGAAATGAATACGAAAACACTTTAAAAGTAGTTCGTATATAATAAAACAAAGTTGTTTTTCATTGCTCGAATTGAGACCTTATGAATGGGCAGAGAAAGGCTCTTTGTTCTACGGGGATTGTAGGAGAGTATGTCCGAATCAAGCGAGCATATCAAGAGGTAGTCAGAAAGTGTAATGAACGTAAAACAAAAAAAGCATCGCGAAGTATACCTGAACACACACACACAAACAAACACAGACATCGTAAAAGAAAATGATCAAAACATGTTCAGGAGAGCTCAAAACGTGTATTTCCGTTAAAATCTCGAAATAGATTTTTTTCATGAAAACAATACTTCCCCTGTGCTATGTAAGGAGAAAGTAAAAATCGGTACAATATACAATGCACAAACTTTCTTATACACATATGCATTTGGTCTTACTACACTCTTCCCTGACTGAAAGAAACTCCTCCTGCTACAATAAACAACAAAAGTGTGGAAAATGTCTTCTGGATGTACATGGTGTTAATACAGTAGCCTCAATAATCTGGGTTCTGCTTAATCCAAGGTTGTATTCTCAGACACCGCAGCAAAAAAGCATGTGTGGCAAAGAAACAAAAGACAAGACTCACTGTTTTTCATTATGAATTTACTATGCGTATGTTCTATTATAATGCGTTATTTCCCAAGGATGATTAAATTTTGTTTTGTAATTTGTTATTGATAATAAATACATCTAAATAGCTATATTTTTACAACTTTATATTTAATGATTCCATATGATCTGGGTTGGCTCTGGTCCAGTTTACCTCAGATTATTAAGACTAACGTATATCGATTAACTCATATATGTGAAAATAAAACTTGTAAATAGCTAAACCATCCATAAATATCAAGTACTATGTGGACTGACAAAGCAACAGGCTATGAAGCAACATTGCAGGATGACGATTGTTAAGAGAATTGAAGAGAGCTGGGTGGTAGCTGGGCGTAAAACTTGATATATTATAACTGGATGCTATACAATTAGTTTCTGAGAAATATGTTTAATGCAGTATTGTTTATGACATTAAGGTCTATAACCAAGTGAATTTTAAACAAAATCAGTAGAGCCATTTTAGAATAAATCAACAATTTGTGAAAATTAACAAGAATAAACTACTCTTCATTGTTATGCTATATTGTTCTTCTCTTCACAGTTTCTATTCTGGATAATAATATACCTAAATTGAACTGTTTAGGCTCTAGCGCCATGCACAGACAGACAGATGACATGGCAAAAACCACAGTTTTGGACTTGGGGACAACTAGAATAAGCATTTCCGTCAAAATCTCAAAGCCACTTATTTGTGGTTAACAATACTTTCTCTATACCCTAAGTAGGTACATGAGAAGTTAAATTATGCTATAGAAAAATTTTAAAAATGGCATAATGTAAATATAATCATAACATTAAAAATGTCCTATCATCAGTGTACATCATGGGCAAGATTCTTTCAAAACAGTCTATTAAAAAATTTCTAATACAAAAAGTCATAAAATACAAAACTCTCTTATGCACATAATTTAATACCACAAAAATAAATTTGCAATTAATTTCTAAAACTATAAAGGCAAATCAAAACTTCAAAGCTATAATTTATAAGAGCATAAATATACAGGCATGAGAGGCATTCCGAGACATCTGTGCACTATCAGAATTTGAGCTCAACAAACAGTTTTTAAAATAGCACTTAACCCAATTGATTTGTACTTTTCAGAAATTTTACCATTTTTATCATGCAACTTATATAAAGATAGGAAATTTTTATATATTAATTTAAAAGTCAAGAAAACGAAGTACCGCATTTACTCATGTAATACCTGCACTTTTTTCCCCACAAGTTCCCATAAAAAAACAGGTGCAGACAATACACGATATTTGCCCCTTCATCTCTTAAGGGTAGGCCACCTGCGACGAGACGAGTATGCAGTTTCTTCGGTAGGCTCAATATGCGTATGCATTTTATTTCCTCGATTTATAACCAAAGTATTTTTTTACTGCGTAGAATAACATAATAAGCATGATAGGTATTTGTCAGATATTTTTTAAAATTCCTTGCCAGCTGTAAACCTAAATCACATAAATTTCTATGTAAATAGAAGTGTCATTCATTCTCATAGATAAGGTGATATAAGAGAAATAATCAACTGAATTGCATATATTTTTCATTAAAAACAAACAAATTCTGTTAGATCGCCTTTTAATTCGTGAAATGCTCAAATCACATTTTACCATTAAGTGAATTTTTTTGGGTTACTTTTACGTTACGCAATCCTAAAAGAATATATGTACATAATTTTAATACTCTGTATAAAAGCAAAGAACACAATCTTGTGATGGAAATGTGTCACTAAATAAATAGCTGTTGGAATTGTTCATTTGTGCTTTCTGAAAGCTGTAAGTGATACATTTTATCCACAGAAATGTGAGAAGTGCTTCTATGTAACCGTTCGCAGTGTGTCTAGTGACCAGTTTATTTTTGGTATTGTGATCTCCGAGGGATTTGACATGGGGATTTATTTTGAGTATGAACCGTTTACGTTTATTTATGTAAAATTTGCTTTTTCTATGTGAATCATGGCTGACTTAGTGCAATTTCGCAAAATTAGCAAAAATTACTCATTTTAAATTAAATAAGTTGAGAATGTGCAGTGGCTCAAAATTGAAAATTTCTGTGAGATCAAGGAGCTAGACTCCAAAATAGGTTTTTGAGTTGTCTCTGTGTAATATAATGGTAATGGTTGTGAATTTTTAATGTTTACATAGGTTAAAAATATATAAAATATCATTTTTTGAAGTAATTTCTTAAAGGTTTGCTTGTTGCCATCATAATATTATCAAACTCGGCTTCAGATAGATTATTCAACCGATATTGCTGTAAAATATCAAAATTTTGGAAGTGCGGACATGACACAAATTATAGTTTTTTTCCCGATTTTTAGCTCTAAAAACGGGGGTGCGGGCATTACTCGTGTGTGGGTATTAAACAAGTTAATATGGTATATGACAATTATTTTTAAATAATTATTTATTATGAACTTATTGGTGTACAACAGTTTCAAAAAAACTAATTCTTGCACCATTTTCTAATATCATTTGCGATGAAAAAACGTATTATAAAATAAATGAGATAAACAAAATATCATAAGTATTTCTGGTATATACTTGGTAAAACATCAATATAGTGTATTACCTTGACATGTTCCTAAAATTCTTCATGATTACGAGGTTCTTTGATGATGATTGGCCAGAGCAAAAGTAAACAAAAATGGAATACGAGTGATATTATGATTCAGCGGCGCTGCCACAGCTTCAGACACGTAACTATAGCATAGGTATCAACAGCAAAATAACATCAGAATAACAAATGACTAATGATAGCTAAACTTAAAGTTGTCGTGAACCTAATCTAACCCAATCTTAAGCGAACCCAACCCTGCACATTTCAATAGTAATGTTAAGAACTTTAAAAGTTCCGATGTTAGCGTCACTGCAAAAGACTGTGGAAATGCAGTGAACCAATGTAAAAAAACATAATAAAAGTGACCAAGTCAAATAGAAATAAAGTTAATAAATGTATAAATAACAACTTGTCTTTAATTAGAGTGGAATGACTATCTCTGAACAGAGAATGAAGTACAAATGAAGGTAAGTGAGAAAAATGCTGGGACTATAATAAAGGACCGTAGGATTTAGGTGCATTATTTTAAAAATTTTCAAAAATTAAATTTTTAGTCCCAAATTGCCAACCGCACTATATCGAAAATGCACAAAATGAGGCATACCTATATTACTACTTCTTGCTTGATATCGTTTAAATCATTCTGATCATGTATTTTTAGAGGTGTGCTTTCAAAGGTCATATTAAATTTAGGGAAAATTATGGTAAAAGCTAGATATTACTGATTAATTTTTTAATTATTTATTCAACATTATTAATTTTTTTATTAATGTGGTCTGACATATGACTATGACTGGAAAATGCAAAAGTTGGACATCATCCAATCCATAACCATAATAGCTTAATGTCTATGAAAAAACAGTGAATATACCAATATACCAGGATTTTCCTTAAATTTTACTCCGTCTTGAAGAAGTTTAAAGAGTTATAAAGTATAGCATACCTTTGTGTGCTGCTGAAGCATAGGGCCTATGGAGGCAGCAGGAGATGAATTTGTAGCTCCGAGGGGTGCTCCCCCACATAGGGATGAGATCTGTGTAGAAGACAAAACAGAGTGGTCGCCATGCACTGGATTGTTTGCCCTTTCTCTTCCCCCACTGCCGCTGCCAACCCCACTACCTCCTACCCCACCACTTCCAGATCCACCAGTTGCTCCATCTTTATTTGTAGTTCGCTGTAACCTGTTTAGCAGAAGAAATACAATAAATAACAATGCTTTAATATTTCAAATGGAATTCATTAGATAAAATACAGAAAGAACTATAGATATAAAAATGTGATGACAGAAAGGATACATCTTTTTAAAACCCAAATGATGCTGTACTGGAAATATCATCAAATCATAAAAATGCAGAATTGTATGAGTTACACAGTTAACAACTACATTGAAGTAAAACAAAAAGTAACTGTAAGGAATATAATTAGTTTGCCAAACAAGCCAAACGACAGAAATACATTTAAAAAATAATTACACAGAAGGATGAAGCTATACCCTTTGAGTCGAGGTTCACCTCTTCACATACTAGAATCTCCCACCAGAGGAGCATATAATTATGAACCAGCATTAATCATATTTCTGTAGTTGAGATCTATTATCTCTTCCAGTTATTAACCCATAACCATTGCGGCAATATATTCTAGTCCTTAACTTGATAATTAATCATGTAAACCCTTGAACTCTCAGATATGTAACATGCTCCATAGTCTAAACCAGTGTTTCCCAACCTATGGTCTGTGGACCACAAGTGGTCCGCAAAGGTTTTGTTGGTGGTCCACGGAGGTTTCCAAAATTGGTTTATTTTTAGGCCGCACCTCATATTTAGCTGGAATTTTTTTGGGAAAATTTAAGAACGTTGTACGCCAGTGGTCGGCAACCTTTTTTGATGTCGGGTCAATTACAGGTTATGGAGAAATGCAATGGGTCAATTAAAAGATTGAATAAAAAGAAGAATCAAAACTTTGATGTTTATATAAGCTATATTTAGCAGTTGAATTACTCTTTTATTTTCAAAACGTAAACCCTTATGAACCTTGGTGGGTCACCCAAATCGTGATGTCGGGTCACTCATTGATCCGCGGGTCATAGGTTGCCGACCACTGTTGTACACTATCACAGGTATTGAATATTTTTATTAATGGCGCTTTTACTTAAACATTTTCCAACTCCTTCATATCATTGTAATGAGGTGGTCTGCAGGGGCTGAATGGATTGGTGAAGTGGTCCGCAAGGTTCAAGAGGTTGGGAAACACTGGTCTAAAGAGCCCGACAATGTCCTTGGCATGCCTACTATTGCAAGATTATTTTATGGTTATTTTGGGATGTCACCAACAGATGGCAGGGCATGTGTGTCCACTGTTCTTCTAGTGACCAAGAAATGTGTCTCATCTATTGATATAAATTTAGATTCTACTATCCATTTGCTAACCAACTTGAAGGAAGGATGACAGCCCATAAACTTAAGCATGATTCCATAAAGGAACTAAATTACAAAGGATAGGAAAGAATAGAAAGGTGTGAACAAGTACTAGCATGCTTCCTCACTATATGAAAGTTTGCACAGGGATACAGAAAAATACTCGTCTATGTGGATGTTGCCCTCTTCAATGCCTTTGTAATATTCTGAAAATCAAGGAGTAAAATGGGGAAACAAACAAGAAGAACTTCATACAATCCTGAGTAGATCTTGCTGAGCAGCTTCCTGAATTAGTCCTCATGCCAAGTTAAAACATCTGGCAGGGTACCTCACATAGATTCACCCACCCTACAAGTGAAGGCATTGCGACATTTTTCTTGGGCATAGACTTCGACTTACATGGTCTACACAGCACATAAAAAGAGGGAGAGAGGATGTTTTGTCTTGTGCTTTTTTATGTTCCAGAGTTATTTTTATTACCACAGCCATCAAGACTACTTAATTAAGATAGGAGTGCATCCATCATGAAATAGTTTTCAATTATGGATTAACAGTTTGAAAAATTTAAACCATTATCTTTGCAGAGGTCCTTGCCTCAGTACTGGCATTTAAATAGGCATTCTAGGCTGTGCAAGAGAAGATTACAATCAAGATTTGGAGATTAAAATAACTTCACTGGCTAATAGTTGAGAATCCCTGCCTTACAGTATAATCTAATCAGTACCTATGCAAGGCAATCAATGATTAAGCATAATCTTTGAACTGGAGGTATAGAGCATTAACTTCATAGAACTAGGCAAGATTATACAGTAAAAATGTTTATGCAAATTAAGGTTTTGTATCTTTAAAAGAAAACAAATGCCAACAAAAAGTATAACAACATTCAGTAATGAAGTTTATGACCAACAATTGTTCAAATTTGGGGTTTGAAAATGTATTCATAATTCTACAAAAGGGTTTTGTATAATATATTTTATTGATTAAGAAAACTCCAATAAATTTAAGAATACATTCTGTATGTGAGAGCCCCGCCCTGAATTGTCTACATCTGCAATGAGGAATGAATGTCTGCCACAAAAGAAATTCTACCCGAACTGGACAAATTTTGTCCACACAACAAGGTATAACATTTGAAGAGAATATCAAAAAAGTAAATGCAAAAATTAACCACGACTATATAAATAACAGTTTAAAATTCGATTTGGTACAGCAGACTTACGACTGCTCAACTTAATAAATAAGATAAATAAGATCCACACACTTACGTCCAAACTCATATATACGACCGCCTAAAGGTCAACACACTGAAAGCTAAGCCACGTGAGCAAGCTTTCTACGCAATGTGTCTTTGAATCGCCACAATAGATTTCCCGATGTAGTCTCACACCGCTCACAAGCCATATAGCATTTATTGAACACGACGGAAACTATATCGCCGACAATCGCCAGGTAGGTGGTTTCTCTTCACATAGCTGCGCTGTGCAGTTCGGATGGCTGTTCCATCATTGCCTTACCCCCTCCGCCAAAGGAACGAGTGGTCTCACAACGTCACATGGTCTCATAGCGGCAAGTAGTCTCATACCATCATAGCATGGCCGATATAGCGAACGCGAGGTCTGAGCTGATTCAGTCTCCAGCCTACGCCTGAAGCAAACGCTTCTCTTTTGCAAAGCTCTTTAATTTTTTGTCAGTTTTCTCCAAATTTAGTGGTCAATTTTGGTATTTTGTGATGTGAAATGTGATTCCAAGAACGAAACTCCAATTTATAACATTGCGCTTATGGGAAATAAGGGTTCGACTTACGACGTCTTGACTTACGACCGTTGTTCAGGAACCAATTAGGTCGTAAGTTGGGTGTCTGCTGTACTATCCTGTTCTTGACTCATAAATTGTGAGCAGCGAGATATGGAATGTGGTGCTGTGAGTGACGAGAAATGGTACTATGTGGAGGTTGCTATGAGTTTTTTTAGTTTTATGGTGTTTGTTCTGCTTCCGGTACCCAATCTCCACTGACGTTGAGAGTGGCATTCATTAAGACAGGGTGCCGCAGGCACCCAGCACTTCAATCTCTGCCCATACTCCCTCCTGTACACCTCCTTAACAGCTTTCATACATTGATATGCCTACATGCAAACCAAGTCAACCCCCAACTAACCCAACAAAACCCAGGGGCAGGAAATTGAACGAATAAAACACTAACTAACCCAACCCAGGCGGAAGAAACAGAATGAAACCAGCCACCAAAAACTCAAAGTAACATCCATGTAGTTCCATTTCTCATCACTCATGGTGCCACATTGTTCCATATCTCACCACTCACAATTAGCATGTCGAGAACAGAATAGTATAGTCCTGGCCAGAATTAAAGCAACACCTCGTGGCATTCTACGGCGGCATCCGCACGAACTTAAACGAGCGAAGTCTCTTCCGACGGAATGGCAACCCTGAACAGGTGCAGGAGTAGGGGAGGATCCGAGCGCTGAGGGGGTGAGGAAACGCCGACAGTGTATTTGATAAATTCGGGGTATGGTTCAAGGATTCTCGGTTGTGTAGAGAAGTTTTCTCGTTGCACCCAAGCTTCCTACTCTCGGAACTCAGGAAGCAATCTTACAATTTAGAAAGCACGGAGAGAGAGATTAAGTCGAGGGAGAAAAAACGCTAAATGCTATTTATAGTCATCAACGAAACCTTTGCCCATGTAATGCGAATGAAACACAAATAAAATTATAAATCTAATATTATATCTTTAATTAATAATAAATCCACCCTCCTCTGTTCTGGATAACTAGTTCCAATCTCTTCGGCATGGATTTAAGAACGATCCCGCATAATCCAGTGCTTATGCTATCCCATTCTGCCTTAATAAACTCCTGAATAACCACTGAGGTTGAAACAAACGAGGCGGCTGGCCTGGGATATTCTCAGGAGAAACCGTAAGTGCGCTGTCTGTCAGATGGGACCGTACTCCCCTCCCTTGGCATCTTTCTCTAAGAGCAGGCAAATGCCGGCCTCGGGTAACATTCCTCTCTTCCTCCCGCCTTCCATACCTATTGCCAATCCTTTTCTTCTGGTCTGAAAAGCTGTTATCGATACTCACTCAACCCAAGCCCGAATTGAAACAAATTTTCATGCAAGTACGAGGACGGTCCGTCGGCGGATCTTGGCCACTGATCTGCGGTCAAGAAGAGCAGCGATAAAAGAAATTTTAACTCCTGCTCACCGTGCTGCTCGCCTCGAGTTTGCTAATGAACACTTAAGGAAAGGAGAAGAATTCTGGGGCAGAGTGATTTTTTCCAACGAGAAAACATTTTCTTCGGCGTCTTCTGGTCCAGTGCTGGTGTATCGGCCCCAAAATACTCGATTTGATCCAAGATACATTCACGAGCAAGCAAGGAGTGGACGCTTTTCGGTTCACGCCTGGGCATGGATATGTGCAGACGGCCCAGGGGTATGCTGGAGGGTGGAAGGAAATTTGAACGGGGCGAAATAGTTCAGATTTTAGATAATATTATGCTTCCCTCAGTGACGTCATTATTCGCAGATGATTTTATTTATCAACAGGTAAGTGACCTTTGAAACTACCTTAATTTTGGGCATGATGTCTTCTATTCTGCGGAATTTAAACATTGATGTACGAAGTTACGATTTTTCCATTGATTACTTTTTTATTCGGCTGTGTCCTACGTGAACGGCATATCGGTGTGTGGGTTGCGCTGCCTGTCCGCCCGCGTTAATGTCAATGCGTTGTGTCCGAAGTATACGCGTGTAGTTTGAGCTGTCGCAATTTTCATTGTTGTGGCAGATGGCTTCACCACGACGCGTGTTTTTCCATACTTCCTTTGAAGCCATGCAAGGGGAATGCGAGGAAAAACAAACAACTTAAATTTTTCCTTTCTCCATGCATACGACGTATATAGAGAAAATATTGTATTCATGGAAATTATCGATTTCCTGATTTTGACGGAGATACACGTTTTGAGATCCCATGAATACGTTTTGATAAATTTAGCGATGGTGTGATGATGTCTGTGTTACAAACGTTTGAGGACACAGCAACTCAAATAGTTACAATCCTATCACCACGATTCACGAAATTTAACATCCACAACTTATTTAACCCAACAATGAACTGATAACTTTTTGACAACAGTCTGCATACCTGAAGTGGGGTATTGTGACGTCATATTCTCATTTTACTCGAACATGTCCTTTAATATTTCAGTAAGAAAATGATTCATAACATATGTAGATGATATAAATATCTACAACGTATGTTTTTAATAATTATCCATAGAACGCACAATTGAGTTCAGTTTTTTAATATTTTCCTTGGTTTTCCAGTTATCCCCATGAAAACGTTGGTAATGAAGATTTTGTATGCAAATAAACGTAAAGAATGTTATCTTTTACAAGTATTGTTGGAAACGATTTCCTATAAAATGCATCGCTTAACCTAATTTAATCTGAATATAATAAAGTTCCAAACTTTCAACGAAAATCCTAATCGGAGAATCGTATGTAGTCTGACGAAAGCCATGAGTTGGTCACATCAAATATGTAATCAAGAGCGGGCGGGTGGTTAGCATCTCCGCGCCGCCCGCAAATCCTCACTACGGAAGACGCATTATAGTTGATATGTTAGTTTTCCCCCGCTCTACACTCGCCGCAACGCCCTCCCGCCTAGGATACAGCCTATAATAGAAGTGTTCGTGAATGATGTAGCAATAATTATTTAACTATTATAACTTTATTTTTTATTAAAAACAGGACAACTCTCGAGTGCACACCTGCATGGTGGCTAAAAGGTGGTTTGAAGAGCAACAAATCACACAGCTGGTGTGGCCAGCTAGGAGCCCCGATCTCAACCCTATTGAAAACATTTGGGCGTGCATGGCAAGGGAGATTAAAAATAAAAATGTGAGAGCCCAAAACGCTGCTCAATTGTGGCAACAAATAGAAGAAGAATGGGAGAGCATAAGCGCTGGATTATGCGGGAACGTTATTAAATCCATGCCGAAGAGGTTGGAACTAGTCATCGAGAACAGAGGAGGATGGATTGAATATTAATTAAAGATATAATATCAGATAAACACCAGTTGTTAGTTTTTATTTATCATCTTATTTGTATTTCATCCGCATTACAGGGACAAAGGTTTCGGTGATGATTATAAATAGCATTTAACGTTTTTTCACCCTCGACTTAATCTCTCTCTCCGTGCTTTCTAAATTGTAAGATCGCTTGAGTTCCGAGAGTAGGAAGCTCAGATGCAACGAGAACACTTCGCTACACAACCGAGAAAATTTAAACCATACCCCGAATTTATCAAATACACTGTTGGCGTTTCCTCACCCCCTCAGCGCTCGGATCCTCCCCTACTCCTGCACCTTTTCAGGGTTGCCATTCCGTCGGAAGAGACTTCGCTCGTTTAAGTTCGTGCGGATGCCGCCGTAGAATGCCACGAGGTGTTGCTTTAATTCTGGCCAGGACTGTACCTTCGATTTTTATGATTACAACGCATACTAAAGAAAGTCAGCTGTTCTTTTCGAATCAAAGGTCAGAAGATCACCACTGAGGATGGCTGCATTGAAGCCAAAATATACATCTGGTTTTCCCAACCATTTTTAGGCTAAATTAGTAATACCAATAATCAATTGCATTTCAGCCTTTAGCTGAGCTAGACATTTCATTTTTGGAAGATTGGATAAGAAGTTGATAAATATACTCTCATGTTGAAAGCTAAGATTTAGAGGTAAAAATTCTTCATGTTGCTTCAATTTCAATTATCTAAGCAAAAATTTGCAATATATTCAATGAAACATAATAAAAGACGTTAAATGCACAATAAAGAAGAAATTGATTGCAAGCCAATTTTGCAAAAATGATCAACAGAGGCCAATGGTTTCTTTATAGTCTTTCAATGAAGGGACAATCTTATATTATATGAGATTACTTTTGATCTGCCGGCAAATATATGGCCTTCTTTTGCTAAGAGTCATATCCAACCTTCACTGCTCCCTATACCATGATTTTTTCCAAGAAATTAAAATAGGCATGTAAATAGCTAATCCAAAAATGTGAATCATTTCAGGAAAATGTATTGTAGTTTTTATGAACAAAATTTTATCCTCATAATTTGAATATAGCCTAAAATAAATCAATGGGAAAGAAATGTAACGTCACTTCAAAATATTGGGAAATGTTTCCTTTTGGATATTTCATATACTACATAATCTAACACAAAATGTATTTAGAAGTAATCTACTGCCTTCCCAATGGAGATGAGAGATTTTCCAAGTGAGCAAGATGGGTTCACAAGTGGTATAGGATTTGAACTGTCCCTTTCCATCATCACTAAATTCTTAGTCCAGTGTTTATAAATGATAACTCCTTTCTCTTAGGGTTTTCTCCTTTTTCTCAAATGTGCCCGTCTCCCATTAAATGTATAGGTTAGTGACAGATGTGGTTGGCATAGGTCGTTTGCTTTTTGTGCTTTCAATCCCTCTTTATTTGTACTTGATGATCAATTTTACTAGTAGGTAATTAATTGCCTTACTTTTTCTCATATGTTAATTTGAACAATTTAACAAATATTCATCACAAGACAAAATATTTATAAAGTTATTTTAATGTAGCAACAAAATGAAAAACCATAATAAAAACCAAGGGTATATAATGTTTATGAGACTTCTTTTAAATTAAAAGTAAAATAACACAGTAATGGTCTGATGCAGTTTGTGTCCTACAAAACCGGAAGTACATATTAGACACAGCCATGTAGACCAAGAATATGAGATTCAAATATGACTCTCATGGCAGTGAATTGTTTATTTGAGATTTTTTTATCAAAGAGAACTCATATCAGAGGCTAAATGACTATAAACTGTTAAAACTGTACAATTTCTAAACAAAAGCTTATATAATTATAATTCCACACATATAACTGTACACAGTTATACAACTACTTTACATTCCAAACAACCATCTTTACCAGCGAAATTTTTCTTGAGAAAGTAAAGCTAATAAAAAAAAATTATGTGAATAAGTCCAGAAGTTAAATCATCAATACGGCTAAATTATTTTTGTTTCTGTGGATTAGTTATTCACAATAAATGCACACAATAACTGAATATTTTTAAGTAAAAAATCAAACAAAAAAGGATAATAGATTTTGCAAAAAATATTCAAACATACCTGTGCCTGATATATTTTTCAAGTTTGTCCTCATTCCCACAGGAATCCAAGTATCTGTGAGTTTTTCTCTGCTCATTGTTCCATTCCTCAGTTGTCTGTAATATATGAAAGAAGATGACCATTGTGCTTTTTAATGCAAACCTAACAATATTCTGATTAAAAAGATGTAATATTCTGATTGAATGATAAATTTCATGTTTTCATGAAAATTACTATGCCAATGAAAGGAGATAGAGACATACCAGGAAGCTATCGACCAGTAACTATTGTCCCCGTTTTGTCTAAAATATTTGAAACACCAACTAAATTCTTATTTTGAAAGCAATAATCTGTTTACCCATTCTCAATATGGTTTTTGCTAGGGAAAATCTACAACTCAAGCCGTAGAATTAGTTGTCAATCCAATTCTCAATGGATTCGAGAACAGAGACTATACTTATATTACCTTATGTGATTTATCACGAGCTTTTGACTGTGTTTCCCATCCAATTTTATTAAACAAACTCCAGCACTACGGCATAAAAGACTCCACATTAAATGTCATAAAATCATATTTGTCAGGTAGGAAACAACAAGTGTACTTGTGTGGTAAATATTCAGAAATGTGTGACATAAATCAAGGTGTGCCTCAAGGGTCAGTTATGGGACCTTTTCTTTTTCTGATAATGATAAATGATCTTGCATGTAATGTTTACAAATCAATTTTATTTGCTGATGATACTACCTTTATTAATAGCAGTAAAGATGTGAATGCTATTAAGTCTATGTCCACTGCTATATTCAATCAATCTAACATATGGTTTTCTGCAAATCAGTTGTTTCTGAATGAAGACAAAACACAATATTTGATGTGTAGCTTATAGGCTAACGAGGAAGAGTCTAAATCAATTAAATTACTTGGTTTTCATCTAGATTCAAAACTGAGCTGGAACAACCATACTTCAGGGGTGTGCAACAAACTGTCTCGATCTTTGTTCTTACTTAGGAAACTTAAGTATATGATTTCTACTGAATATATAGGAAATATCTATTTTGCCTTCTTTCAATGCCACTTAAACTATGGGCTTAGATTATGGGGCCATGTACCTGGCATGAAGCATATCTTTACACTACAAAAGAAGGCCATTAGAATTATAGCTAATGCTGCATTACGTGATCACTGTCGGCCACTATTTGTAGAATATAAAATAATGACTGTGTATAGTTTGTATATATATGCAAATTTGGTAAATGTTAAAGAAAATTTAAACACGCTAACAACTAGATCAGATATTCATCACTATAATACTAGGACTAAATGTAAACTTGACATTACTCATTGTCGGTTGTCTAAATCTCAGAAGTCATAAATATCTAAGCATGAAGCTATTCAACAAACTACCTAATGCTGCAAGAAATGTTACTGTAAATAGATTTAAATCTGTGCTTTTGACCAAGGCTTTATACTCAATTGATGAATATTTTCATTATGACCTCAATGACATAGTGTTTTGATTACTGTTTCTGTATGCGACTGCTTTTATAAACTGATATATTTTTTATTTGTCCTTTTTTATTATTAGTTGATATTATGTATTTTTGTACTATAAATTGATTACATGTATTTCTCTATCATTATATCTTAATTTTTAATCTACTGACGATATCTATTGTGGTCTGTAACCATTTAATGATAAATAAAATTATTATTATTAGATTTTCATCAATAAAAAGGCAAATGAAAGCTTTAGCATTAGTAGTGAAACAGCTTATTTAAAAATGCTGAGGAAGTATAATAAGACAATAATTTAAATTGACATATTTGTTTCTAATTCAATATTTTCAATGTTGGCCAATCTAGGGAGTATCAACTGCTGGGTGAAAAGAAAACTACTGAAAATTAATCAAAAACAAAATATGTGCACCTGAGTGGCTTTATCAACCAGAAGATGGCCGCAATACATGTAAAGACTATCTCTGGGCCAATGTCCTTTCAGGTATATTGTATCAAGAGAGGCTGTTCTTCTAATGATACATCCAGTACTGCCCCCAACAGAACTCACACCAACACAACTGGATCCACCACCACTGCTACTTCCACTGTTGTAACCGTTTCCCGTACGGTTATTCAACGTTTTTGACTTTCCTGAAATAAAATCAAATGTCCTGCCATAACCTACGGCATTTTAATATGAAAATGAATGTATACCGACCGGACTTAAGATTTTAGATTGTTTGGTGCTTATCACCACAATAAAATATAAACAAGTAATATTCATCGTTTTAAAACTAATACTATGCCAATAAACTATTAGCAAGAAAGCAAAAGCTCCCTTATCATTATGACAATTGATAATATATGCATTCCTGAAATATCGTGTTCACCAAAAAATGCAGTTGTCAGTAAAATATTCGATGCTCTCAAAACCATACTTCAACCGAATGTTACAAATGATGTTATAAATAACAACTTCTAAATTGCTATATGATAAAATAAACAAAAGTTGTATACCAAAGAAGAAACCGGAAGAACAATACCGATAACAGTAAATAAGATAACTATTTCACTTCAACGGTCAGTATAAACAAACAATTGATAAACAACGATGATAACCGATCGTTACGCTGAAAACACGTCAAGAAATCAAACCAATACACTTCAATATATTACAGTTACTCGCTGATATACTAACACGTCTTTGCTGTCGTTTCAAGCTATTTATCAAGAAAAAAAGCTTGAAAATAAGCACAAAAAGAAACAAATGTTAACATTGAGAACCAATATCATAATCTTACAATAGTATGCATTGTCTAATCAATCATTTTGTCAATCAATTTGGGACACAACGAAAAAATTAGTTAAGAAAAACGTCCCCCATACCTCTGTAACTTAGAGATCCAGGACTCCTTTGACCAGATAATACCGAATCTGGTGAAATCCGCGTTTTCCACGACGATGTTGGTGACAAAGTAGGGCTGTTACTTTTACTTTTTCTTAAATTGCTACCTTGTCTCATTAATGAAGACATGGGCAGTGTAGCTCTCAATGGGCCTTGCTTTGACGAGCATGGAGATGATTTTCTAACCCGCTGTGATCCCTGCCCAGACATTTTGGCATGTAGATGAAAGAAATTCTTACTACAATTTACGCAAGATAATGATATGTTGTTAATTTGACACATTCAAACACAACCAAACATCCATTAACGTTCACTACTTGTGCTGCCCCTGCTGCGCAACTATACTACTCCGAGGACAATTTCACGTCCTGTCACTTGCGATCTTCTGCTGTCTTTAGCCGGGTCATGTGACCACGTATTTGTTCATTCATTGGCTAGTCCGTTATCTTGATGCAAATCGTATAATGGATTCATTTACTCCAAGACCTAAATTTACATGAAACGATTAATTTACACGATTTTTTGATAAAGGAGAATTCCATTCTGCATAATACCACTTGATCAGTAAATAAAACTCAAGTAAAAGTACAAATATTTCGTTTATTAATTTTTAATTTAAGGCTAGTTGCAAACTAGATACATAGAAATGTGTCTAGTATACTGGATGGTACACTTGTATTCCTGTGGCAGTATTTGGAAATTAACTTTGTACAAAAGTCAGACTCATGTAATATTATACAGTGTAAAAATATAACAAATCTGGTCAGGAACACAAGCCAGTAAACATTTAGAAGGAATATCCTTACTATTGATACAAGGATGAAAATTTAAATATGAAACAAATAGTAAATAATAAATGAACATGGACGAACTTTGGAAATTCTTTTTAAAATATATACAGGCACCCTTACTTTGGAATTATTTAAATATTGTCAATGGTGTCAATGAAACAAAGGAACAAAAATGAATGAAATGTAAAAATTTATCATCTTCTCTTTCGAATTGACCAGACATCCCACTTCGTACCGAGCTGAGGTTTAACCTTGCGAGGGGATTCCCTTCTATTTTGATTAATGATTTTCGACCTCCTTCCCAAAGTAGAGAACTTCCTCACACCGCTTTCAGGACTTGACATACTCAGTCTGTTACTACTAACACGTTCACTCCTCATAGAATAATTTGGAGAACTGTTTGGCCTCAAGGAGACATCACCTCCAGAAGTCTTACAGGTATTTACTGAATTTTCCTTCAAAGTAGGTCCTTCACTAAGTTTTTCACTGCCAGACGTACATGGTAATAACCCATCCTTGTTCGACTGTCTAGTTGACATTTTTGTGCACTTTAAATTCTTTCTCTCAATCACAACAGTAGGAGAATTATCAACATTTTTAACAGAGATGTTGTCTTCCTTAAGTGGATACTTTCTAGGCCTCCCTCGACGTCCTGTTATCCTAACCTGAACAGCTGGTGAATCGACTGTATCAATACCAGCAGTAAACTCAACTTTCTTCCGCTTTGGCATTTGCCGAGGCCACCCTGTACGATTCCTTCTCTTTTTCTTTCTGGATATTTTACAAGTATGACTTCCAACTTCAGACACTGTACCACAAGTTGATGCAGTTTCAGAAGCAGAATCACACTCCACATTGTCCGCTTGAACTTCTTGCTCCTCAGGGACATGTTTCCGAGGCCTTCCAGGAACACCTCGAGGCTTAATGGCAACAGGTATTGGGTTTAATCTCTCATTCAGTTCACTTATGCCTCTTTCATAAGCCTCATTAATAGCACCCCTTTCCTCCTCAGTTATATCTACACAATCACAATCGGGAAAACTATCGAGAAGAGATACTACATCAGGTACTGCATCATTTACTGTATAATTTATTAAATCCTCCTCACAAATTAAATGCTTTAAATCTAATTCTAAATCTTCCAGCTGAACTTGCGCACTTTTGTTTGACTGTGCTTTCACTGGATTGGAGCCTTCAGCCTTAACTTCATCTTCTTTACAATTTACATCAAGCATGATTTCAATGTTTTTGGCAATATCTTGCATTTCCTTATCAGAATCGGACTTAAAATCTGAGTTTGAACCTGCTGGCAAAGACACCCGATTAGCAGATTTTTCTACAATTGGCTTGTGGGCTTTATTTTCCTTACGCCTTTTAGCCATTAAACTTGACATAATTGCTAAAGTAGATGCATGGCACCGCGGTGATTTTCTGGCGTTCTTTCCAACACCAGAAAACCTCTTTCTTTGGAAGCCAGTTCTCTTGAATCCATATTTGCTAATAATGTCAACATTAGATTCATAAGGCATTAGAAAAGGTTTGAAAGCTGAAGATTCACTGAATGAAGTAAAGTGGATCTCTTCCCCCTCATCTTGACGCTGGTACGTTTGATACCATGGCTCGCTAAATGGTATACTTTCAAATGAAAACTTGACATTTCTGAAGTCAGAATCATCTGGAGAATTTTTATCTTCCTCCAAGTCAAGCAGTGCATCAGGAACATCATCCTCAATTGGTTCAACTAATGTCTCTTGTTCTTCCTTGACACTCACATCATCCACGACAGTGACCACTTCTTTATTTTCTTCTTTATTCTCTTCTTTATTTTCTTCTTTATTCTCTTCTTTATTTTCTTCTTTATTCTCTTCTTTATTCTCTTCTTTGTTTTCTTCTTTATTTTCTTCTTTCTCATCTTTAGTTTCACCATGCCTCAAACGCTGCTCAGAAATTTCAAACTTATAATAATCAAGATTATCATGAATAAAAACTTCAGCATGAGTCCGTCTTTTTCTCCTATGCAAATGATCACCATCGATTTTATCCCCATCGGTGGTATCACTAGCCAACGAACTATCATCACAATGTGCCAGGTCACATTTTGAATCAATCTCTTCGACCTCACGCTCCTTTTTCTCTTCAGCAGCAGCAGTTCGACAATTTTGATTTAACGGCTCACCTTTAGAATATTTATTTACAACCCTGCATTCCCTCAATTCTAGCACATTTCCCACACGTACAGACTTAATCAACTCACCAGGCACACAATTTTCATCATCTTTCGATGCAGCTTCACCAAACATAAAACTTTCAGCTTCTACACTAAGCAAGGTAAGTTCTGTCCTTTTTGCCCTACGGGGTTTGACAACAATATTTTCAGGCTCTGGCAATGTTCCATTCCAGCCGGAAGCATCCTTTGATGCTGAGGAATCTGCAACCGCAGCAGGTGGAGGGGCGGAGGATACAGAAGCACTATCATTTTCTTGTGTCTCTTTTTTCACTGAATAATAACCACTTGATCGGAGCTTAGCAGGAACTAGCTCCTTGCCATACTGACCCTTGTTGTCCTCTAATAGCCTTTCCTCAACTGAAAGACGCTTACGCCTAACTACTACACCAACTTTACTGCTTCCCTCCCCAAGTGTTGATGTCACATGAAAACCACCATCTGAGCATAATTTCCCATTGTTTTTTGCATTTTCTTCAGCATCTTTGTTTACAGGACTTAACGGTGTAACACCCAACTCAAGATTTTCTTCTGGTTGATTTCGGCAACGACGCTGCCGAGAATGAAGCTCGGAATTAGAATTATCCTCGGATGTTGGCACAAGACGGGACCTGAGGTGATGACCAGTATCTCTGCTTTGTTGGCATGACGAATTGGGCTCTTTTGAACTAGGGGTGACTTTCCTTAAACTGGGATCATGTTCATTCTTTCCACCTTGTTTTAATACTGGAGAAAGTTGCAGATTGTCAGGAAAACCATTGCAGACAACCTATAATAAAACAAAGTAATTAGTAATGAGTAAGAAAATAACATAGAATGTTTAAAATCTAAAATTTAGAGGTCCACTGACCACATTGTTTAATAAGGCAAAAATACACTTAAAAGCATGCATTTCCTAAGTGTGAATGCTACAATTTGGGCAGCATAACATCTAATTTTTATCAAATGCTACTGGTAACCTGACAAAGTATGTTTAAAAGCAAACATCAATAATATTGCTCAACATTTTTAGCCACATAAAACTGATAAATTTTTAAAGCAAGCATTATCAGAAAAGATCAAATATACAATGCAAAAAACTTAGCTCCTTAATTGTAGATATCAATAAAACATTACTACAATATTCCAATAAACATACACAAATTTTTAATAAATAAATTTTCTGCATATCTGATTCACTAACATGACCATGTCTCGTAATACTCACAGTGAACTGCTAAGAATTAAAACAAACTACTGCATTATGTAAGAATACACAACAACCGACACCAAAAGAATAACATGTAAATAACAAACTAAGACAATGCTCTCAATATAGAAATATCATATGCAAGGTTAATGTTACATTTTTTATCTCACAAAAATTAAATAAACAAGTATGCCTTAAAGATACAAGTAAACCCATCAGTAATTAAACTGTTAATACTGTAGGCAAGCATTCTGGCCATGTTTAACTCTCAACTGCAAAGCACAAACTTTAATCCTTATCGTCCATGTGTACATTTAAATATACATCAAATGTAGGTACTAATGGTCATGCATACATTTAAATGTACTCTAGGTGCTCAGTTCGCTTATACAAATTCATAAGCCCATGATATCGTCCCGACTCTGTGGAATGATGTGATGTCCTGCAATTTATACAAACCTAACCATATAATATTTAAATATCCTAACTGAATCAGCAGTGAGATAGAGTGGCAGGAATTTAAAACCTGTATGATAAGGTTTAAAGCTATAATAACTGTTTATTGATACACAAGCTTGTTACGTAAAGCAATACCCAAGTGGTTAGAAATTTAGATACTGAATAATGATTGGAATGAGTTGCACGGCTGGTTTTTATCGTTTGCATTTATGGACCACCCACTGGGATAGAATATAACCACAGACCACCATCAATCATACTGTATTTACCTATGAGATTTTTGTATTTTTTTGTAATCTCAAGTTGTCTCACATTCACGAACAAAGAAATGAAAAAATAGTGACAGTGACTATGTCTATTCTAATATAAATCACACTTGTACTGCACATTGAAATAACAATTTTTTAATATTTAAATAAAAAATTACTCCAATAATCTTGTTAAATTTATCTACTTCAGAATGTCTTATTAAACAACTTTTCCTAAAAATTAGCTTGTGTAAAGTATGATTGTATTATGTTCAAGTTCATCTTATGTGATATTTTCTAGATGGTGTCTATCATTGGTTTCCAGTTACTGTATCTGCCTGAATAAAAGACGACCCCGGACCTAAGACGACACCCCAAAAATTTCTACCATATTTTGGCAAAAAGTAAATTTAGTAAATTTTATGCTCAAGTGTACCAGGCATGCATGCATGGTCCAGCATACATTATTCAAGATCGAAGAAAAGAATGGGAAATGGTTTAGTTGTTGACATTTTGAAATATTACTCCAATTAATAATTTTGCGTTGTTGAATAATGCTCCACATTCAGTGATTTCATTCATCTTCACTTTCACAAAAGGTCAAATAAAGCAATAGCAACCTCACCAAGATAATTTTTCATCCAAGTCTATTTCCAATGAAATTAGCATTTACATTGCCTTAAGAAATTGCATTTTTATAATTATACACGTTCCATGTAAAGTTTTATCAAAATTCAAACAGTTGAGCATCAAAAGCCATCATTGCATTTTACTTAATCGTCTGCATAGTCAATGTACGCAGTTTTAATAGATTCCATGAATGAGGATTTAACACGCATACAAACATTACAATGGCTATAGCAATAATTTCAGTGGCCAAGTAAAACTACAGGAATTTATTGTATGGCTAATGAAAAATAATACATATTGCTAAATATTCTTAATGGTACATATGCATAGCCCTGAGACAAAAAAAATATCCAATAGCATTTAGAATCAAAAGAATAGGTAACAACGGTAACAAAACACGGGTCCTGTTAAATTCAATATTCTAACTATTATTTAATCATTAATATTCATTGTCAAATATTTACTTTGCGAAAAATATAGTACTATCATTTGAATGCAACGACAACGAGATTTGCTGCCATCTATGGGTGACTAGAAGATTTAACCCTAACCCCAAATTTATTCATTTAAGCCGAGGGATGATTTTTTTATGATAGATTTTGACAAAAAACATCGGCTTGTATTCAAACAGATACGGTTTTAACCATTTTGGATCATGGGCACAGTTCTGCTTGCATCACATCACTTCTACCTTTTTATTTAATTTTGTCTACCATCAGTGTTTTTATTATATTTAATTCACTTAATAACAATAAACGCTTTGATTTTACACAACTATGATATTTATACTTCATCATAATAATCTTAAAATGAAAACTTGACTATGCATCCCGAGGGAATGCTAATGTTTCCTGTTCATCTTGCAAACAATGGTCTATAAATCAGGGATCTTCCTCTTTAGCATTTTTTAAGTCACATACTTCCATGCACATTTTAAAGTGATAATGAAATGGATAATGCTTTTATTGAGCTAGATAACTCATATTTATAACATTATAGATAATGGTTTTGGGTATATTTTTGTTTCATAATATTATTCTTTGTTGCAACATCACAACTTCTGATTCCACAGGCATGAAAGATGAAGAAGAAAAATTATAATCTTTATTACTTGGGCATACACCGTAAAAACTCGGGGTGTACCCCAGTTGAATACCTCAGTTATAAATAATTATATATACCGTAAATACCTGTGTATAATGCGCAGGGGAGTTTTCAGCCTCGTAATCTATGATTTTTCTATATACCCGCATATAGCATGAACAGATTTTTTTAGCGGTATCGTTCCAGAATAAAGTAGATGGTGTAACGCGGTCTCAAGCAATGATGGAATTATTGGTATTATGTATTGGTAACATAACGAAAGTGCGAAATGAAATTTTTGAATAACGTTCCAAAAGAACGTCGCCTAAATCAATCATTACATACTCTGTTTAATTACAAGGTGATATTAGGATATACATAATAATCCAATTATATTAATTTCATAGTATGGCATATGACATTGTTTGAGCTAATAAATTGAAGGAATGACGATAATCCTATCGCCCAACCTTCAGTTTTAACCTTATTAGAACATTCTGGAGCACGTAAAATTGATAGGAAATAACCATAACTAACTACCGACTCTAAGAATCAAGAATAAACCATGTATGAATGCTGAGAGAAAAGTAGGGAACGATAACTTGATTTAGTTCTACAAGAAGCATCAATTCCCAGCATACTCAAAGGCATCAGCTGCCATTGTTTCTAATTGAAAGTAGTACCAGTACCTCACCACCAGGCCGGGCGCCGGTGTAAGGTGATGTCATGCATAAGATGACGATTCCGATAACAACATCAAAGAAAAATGGTCCAGTGACGAAGAATTTCATGGCTTTTAAAATGAATAAATACTGAATTCATTCTTTTCATATCTAATTAATGTATGTTTATAGAATTAGTTAATAAATTTTAAATATTATCTATCTTACTTTTTGTAAAAATCACCAATAAAATTATGAGGATCCCTGGGCAGTTATTAATGTGCCGAAATTGTGGAAATATGGGGTCAAATGAAATAGGAAGATTATGTACCCTCGCATAACACGCATCCTAATGTTTAACTCAAATATTTCGAAAAAAGTGCGCATTATACCCGGGTATTTACGGTAATAACCAAGGAAAGAGTTGCTGAAGTAGAGAGTAAATGGGGGTTATTTTTCTAAAAAAATTGAAGATGCACATGGACAAACTGAGAAAACGTGAACAAGATAAATACTGAATCACTTGGCAAAAAATGAACACTCGAGCTGCTTTTGTTTAGGAGACAGATAGATAAACAAACCGAACATTTAAGCAGATTTAAAAAACTGCTAATAACCAACAAGCACTTCAATCTCATACGATCTCACCACAATTTTAGAGGCTAAGGTTTCAACCATTAAATATAAAATTTTTCAATATCAAATGTCTATTAGCCCAAAAAAACCTTCATAGTAATTAGCACCATCTTACTATATTCATGCATGATCTGACATTTCCAAAAAACAACATTCAAATTAACTTCAAGTTTTAGAATAAATTGTTCTGAAGGAGTAACATTGATGAGGTAACAAATAAGTATCATGAATCAAAGCAACTTGAACTAAAAATATATGAGGCACCTAAATAAAAACAAGAATTCTTTACCTCAACACTTTGGTCCTTCTTCCCATATTTTGTCACCCTTTCATCCACAGAAAGTCTTAAACGAGACCTCTTTGGAGATTGAAGAAAATGGTGATCAAGATTCTTCTGAATGTTATTATGATGACCATTTGGGACAAGCATTCTCCTTGGAACTTCATCTTTCTCACAATCATCTTTGTTCTCTTTTGGATCTTGGATATCATCTTTTTCATTTGGTTTCCAGATAGAAAGAGCATTGTCCAGAGACCATGTGCGATGAATATTCACACCACTCCGAGTTGAACGCCTTGTTCCAAAAAGTTCACTGCCGAAAAAACGAAAGAGTATTACTCATAAACAAATTTATAGAAATCTCATTATTTCAATTTCCATGTGTCACAAAAATTTGCAAAAAAATGTGCAACAATCATAAAAAATATGCAATTACACATGCACTATCAATATAATTAATTTCAAGCTTCCAACTACGATAAAATGCTTCAACATAACTGCAAGTTGCAGTTAAAATGATCATCTTTATGCTTGGCTAGGTAAATAACTTTTATAAATAAATAAAATTACAAAACAAGTGACATGTACACAGGGATGACAAAATATTTTCACAAAAAATACTTTTGAAAAGAAAAAAATTCATAGACATTTCAAATAAAATAATCCAAGGAATCATTTAATTTTCAAATAAATCACTTCAAGAAGACACCAATTAAAGCAATCAGCAGGCTCTGGGTTAAGAAATAATTTATGAAATACTAGTCAACTTGGCTACAATAAAGTACATTAATAACTGGCTCACCAAATATTTTGTCTCAACATTCAAACTATTCACAATACACATGACTAATTTTAAACAATAAATTATATCACTTTCCCTAACCTATTTACTTCAACCTTAAGTAATCCTTTATGTTCCAGCCACAATAGGAAATTTACAAAACTCTCACAAACAAAAAGACACTAATTTTATGTCAATGGTAAAACTTGTAGAAAATTCCATTGATTTAAAAGATAAGCTAACCTGCAATTTTTGGCACCATTCATCTTGAGGAAGCCATCAACATTTGGACCTTTGCTAATAAGCTTGTCCAGCTCAAGGAAATTCTTATCATTACCAGCAAATTTGGCATGGGATTCAGTCTTTAGGTGTTTCCCCAAGTCGGAGTAGTCTCCCCGGCAGATTTCACAGTACCCTGCTGCACCAACTGCCCTCAATCCTTCCTTCGAAGGCCGCACAGGCCTTGCCTTTCGGGTCATCCTAAAAGATACACAGTTCACGTACCTCCCTAGCATTAAATAGAAACAACAGAACATTTGACAAAAACAAATTACCGTACAAACTCATGCTGCTCACACATGCATCTTCACCAAACACCAAAATGCCATTTAATCTACTTTATATTTAATAAATGCACTAAATTCAATAATACATAGGTTGCAAATTTAAAAAAGGAGAGAAATTGCTATTTACCTCTTCGGTGGCTTCTTGTCAAGTGGTCCAGAACTGCCGGAGGACTCATTTTTCTTTTCTTCGACTTCTTTCTCTGGAGATGCAGGGAGAGGCTTGACGGCAGTGGTCTTGGAGACACTGAAAGGACAGCCCCCAGGAGGGCAGTCAAGGTTAATTTCAGGCCAGGCAGGAAACTCTTTATATGAAGGGCGACTTTCTCTGTTCAGGGAAAACAACAATTGAAGAATCACCGTCCAAATTCAAATTAAAAGCTATGAGAATATGGTAAACTACGATAAACTTACTTATCGAGTGTTTCCAACTTTACATATGGTGTTCGCAATTCCTTAAATTTATTAGCAGGTTTGCTTGACTTGATTCGACACTCTGGACGTTTTAGGAGCAAACTTCCTTGTATTTTTTTAATCCACTTAAACACCTATAATTTTAATACATAATTAATTTAGATGAACAAGTGCCATTGGTTCACATTAAAGCCTAACTACAAATGCATACGTTTTCCACAGGCCAAATAGGAATCCTCCAGGAGCGGGCGTTTTCCAATGGATCAATTGTAGTTTGCTGTTTTTGCTGTCTAGCACTTACAAGCATTGCCTCAGCTCTTGTTTTCTACAGTTAAAGAGTTTTTACAAAAATAAGTGCAAATTGCTTAAGCTGGCAACATAAACAAATATATTCAATGAATGGCATTATTAAAACTTCTAATGGGTTGAAAATGCTAATAGAACTATCTATAATGGCAATTACTTATTTTTTATCGATTATATGAGTATATTACCACACGTCTTTTCCCCGGAAGTTCCCTTGGGGAGTCTAGTGTGCCAGGAGAGTCTGATCCAGTTCCTCCAGCCGGAGTAGACAATGAAGAGAATCTCGGCGTAAGACTACCGCAGCCACTTTGAGGTCCATTAATACCACTTCCGCCAGTCCCGCTACCAGCCGCTACTTTTCCATCTTGGGTCCACTCGGGTCGATCACTCACAACATAGTTAACTTCTTTCACAAGGAAAATCTCAACAACCTAGAAATATTAATAGGCTGGAATTATTTATCTATTGTCTCCCAGCCAGAGAGCCGTACAATACGAGCGTATGAGGAGGCATCCCATTTGGGAGCAAAGACTAAGATGTCTCTCCAACGCCCAAATTCCGACAAGCGCGAGCAACATCAAACAAACTTTTATAGTTAAAACTGTAATTTTCATCGCATTCCTGTTAAAATGAATTACTAAAACTCTAAATGATTTATTATTTCCAATTATTGAGTTTGTTTACCGTAGAAAATTTAGTATAAACCGTTTAAAAGTACGTATATATGGTCCCATTACTAAATTATGGTAATTAAAGGTTATTAACGATTTACATTGAAGAGGTTATAATGACGCACTGTTTGTACACAGAACAACAAAGACAATAAATTTAATTCTGTCACAAAATGGCTCATTCTATTAAGAGGTTATCTGGCCAAACAAAAGAGGGCAGTGTTGTCGGTCGTCGCTTAACAAATGGCGACGTTTCGCTAACAGACACTAACTACAAGCCGACCAATGCAGAGTATAAATTGGTATAGGACCACGGTATAGTTGAAACTTAAATAAATATGAAAATTAAAACTGATTAAAATTATGTTACAATATTTACAATGGATAACCTACATTAACAACACTAAATATATGGAGCTCAATGAGACGAATACATAAAGATAATTTACTTTTACGTTCCAGCTCGCGGAAACGGTATAATTAAGTTTAAAAATTAATGAAAACCCAAAAAGTTTGACTAACCGCTCCGAGGGATTTTAAATTAGCTTCCAATCTCGAGGATATTACGTGGTTCTTCACATCCAGATAAAATTTCTTTCCAATTAGCGGTTTAGATCCTCTTGTAAGTTGGCAATGACCTAAAAGACAATAATGAGTAAACATTACCAACAAAAAAGTGGTATCTTTTGCTTCGAATTGAATTTATGATAGTGTAACAAATACTTTACACGAATGAAGTAATGCCACACACGACAAATAATGTAGGTATCAATTATAAAGCCACAAATTACGTGACAAATATAATCTCACCTGTTGTACTAGGTCTGCTTTGTCCTGCTACACTATCTCGCACTTTGGACTTCAGCTTTCCTTTCTTAGAGGGTGATACCATGCCTTCATTTGTTCTTAATATCAAACTACTTGACTAAAACCAACTATACAATACATTCTGAAGACACATATAGTAATCTTTCACTCACTACATGATTACCACATACACCGTTCTACCTAACTGTCACCAATTTTGAAACGAATGTTATGGCTTCCATGACACTGTTGTGATGTGACCTCACACGTTAACACCATACATTTCTACATCAAGGTATTTCGTTAAATCAAAATTCAAAAGTAGAAAACCACAAGTACATATAATAGATCCTACACCTTCCCCATTAAGGCAAAGTTTTCAATTACAACATATAAATAACCACAAACTCAGTTGATGCAGCCCAAGTCCGCCACGATTCCGTACACGCTCTACTGCTGCCACCGCACGATGAATTCAGAACTATAGTTCCATCGTTTTCGATTTTAAATGTAAACAAAACTACCGCTGTTTTTGTTTAAGATCGGTCGGTGTTCGTTATAATTATAATAATCAATGAATTTAACATGCAAATATGCTGCCCACGATAACGATCAAATAAGTTATTACAGATTGCACTATTTTCGCGCCTATGTTCAAAATTATTCGGCACTTCTTAGCGGAAATGACCAATCCAGAGTAAGAACAAAAATAACATTTTTGAACCAATATAATTTATTAAAAATAAATTACAATCATTCAACAAATTCTTTGATGTGTACATACAAGAAGTATCAATTACACAAAAGCCAGTATTTAAACTATTTAAAAAGTTTGGCCCTGATCATTTTTTCTTAGGTGAAAGCTCTTCTTAATGCTGACTTGCGGGAAAATCTTTTTCCAACGCGCTATATGTGAATTCTCAATTTTATCACAAAAGCTGACATCCAAGAGGCGTAATTTCTTGCAATGCATTAGTAATCTGCAAAGCAAATGAAAGTGGTGTCAAAATCGAGGATAAAATAACAATGGAGCAATTTTCAAACGACGAAGCTTACTGGAAACACACGTCTGGTGTGAGCTCCCATGCACCAAGTAAGTCAAGCTGTTGTAAATCTGGGCAGTGGTTAATAAATGCATTAATATCCATGTCTGAAACTCCTCTTACAGCAGCCAGAAATACTTTCTGTAGATTGGGACAGTTGTTCGCCAGAAGTCGCAAGCTTTCGCCAGGTACACTAATCCCAAAGCTGCTCAAAATCAATAATTTACAATATGTGTACTTAATGTAAACAGGTAAATGGAGAAATTTCATTTATTATATTTATATATACTTACCACCAGCCAAAATCGACTTCCTGTAACATGTTACATTGAGAAAGAGCTTGCACACCCAGAGTTGTAAGTGAATAACCTTTCCAGAAATCCACAGATATCAATTCCTTATTATACAAAGAAAGAGCTGTTGCAACTTCATCTAGACTGGAAATATGCTCACAGGAACCTGAAACGCAAATTAAAATATGCAAGTCTTAGAATTTTCACAATAATGATGTAATGCTTCAAAATTACATAGCAAATTGATAATTGGAGCAAAATTGTTGATTTGTTACATTAAAATATCTTATATTTCAGACCTCTCAGAAAATGCTATACCTACTGTGTGTACATAACATTAGGCCTTTTTGCTAAAGATGTTATAGTAATTATTTTCAGAGGTAGAAAATAATTAACTTTCCATGAAGTTGTACAAATTTAAATTTCACTCCTATTTAATATTCATATTAAAATAACGATTTCAATATATTTCACTGTGTTGTGATGTAATTCTATAAAAAATTAAATTCATTGCCCTATTATCACAAAATGTTAGCCATCACTTGAACCTATGGTAATGTTTTACAGCAAAAACCCAGCAAAGAAACAATTTCAATATCTCTTTTTATCATAACATAATAAATATAAATATTTTAAACCGTAGTTTATGAATTAATTATATTTTCTGATTGACAATAGATTATTAATATTTAATTCTATCCTATCATAGGAACATTATGGTCTAAAATGGTGCCTCATTCAAGAAAAACTACTGTAGCCACAACAACTCTTGTGTCTGTACTTATATTATAAATGTTTGTATAAAATTCAAATATGCAACTTACATAAGTTTCTCTGACTATTAATGGAGTTTTCATTACTGGATAATATACGTACATATGAAGGTTAGACAAGTTCATTCATGAAACAATTTTAGAGAGTAATGTCGAAAACAAAACAAACTGCTTACAATCATGTTTTTAGCTTCTTATTTTAAAAATCTTTTATAATAGATGGTTAGTGTCATTTATTGAACATGTACATTCAGTCAATGGCAGCTGCTCTGAAATTATTTGGTGGTTGTACTTGAGTCATTATCATAGGTAGTCTGTCCATAGACCTGTGATTATTCTTGGTTAAGCCTGGTTCTCCACATACTCCTATTATCCGCAGCCTTCTTCATGTCTTGATAGCTCTCTTTTCCTTTCAATTTGTCTATCAACTGAAATCTTTTCTTACCTCTTTCTCTTTTTCCTTCTAATATGTCTTTAATCATGTCCTCTCTCCTAAGGTAATGCCAATCCAGTTCGCCTTTCTCTTTCTTAGTCTGTATAATCATTCACTTCTATCCTATTCTTCTTAGTACTTCCTCATTTTTCTTCCTGTGTCCATTTTATTTTCAGCATTCTTCTCTGAGCCCATATTTCAAAGCATTCCAAGTATTTTTTATCATTCCCGTAGCATCCATGTTTCTGCCCCACAAAGCTGTAGTCCATACATAGCATTCTATCAACTTCTTCCAGTTACCTTCCTTTATATATCCCATTAGTAGGAGTTTCTTTCTTCTGAAAGTGGCTCTTGCTTTCCCTATTCTGGTCTTTATTTCATCAGTACATTTTGCTTTTCTCATTATGATGCTTCCAAGATATTTATATTCTGAAACCTGTTCTAATGGCTTTCCGCCAATACCTACTTATGTTCAAGTTTTTTTTTGACCTGATATTCGCATTGCCTTGGATTTTTCTGTATTTATTTCCATTTTGAATTTTCTACCTGTTATTATCAGTCTATTAATAATTTTCTGGAATTCCTTTCTTGCAAGAAGTATGTACTTGAGAGTAGCAGATAAAAAAATGAGGGTGTTATTGCATTTACAATCTCATTCGTGATCAAACTGAATTTAAAATAACTCAACATTATCATTATAAAAAATTACTGCATCCTTTTGGCTGTGTGCAAGTATAACAGCAAAATTTCCACTGATTAATGGGTACATTTCATGAATAAAAGAGTTTCACCTTGACTGGAACCCATGCACTTGAGATAAAAATTCAAAGAGAACACAAAGATTGACACATTTTTGAAATAATGGCTAAATGTCACATTTCTGATGAATATAATAACTGGAATTTGCACTAATACAATGGGTTAGCATGATCCAAAAAGAGAGCCAAGTGAAATTTGACATTTTTGAATTACTAGAATCTTGTGTAATTTAGGAATTATTCTATTGAAAATTTAATAATATATTCTTACTAGACAAGCTTATTGAGAGAAAACAGACAGAAGAAAATAAAAAATCTACATATCTAAAATTTACAATAATATAAAACCACCTCATTTGATATTCTCAGCAATCACGCAAGTCAGTTTTCAAAATGCTTTACAGTAAATGTTTTGCAGATCATGTGCTAAGATTTACTATAAACAGATTAAATTTATAACTTTTCATGGATACAGGAAGATCAAAAATATACAAAAAACCAATGCAGCCAATAGCTTTTATTCAAGGACCAGATTTTTTTCTTCTGCCCCGCTTCTTCAAGCAGCATTCACCTATAACACTTATTAGGATTTAAGGAATATTGTAATTATGACGTGTGACATAATTAATACAATATTTAGGCAGGGTCATTACAGCTGAATAAGAAGGAATTAAAACAGCCTGATTAGACTATTGTTAAAATGAAAAATCTTAATGTACAGGCGAGCCCCTACTTACGAACGTAATGCATACCTGAAAATGCATTCGTAAGCTGAATGTACATAAGTTGAATTGATTTTTTCCATAAGAAACAACATTAAATTCTGGATGCATGGTTTTCGGTGAACCACCGCATGTGCTGACTTTAATGGATGACAGTTTTGTTCCCATTCCAGGGAACATCTTCAGGTCGAAGTGGTGTCTCTCAGATTTGGCCCGGTATATATGGGGGAGCAGCTGGCACTAGAGAGCTGTGATTGGCTCTCGGGTCTCGAGAGCTGTAATTAACTCTCGGGTCTTCACGGCCCTTTTCAGGGCCATCGTCTCTTGCCTTGCAGGCACATGGAAAAGGGTATTTCAGCCGGCCCGCCCAAGAGACGATGGCCCTGAAAAGGGCCGTGAAGATCCGAGAGCCAATTACAGCTCTCTAGTGTGGTGGTTCACCGAAAACCATGCATCCAGTCATCAAACACCGCCAAAGCCTTCCCCACAACATTAAATTCGTTAACCCATTCCTGAACATTTATAAAATATCAGTTTTTCCCTTATAAAGGGAATAAAAATGGAACAGGATCAATTTGTGTATTTTCAATGAGACAGATTTATCACTGTGTGTGCACTTCGGCAGATGTAATTCTGAAACAGGTAGGCTCAGAGGAAATAGAACTTGAAGATAAAATAGAGCCTAGAAAAATAGGACGTGAAGCTGATGAAGAAGGACCATGAAAGAAGAGGGGCTTTCCATGTGGACGTGCTAAAAATACTTGCGCAACTCTAAAGTGTAATAGTTGTTCAAATTTTACATGCAAGAAACACGCAACATTTATAACATACACGTGTGAAAAATGTCACTCAAACACAGACCTGTACAGTTTGTAACAATGATTTATGTAAAATGTTTATGAATTTCATTTTTTTAATTTGTTTTGTACGTTTTCAAATAACTACTCTTAATATGATGTTTAAAATAATTGATTATATGTAAAAATGTGCTATTCATTGTTTGTTTTATCAAAATAAACATGGGAATAACTTTGAAACAGAAAAAATTCTGCTATGACCGGGAATCGAACCCGGGTCTTCCACTTGCCGGGCGGATATTCTACCACTGAACTACCTTAGCAGATAATCTTTCCTGTTTCTGAATGCGGGTGTTTTTCTTAGTTAGTTACTATTATTCCATCAATTTCAAAATAAACATGATAAATAAATTTATTTTTTACGTTTAAATCATAACCAGTATTGATGTAGCACACAGGATTCCACTAGCATAATTATGTCTCATAAGTGGACATGTGTAGTTAAGGTTCTCCACTTGAAGACTAACAGTACAAGGAGCTCCTACAGGTCCAGATTTTCATATCTGCAAGGGTTGTGTCTGTTAACTGATTAGGGAGTCACAATTCATTAACACGTGAAATATTCGTAAGTATGAATTGTTCGTAACTTGAATGTTCGTAAGTCAAGGTCTGCCTGTACTTGATTATCCAATATCAGGCATGCTTGGAAGGCAGAGCCTTCCGAGAATGGAATAATTACAGAAAGGCGATATTTCTACTCAAGAAAGCCATGTAATTATCTATAGAATAGATTAGATTTTTATTGGTCCAATAGACAATTATACTATTGTATAGGACAAGTCAAGGGAATATTAAATATAAATTGTTTGTTCGTGTACAGGTGCAGCATTACATGTCGCAACACATAATTAAGTCTGCAAATAAACTTGCAGTCACTATTTAATATAGCGTGATTGTCTTCAGATGAGCTAATGGTAAGTGCATGGCACATAGAATGGCAACATCTTTATATACACAAGAAATGTTGGAGGGAGTTCTGAATGCATAAATATTTTACCAAGAAAATTATATTTTAGGGAGGATTTTTCCAATATGGGATACTCTTGTATACATATATTTATCAACAATAGAATACCCAGATTTAAATGCTTCAAACGTGGAGATGCCTTGAGGATTTCAACAAGAGGTGCCAACTTTATTGGACTCCGATAAAAGTCGAGATGATGGAGAGTTGAAAGTGAAGTCAAGTGAGTAAATCCAGAATCTTCCACACCAACACAATTTTTCAGGCTGAGTTCTGTATGAAAAATAAAATAAACATTAATGCAATAAAATTTATGAAATATATGTTGCACCCAATTCAAAACTATTGGTAGGGATAAGGAACACTATGCAAGAATAATAAACTTCAGCTTTCAATGCATTTTTCTACTTGATAACATTCAAAAAAATCTGATGTGGCCATCACATGACTTTCTCCATATCTGTAGTTATTCTAAAAATTCCAAATAGGTAACATAATAATAAATATTTAAAGATACTGCGAGAAAATTTTAGACTTTACAAAGAACAGAAATTAACTCAAACCATAGGCTTCTGTAATTGGATATAGCCACAAAGCTCCAACAATTAAGAAAAGAAAAAGGAGCATTACTAAGACATAATTAAGTGTCAATTGTTAACAATAGTTGTCGGTAGGTGGCATGGTGGTGGCAGCTAAAAATAAAGGATATCTCTTAAACAATGCATTATGACAAGCAATTATAGTGAACAAACCCCGGAAAGAACATCATTATAAATAGCTGCTTATTACATATATAGGATATATCATATAAAACTTAAGATACTTCTAGAAGTGCTACAGAGCTGAAATTTGGCATGAATGTAGTTCATTGAGTACAACCTCAGGAATAAAGCTGAAATTATTATATTTAAGGGGTTTTTGACGCCAATGTCAAATTTTAAACACCCATAAGGAAAGTATTGAAAACTGTGCAGGGCTATATAAAATTGCTTTTTCAATTATTTAAAATTAAGATACAGAGTTGGGAAATGCACCATACCGTGGAATAAAGAATGAAGCAAAATTCAAATCCATGCTGAATTTGCGTAAAAATTTGATTTTAATCATAAAATTATGAAAAGTTTTTTTGTGTTCAACAATGAAAAATATTAACTACCATAGCAACGACTCCAATTCCTTTCAATGGGAATTGATTTTCCATACTTCAAGAGCTTTGATTGAATGCTTAGACTGCATTACAATCCATTTGATTTCAGCCAACGACGTATACATATGACGAAATGATTATTTTAGATTAATATTTTATTCAGATACGTACTAAAAGGCACGGATGACACCATAATCATAACACACAAAATATCCAAATTTTACATAAATTTTAGTGTAACATATAGGCTATTGTCTTAAGGCTAAAGCCTATTGCCCCAAAAAACTATTTCCAGCACACAAGCTATACGGTTACAGATATCTCTATGCAGTTTTCGCAATTGTAAACTTTTATCTTTTATAAATTTTCTTAGCTTTTTATATTTTTAATATAACAAATTTAAAGACTTTCAAATTCCTAAATACGATGATTAAAATACTTTCTGAAAAAAGTAAAAAACTAGAAAGATAATAGAAATAATAAAAATCCATTATCAAGTTAAAGAATAATATTTTTTCCAACAGTTAATAAGTTATGCTGGAAATAAACATTGCATTGTTTGCCCCCGGATATAAGCGATCCTGGCGGCGAAGGGAGAAAACGGAAGAGTTGCGCCAGTGTAGTCTCTGCGTCCATCCGCGATGACTCACGATGAGAGTGGAGAGGGGAACTAGGGGAGGTGAATGTGACATGAGAGAGGAGTAGAGCTTCGCAAGGAGGTGCATCGCCAGCAAGCGGCAATTTGATCTCGGTTGAAAGGAGGTGATTCTGTTTGAGGTGTCGTCCACGTTCATTGTTGCTCACACTTTTTGCTTTACGTTTGTATTTTTAAGATCATCATTGTAGTTTGCCGATAGCAATCGCAATGGAAAATGATGTGATGGACAGGCGTCGCAGTAAAGAAGGTGGGTTGTTTTTATCGAAGAACAGGAAAAAGAAGTCGATTCTGGGTCTACGGAGATGGCAAATTATGTGAGTTTTTAAACTGAAGTGAGCTCATGATTTGGATTTGTATCACTGTCCTTTTTCTCACCACTTCACTTTTTCTAGGAAAGGGCGTGCTCCTGTTGAAGAACCGTCCTCCATTCAGCATGCAGAAAACATGAGTGCTGAATGTGGAAGGTGAAGGCAAATTTTCTGGATATGAGGGGAAATAAATCATTAACACGTTCACGACGGAAGCCATTTTCGCTGTCCTTCCTCAGGAGCATAAAATTTAAAAAAAAAATTTAAATTTTTTGTTTTATAATTAGTAATTATTATATGTTGATACTTAAAAACACGTTTTAGAACTTTTAGAGTGAGAAATCATTTATAAAAAGACGTTTATGACGTACTTGACCTTGTAGCAAAACGCCACGTTTCATGCATTATAAATTGTTTCAAAATCATTTTTTATATTTACGTAATAATTTTCTTATGATATATATATATGCAGGCAATTTTAGAAATGTGTATTAGATGTATTCTACAAATATCTATTCAAATTATAAATATTTATTCTAAAATAAGAAATATAATGAAATGTCAAAAAATTCGTACATTATGATCCTCCAGCAGATTTTCCGGTGTTTTTTTCTCCCTTATGTCCCGAACAATAGATAGCTTAGGATGACCCTCCCCGCTCTGGTTGAGTCACAGTTCGAGTTGTTGACCGATGTCTTTTGCAGGACGGCAGCTTTCCCCCTCTCCAGGCATGTGTTCGCGATACCATGTCTGTCGAATGCTATTTTTCGTGACCCACCATATACAAAACTGCAGCGTGTTGTTTTTCTGTTTTGGTTGCACCGCATCCCAACCAGATGTGTAGGCGGGCAGGGAAAATCCATGCGAAATTTGAGTGAATTAGAGTATTTTACCCATAAGCACAAGCAGCTATAAACTCTCTAATTGTTTTCATTTTTATTTGCCGATGTCCCTTCTCCTTTCTCATCGGCCGCCCCATTCCCTCCTCTACCATTTCCCTTATTACCCTTAGAAATTCTGAAATAGCGAGCATTTTTGATTTGGCTTTTGCACAAGTGAGTTCCCAATCTATTCGGGAAATGGTATTCTAGAAATTTTTTTGAAGATTTTCAACTGATCACAGCGGTACTTTAGTGTATCTATGACATTCGCATTTTGTAAAATACATTATTGAAATATATCGTTTTATTACGTGTAGAGAAGTTGAATTTATGCATCGTATTCGAAAGCACATTTTCAAATTCAGTATTATAAAGAATGTTATATTTGTATTCTACAAAAAATGCCAATTTAGACCGCTTTTATAGCGTATCATAGTGTATAAGTAAATTACGTATGTTTTATAAACAATTGAATTTTCATTTGCACAATTTTTTATTTTGATTATATTTCTATCTAATAAAAACAAAATGTGTAATGTTATCACGTTTTACTGAACCGGAATAAAACATGTTCCAAAAGTGCATTGAATTATTTATTTAACCTTGTTAGAATTATAAGTTTTTCGTATTTTTTTATCAAAATAACCATGCACAGTAACCTACGCTACATCTGTGGGCGTATATAAATCAGATCTCTGGAGCACCATCAAGCAACTTGCCTCAAAAGCAGTAAGGGATATTTCCGTTTGATATCAACGTCAACGAAGGCTCGGGTGTGGCGTTTAGTTTTTCAGTGTCCACATTGCAGAGCAGAAAAAGTAGTTACTAGTGAGCCTGACAGCACATATCATCCGGAAGATCACACAAAATCTACCTGTGAAACTAAGGCACATCTTACAATAGCTGATAGTGCCGTGTGGGGATTTATGTCTGTAGGAGGTGGCCATGCTAATTTAGAGGAAGTATTTTCTGCTTTGGGCATCAGTAGTATAAATAAGACAACATTCCATAAGCACGAAGAGAAGTTGGGAAAAGTAAGTAGTTTCTTGTGTAAGTTTATCATAACAGCTTCAAGCATTCAAATGTTGTTACCATTAAAAAGCATTAGCCATCGAACTTGGTGATGTTACACCATCTGGAGTTCCCTACATTACGGTGATTGTCAATGGTGGGTGGTCGCAAAGAAGTCACGGCCATAGATACATGGCTAATTCCGGTGTAGCGTGTGTGATTGGCCACAAAACAAAAAAGCTGCTCCATTGAAACAATTGAAGAGGCATTGAAGCCTTTGATTCGGAAAGCCGGCCAGTTACTGACTAACAACACAAGTAACTACGCAGAAAATTTTATGGCTTTAGTAGCAAAATTTGTTGGTGGAAAGCAGGTTAAGAGATCAAAAAAAGGATCATACCAGCACAGGGCTTACGGTGCTGGCCTCGATTTTCAGCTGGGACCCATGTGGAGTTATGCGGCATGGAAAATTCTTGCGGGAAAAAGTCCCCATAAATCTCTGCAATCAACATGCCAACGCAAGTTGAAACGTCTACAGGCAGTAAAGAAGTGCCTAGACAGAAGACAAAAGGGCAAGCCCAAGAAGCGGATAAATTTTGTGGATGGCGCAAAGGATTACGGGGAAATGTGCCAAAAGTTGGACATGGACAACGACGAATTCGAGAAAGAGGCATCTTTGTTTATTGAAAACTTGAAAGTGAATCAAGAATCAAGAGATTCCTTGCAGAGAGCCATGCAAGGTCAAGCTGCCAACGATAGGTGGAAAGGAAGAAAGAAAAAACAGACTGACTTCTTCTAACTTTGGCCTTGTCTGCAAATGGAGAAAGACATCAAAGTGGAGCCCCCTTGTGAAGCACCTTTTGCACTCTATGCATTTTGAGACTGAAGCGACGCGGTATGGGCAGCTCCGAGAGAAAGATGCAATTAGGGAGTACGAGGCGATCACTGGGAGACGAGTATTCCCTTCGGGGCACTTCGTGGACCTGGAGCACTCTTTCTTTGCTGCTTCACCAGACGGCTTGACTGACGATTGTGGAAATAAAGTGCCCGAAATTGGCCGAAACAATGACAGTAAATTGTGCCTCAGAAAATTTAAAGTGCTTTTGCCTAGACGAAGACCTTCAACTTAAAAAAAAGCACAATTACTATTACCAAGTTCAGGGTCAGCTCCATGTGACAGGCCTTCCCTTCTGTGATTTTGTGGTTTGGACTACAACAGACTGCGTCGTGTGACGAATACTAAAAGACGATCTTTTTTGGAAAGAGAAGATGGAAAAAAAACTAGTGTTCTTTTACACCAAAGTTCTTCTTCCGGAAATCGTCGACCCCAGAATGTGCAGGTCAATGGAGATACGTGAACCTGGAGATGAGCAGGAGTAATGTACATTTCATACGTTTCCTGAGAGCAGTGCCGTAACTAGGGCGGGGCAAGCAGGGCTTCTGCCCCGGGCGCAACTTTCTGTATTTAAAATTAAGTATGTCATCATTATGTATATAATTAATGAGGTCAGGCTCAACTTTGTGTTTACCAAGTTTTTGTAATTTTTGTAACAGTTTGCTACTATGTTGCTTTCGCCTTCCTTTCCCACTCCTTCTTTTCCCAACCGCTCATCCAATTAACTCCCATTCGTTTTCTTTGTAACCCTTACTGTCTCCCTCTCCCCTCTCTCTTCATTGGTTTGGTAAGAAGTTTTACCACAAATATAGGCCGTCCCTCGTGGTGACACCCACGTTCCCGGCCGGTCAGAAAGTGCTCAATTACAATGGGGGTTGTTAATTATAATTGAATATTTTTAATACCTTGCGGTTTTTGTGATTTGTTTATAAATTTAAAATTACTATAACTACTTATTAATATAAATACAATACAATATAGGGAAAAAAAATATATATATAGTGATGAGGTTGGCAACAAGGTGTTGAAGGAAGCCCAGCGGACACTTACCAAGTCGGAGACCAAGTTGGCAGGCTGCTGGGGGCGTCGAAGAGACACGTTGAACACACGAACACAAAAACAAAAAAACACGCAAGCTTATCGGGCCTATGCCCTTCTTCAGCAGTAGAGTAAATGAGAGTGACACACTGAGCGGGGAATGACAGGGTGATGTGGGGAGGTTGATGATCGGAGGAGGCGGGGAGTAGGAAGGGTGGATAGCCAATAAGGAGGGAGTGTGATGAGGTAGAGTGCGAATAGTTACAAAGTAACAAGGAGACATATATATTATATATATATATATATTTGTACCTATTTTGCCTGATAGTCATTGTAATATAATTAGTATTCTTTTAAAATATATAAAGGTTAATTAGAATTCACGAACTATCTAGCGTCAATAGATAAAAGAAACGAACGCTGACGCAGGACGAAATAGTAAGTCTGACGGCTTTTATGGGATTGAAAAATAAGAAAACGAAAGGTCAATCATGTGAGCATCTATTGTGAATACCGAGGACCTTCTAGGCTAGGTCTTGGGGAAAAAAGGTGTGGCGGATTCACACCTAAAGGTGTGGTGAGTGCAATCGCCGATGTCTCCGCCTGAAATCTAATGCTTTGTTATCATATACGGTCAGCCTACTCATGGCAGAGCTAGAGGGGAGGGTGAGGTTGACAGGCACATTCAATCGCCAGAGAATATTTTCCCCGTGTTCCGGGCACTTCCCCTCCTTTGCTGATTAGGTCGGGGAAGGGAAGAGGGTATCATCTTGGTTCTGCCCCATCCCTTCCATCTTCTTTTGGTTACGTCATTGGTGCGACAGGACTAATCCCTACATCCAAAATTCGAACTACTAGTGCACGAAATCCGAATGACCACGGTGGCATCTTGTGTCCGAGATTCACATTATGACTCAGTAGGCTTTACCCTTAATGATGATTATAGTTATGACTTTAAAAGGGCGATCTGAGCCATGAAACTTGAAATTCAAAAACTTGAACACGAGTCGATCGTCAGAGAATTTAGAAATTCTGGATAGATGCCTTAATATCAGGGAAAATGAAAACTATTATCTTATTTAAATGGGCTCTGTGTAGTACAAATGATGTCACGTTGGTTTATTTACGAGATTAGATCTTGGTGTATGGTGATTTTTTAAGTTCTTGCAGTATGCAGGCACCAACAACTCGTATACTAACCAAAGAAGATTCAATACAAAACAAACAACTCTCATTTTGTTACCTTTTTTGTTTTGTAACACATCTTGAATAGTGTCATTCTGTGTTCTTCAGTAGCAACTGAAGATGGTAAAGAAGTGTGCCAAACAGAATGTCTCCTAAATGTGCCAATGTGGCTGACAAGTTTTGTCTAGTTTGTGGAGAATTTATTGTGAAACATCAGAAAAGGTACTTTACTCCTCTTATCAAAAAAGATTATCAATTGTACTTTAGATGCAAGGTAGGGGACCAATATAAACAATGGCAGAACATACCACCAGTGGTGAGCTGTAGTGGGCTTGCAAGAGCCCATTGTTAAAAAATTTTTAAATTTGCAAGCCCATTGTTAAAATTATCATTTATTAGGTGTTCTTTACCAGCGAACCGATAATAGCAGGATGCCTTATGGTTATGTCTGGTTCGTTCGTCAGTCGTGACTTTCATCTCCTGAACCGCTGGACTGATTTTAAATTAATTAAGTATGAGTGATCATTATTAAAATTTATCGCCCAATCATGATTTTCAACTGAATCCATCAATTTGAACTTGCACTTGACATAATTATTTTAATAAACTTATACTCGTATCTCGTTAAATGGCATCCGTCAAGCAACAATGAAATATCAAACTCTTCTCTCCTAGGTCTTACTTGATCTGTAATTTACAGATTAAAAAATTTATTTGGATAGAGAACAACATTTATTACAAGAAAGTCTGTGAGACCACATACGAGTTCTAGTTTCGGAGATAGAAAATTCCATGCAAAACATCGCATCTATTAAATTGTGTGGAAGTCTCAAAGTTTTTTCATTACATCTCATAATGAGCAAATTCCACAAGGTTGAGCCTGGCTTTATTAATGATATAGCATATTTTGTTTACATCGATCGTGAAGACGGTTCTCTCAGCAAACAACAAAAATCCATATATTTCCCTCCCATGCTCTTATATGATCTGTGAGGTACAGATTAAAATAATTATTTGGATCGAGAACAACATTTACTACAAGATAGTCCCCAAGACCAGATAATTACGACTTATAGTTTCGGAGATAAAAATTCGAGAATCGCCCAATGTTTCGATACCTTTTCATACATATTTCCCATTAAGAACGCCTTTGAAATCTCTTTGTATTCCATTTATGGAGTATACTTTTCCATCTTGTTAGGCGCGTTTCGCTTTCAGCATAAGCACCTATTAGTGTCACTTTGTCTGTCTGTCTGTTCATTCTCGGCTTCTACCAAACGAATGTTTATGAAATTTGATATAAAGGACTGACAATCAAAGACAATAAGAAAATCACAAAAATAAATCACATAAGCCAATCAGGGGTACCACTTTACTGGTGACAAAAAATGAAATTTCCATTATATCTCGTAAATTTTTGGTCAAAATAAAAGTTTTTAAATAAACTTGTAGAACTAGTAATGTAGAGTATTTAATTTTCTCTACATTTCCTCTATTATTTTAATTCGATCAAAAATTTACGAGACAACGGAAAGTTCATTTTTTGTCACTAGTGATTTATTTTTGTGATTTTCTTGTCTTTGACTGTCAGTCCTTAATATCAAATTTCATAAAAATCCATTTGGTAGAAGCTGAGAACGAACATGCAGATGGACAGACAAACCGACGCTAATAGGCGGTTATGCTGAAAGCGAAACTCGCATAAAAAGGGGGATCGAAAAAAATGCAAACCCATTGTTAAAATATTCATAGCTCACCACTGCATACCACCATTAGACATTTTTGTAACCATGAACAGCAATTCGTTTACTTTTATTCTATGACTAGGGAGATGCCCGTTGAAATGGGTGGTAACTGGGCATAAAAATCTATATATTACTAGGGAAATGCCCGTTGAAATTCAACGGGGAAGTTTTTTTTATGAAATTTTGTGAATAGATGCAACGTGAAGCTATTATCCAATTCAATGGTACCCAATTACACAAAACCAGCAACAATGCGAATCACTAAGAATGCATCAAATTCTCATGTTAAAAACTGATTTGTTGATTGATTCAACACGTATTAAAAATGGCAGGGAAACAAACTTTCGTTCTTTTAGGCATTCATAGTTTCAAGCCTTGAACTCCTACCATGATTCTAACAATAAGTAATTTTAATATGTGAATGAATAATGTTGTACATTCAAATGTATTCCTTCTCATAAATAACAACGAATGTTGTTTTACATTTGTTGCTATGAAAATCATTTCCCTCTCCTTCCTTCTTTCTCTCTCTCTCGTATTAGAAGCATTCAAAGTATGCTTTCATCCAGAAGGATTGAAATAACAATAGGATTTTGAGGTTTAACAATGTAATGGTTTGGCAAGGCAACACCCCGTTAAAATGGCAAGATTTCTCCAAAATATGTGAATTAAACATTTAACATGAGGAATTTCAAACTGTAGGCGGAAAAAGATGAACAGAATAAAAAACTAAATTTTTCTTTAAAATGGTTCAGATCCGGAGATAATAGGTTAATTCTTTTTTATTTAGATCTCTAAAAAATAAAAGTCTGCACGTCGAAAAGTCGATTTTTGCGTGTTATTTTATGGAAAATGGAAATGTCTTCCTTGGAGTCGAACCCAGAACATTTTTCAAGATTTTTTTTTATCATCACCTTAAAACATGCAAATTTAGTATTCCTACCAAATTTAAAAAATATATCTGCATCTTTTATCGAGTTATTCGCATTTTTATAGCATGACAGAGGGAGCCACAAAGGGACAGAAGTAGACTTTTATAGATTTTAGATGGCATCATTGAGGCACAAAAACATAACAGAAGTGGCGGTTGTTCATGGATTCTTCCAAGATGAGTTTAAAAGCAGTTCTGTTGCATAATGGCAATATATTTTCATTGATTCCCATTGGTCCTTCAGTTCCCCAAAATGAATCGCATGGGAATATGGAATACCTCTTAAACAGGATAGAAGATAACAGATATAAGTGGAACATCTGTGGTGACCTCATAGTTATAGCTCTTATTTTGGGATTGCAGCTAAGGAACACGAAATACGTTTTCTTTCTGAGTGAGACAGCTGTGCTAAGTCTTAGCACTACATTGTTCACGATTGCTCAACTAAACAATTAGAGGGAGGTCAAAAAAACGTACATAAAAGCCTTGTTGATCCACAAAATATTTATTTACCCCCTTTACATATCAAATTAGGACTCATGAAGAATTTTGTAAAAGGTATGGATCAAAATGGCCAAGGATTTTCACATCTTAAGGAAAAATTTACAAAAATCATCGAAGTAAATATTAAGGAAGGAATATTTGTGGGTCCCCAAATACATGAACTCATGAATGATGACGGATTCAATACAGTATTAGAAGGAAAAGAAAAAAAGGCATGGGCATGTTTCAAAGCAATTATCGTGAACTTTTTAGGAAACAACAAAGCACCAAACTAGGAAGACTTGGTTAATGAAATGCTGGAAGCAAACCATGACATGGGGTGTAACATGTCACTTAAAATTCATTTCCTTCACTCCCATCTGGTCTTCTTTCCTAAGAATTTTGGAGCTGTGAGTGATGAGCAGGGCAAGCGGTTTCATCAAGACATTCCAACATTGGAAAAACAATACCAAGGCAGATGGAACAGTAATATTCTTGCTGATTATTTTTGGTTATTAATTAGGAAATATCCTGGTACATCATACAAAAGAAAATTCTTTGCTTAATTTTTAACCTAGCCTGTATTTTTCTGAGTCTGTATGACTAAAACACAATATGTTCTTCCAATATAAAAATAAATAAAAAATAAAAATCCATATCTAGACGTGCTACATGAATTCTGACTACAGGTTCAAACTCAGTCGGTCAAAAGCATTTAGGATAACCTCATTCTATGCAAGAACCAAACAAAAAGTTTAAATTTGCTCTCCAGTGTAATTAATAGGGAAAGTAAAACCTTCACATAGTATACCACATCCTTGAAAAAAACCTCCTATAGACCCCAAAAAAAATGTTCTCTCCAATGGGAGGGCAGGAAGTGCATATATCCCTAACACTGGATTACATGCTTCTGTTAATGAGCACCATTAAAAAAAACTTCTTAAAATTGGCTTGTATTTTACAAAGTACATAAACTCAACAGCAGATCGATGTCACTAATAACAAAAGCTAAAACCATTTAAGTGATTAAATTGCTTCTATGTTCCTTAACAAAAAAATTTCCAAAACCCTATGTTTCTCATATACTGTATCTGCCCGAATAGAAGTCGACCCTCCAAAAATTTCCACCATTTTTTACAAAAAAGTAAATTCATAGATTTTATGCTGAAGTGTGTCGGGCATGCATGCATGGCCTAGATATCATTATTCAAGATTGAAGAAAAGAGTGGGAAAAGGTTTAGTTGTTGACATTTGAAATATTACTCCAATTAATAATTTTGTGTTGTTGAATAATGTTCCACATTCAGTGATTTCATTCATCTTCACTTTCACAAAAGGTCAAATAAAGCAATAGCAACCTCACCAAGATAATTTTTCATCCAAGTCTATTTCCAATGAAATTAGCATTTACATTGCCTTAAGAAATTGCATTTTTATAATTATACACGTTCCATGTAAAGTTTTATCAAAATTCAAACAGTTGAGCATCAAAAGCCATCATTGCATTTTACTTAATCGTCTGCATAGTCAATGTACGCAGTTTTAATAGATTCCATGAATGAGGATTAAACATGCATACAAACATTACAATGGCTATAGCAATAACCTCAGTGGCCAAGTAAAACTACAGGAATTTATTGTATGGCTAATGAAAAATAATACAAATTGCTAACTATTCTTAACATATGCATAGCCCTGAGGAACAAAAGAAAATATCCAATAGCATTTAGAAACGAAAGAACAGGTAAGAACAGCAACAAAACATGGGTACTGCTAAATTCAATTTTATTATTTATTCATTAATATTCATCGTACGTCAAATATTGACTTTATGAAAAATATAGTACTATCATTTGAACGCGACAGCAATGAGAGATGTGCTGCCGTCTATGGGTGACTACGAGACAACCCTAACCCCAAATTTTTTCTCGGACTCGCATTTAAGGCGAGGGGCGATTTTTTCATGATAGATTTTGATAAAAAACATCGGCTTATATTCGGGCAGATACGGTAATGATCTGTCCAACACATGTATGAGCTCTTTCTACCACATTACAGCTAGATATTTCTTGATAGTCAAAGAGTGGCTGGAGTAAAACAGATGCCATCCAAACTCAATCTAAGGCACTTTTAAGTGGAGCAATAAGTATGACTTACCCTTTCTAATGCAGGAATATAAAAAATACACATTAACCTAGCCACCATGCTCCATTTTGCCAAAAGAATTTCAAAATTTTATTTTAAGTTTTGGCTAAATAACATGTACGATATTTTAGTGTTTTGATAACCAATTTACAATTATCCAATGTAAAACATTAAACTGATAAAATATTATACTCACCTTTTAACTTCTTACATGTTTCAGAAATTTTCTTCAAACAAGAGTTGTTGACAAATCTGCAACAATTTAATCTCAAACTTGTTAAATTACTTCCACAGTTTTCAATAAATCTGAAATATGACAAATTTCATGAGAAACTTCACCCAAATTTAACTTTATATGAAGCATGCATCTTCTAAGAATATACTTACTCAACAAAACAGTCTGGATGTATTTTCATGTAATTACCACACCATGACATATCCAATTTTTGTAGAAGACGAAAACGATACTGAAGTGATCTTAGAGTTTTATCAGTGACACAATACCAATATGGCTGAAAAATAAAGTCACTACATTGCAGGATGCACATACTATTTTAATTTTCATAATTTGGATGAAAAACTCACCTTAAGGTTTATTTCAGTATACAGAAATGGATCTTTTGAAGCATCATGAAAATGCCTGTTCACTTGAGAACACCGGCATAATGACTTCAGATCAAGATACCCAAATATTTTCAACATTGTTTCATGCTGCGAAAGTAAAATTAAAATGATTGTTTTAATAAGCTTGAATATCTCTAAGTTATGGGAATATCAATTAAATTTTGAAATTATCAATAGGTTTATTATTTGTTATTTTAAACATTTACTAAAAATTTCTATTAAGTTTGTATACAAGGTTACAAAGATAATTTTAAATTGTAAACACTCAAAATCTCTAAAAAATGCAAATTAGATGTAAACCCAAAACACAAATATTATAAAGCCAGTGATCTTTAATGCATAATAAAGATAGAATGTTAACCAAAAATAGGTTGCAGCTATAAAAATATTTTAACTATAAGTAATACTTTGTAATAAATATTAATCATTTAAAATGTCTATTAATAAGAAATAGTATCCATTTATTTTTTTATGCTCAAAAAAACCACTCAGCAAATACAATGCTCTATAACAGGAATCTCCAAACTTTTTCACAAGCGGGCCACTTGGCCAATAAATTCTATGCTCACAGGCCAAAATTTTGTTTTTAAATACAGGCACCCAATATACAAATGTAGGCTATTTTCGTATTAAAATTGGTATAGTGAATTGAATAAATTTCGATTCTTCCAGGAAATTTTCCCATATGTCCGGTCTAACTTCTATATTTTTCACCAGACATGAATCGGAAACAGATAAATTGAGAATAACTATTTTATGAAGTAAAAAATATTCAAAACCTCATTCCTGTAATGGAAATTATCTTTAAGTACAAGTGCTTAATAAAGCACATAACCACCTGACTCACGGTGAAAGAAACCAAGTGTCCTCAGTGTGATGAGAGCAAAAATCTTATGAAGTTAAAAACAAAATTTTGGTACAAGAAAATATGATTACATACTGTAATGCATATCAGGCACATTTGTATGTACTATATTCATCGCATTTGTAATTCCTGAATGTCTTGACTGTTATGTTTTGTAGGAAATAAAAATTCTGAATAAAAAATGTTAAAGACTCGCGAACCATACTTTGGAGAATCCTGCTCTATAATGCAATAGTTTAATTTACTATGAGTCGAAAGTTATCCTTTGCCGAGCTTTCTTTTTATTAATCAATATACTACAAATACTATAAACTTAAATCTGCCCTGTAACTTTTAGTTTCTTTAAGTAGATTTTTATTGACTTATTTCATTGCATCTCTAACCCATGGAATTATAATAAACTGGTTATGTTTGTGCCATAGAAATCTGCTGCCTTAGGTGGCAGTAAAAATTGCACCTCATAGGTGTACATTGACCGTGACACTGGCTTAAAACCACATCTAGAAAAGTGTCACCTCTCAAACTAATCTCACACCGTAGTCCTGCCGATCAATAAAATTAAGATGAAATTCAGACATTTGAAAATTTTTAAAACTCTTACTGGAAGATTCCCAAATGGACCACTTGGAGATAAAGACAAAGAATTTTTTGCTGTCTCTTCTGAATCTTTGAGAATCTTCGGAAATTCCTTCTGAAGAAAAGTTGATAAAGTAGATGTCACATCACCCTAAAATATAAAAAAAATTGAAGAATTTTGTGCATGCTGAGCAGTAAGGATTTGCCTCTGTAACCATATAGACCAAATATCTACTTCTATCATAAATCATTTAGATATGAAAGCAACATTTAGAAATATGAAAGCTAAAACAAAATAAATAGATTTTTATTATTTAATAAATTAACCATATACTGAAACCTGAGGAATTTCATCCATTTTCAGGCTCAAAATTTGATCCATTAGAGACATTCCGCTATCATGACCATCCACCATATCCCGACCTGTCATAGGCTCCAGGGTACCAGCCAAAAGCACAGCATCAATTTCAGGATAATAATCATGCCTGGATTGGTCAAATTCCAATTTGATAATCCTAAATATTTTGAAAAAGAGCAAGAAATTATCACATTAATAAATTGTTTAGTTATTTATGGTGACCTCATTTACAAACCTCAAGAAGAAGAACAGTTAAAGCAGTAATAGCAAAAAATATGAGTGCAATAATTCATGGCTATGACGATTCAAAAGTGTAACCTTAACAATGGAAGACAGTTGTTATAAATACCTCTACCAAGGCCAATAATCACAAGAAAAAATAAAATGAAAGCTAAGAAGCTTCTTGATTACCACACAAGGCTGAATAAAGGGACTCAGTGGCCCTTGTACAAAATCTTTCACTGATCATCCTCCCAATCATACACCTCTGTGATGGACATGTTCCCTGACCTCCGTGGGACCATCCCAATCACAGAGCCATAATGCAACTGTGGCCTGCTCAATCCAACATTATTACCAGAGTAAAAAAAGTTCTATAATGGCTAGTTATTACTTTTAACATTTTTATTCCGATATTATAACATTATACTTCTGTGCTTCTGAGCTAGCTTAATTTTTTATCCCTAATATAATAGAAGCTATTATACATCATTCTGTCACACTGCCGTCATCAAGGGCAAGCATACTGTTACTATCTTCATGGGATTACATACATCAAATTGAATTTAGATGTGGGAGAGCATTATGTATTTACCTAATAACTAATATGTAGCATAGAATACTATTTCTTGAGTTGTGCAGATTAAAGTTAAGTCGCACTGAGTGTATTTGTGTATTATTTAGATGTGCATCAACAATGTAGTTAATAGTGTAGGTTGCAATGAAAGTAATAACTGATGATGTGTATTGGAATTTTTAAAAATATTTTATTTTGTAACAAAATTTGTATTTTTCTTATATTCATTTTCATATATTCAACATAATTCTGTATTTCAATAGCTGTATACAATTTAGTTTTCGTTTTGTTTACATAGCAAATATAAATTATTTATTTTATTTACGTTGTCCAAAGGAAACGATCTGGAAAATTTTGCTGGTATCTTTAATCAACATTTAAGATCATCAAAGTATAATCATAATGTTAAAACTAAAATTTTGTAAGCTACATTACATGTTTACAATAGACCATGGATTTGTTAGTTTATCTAGCTATTTTGAATTAATGGTCAGCTAAGTTCTACATCTTGAAACTCTTTTCATTCATGCCCATCCTTCATTTTTGATGGGCAATTAATTAGGTACTAGTTTTAAAATACTCTCTGAAAACCTGACAGATATACCAGATAAATTATTAATTTTAATGCATTAGAATTTAATGGATAGCTGTTAACTTTTTTGATAAGAGGTTCTAATTTTTGTAACTCATAAATATACCAATGGTACGTCAAAAGAGTTTTCAGTACTTGGCAATTTAATTCTTTCAAGCATTATAACCAAATGGGCTACAATAGTGTTTGGAGCCGCAACCATTTTTCTAAGAAATTTCTTTTTGATATATCGGAAAACTTCAAATTTAAAGCATTATACATTTCAGGATAGTTTGTAATGAGCCAACTACTATCACTTACTTTAGTGAGTGTTTCTACTTAATTTGTAAAGTAAATTTGATCCTCTCTTATGAGAAAATCCTAATCCTCTTTATTTTTTCAAATTAGCAAAGAATCAATACAAATAATCACATTATTATGAAAAGTTAATTTTTTTAATTCCTGATTTCAATGCAAAAAAACTATCATCACTCCAAGACTTCAATGACATAAACAATGTACAAATTTTAATAAAACTTGCATTGCAGTTAAAAAGGGCAAATAGCTCTAAATGACTGATAACATAGGCCTATCTAGAAATTAGTAAAGGGAGGGGATTTAATTTCATACATAATTCAATTTCAAAGAAGTTAATCATGGTGGACACCCATAAAGACTGAAAAAATTAAAAGTGATAGATGGAGATATGTGTTGAGCATCTTACTAGAGTAAATTGTCAGTTCTTCTTAGTTTGCCGGTTTCATGGAAATGACTCTGTACATGGGAACATACCTCTGGTCTGTTCAGCAGACAATGATGCACACAGTTCAAGTGGCAAACATGTAAATGTATATTTAAAATAACTAATTCTTGATCGTTATTTTAAATAAATGAAGAAATCTTATCATGGAATGGAAACTTAATCAGAGTAAAAAAAACTTTGGCTCATGGAGGAGTGGAAATGGAAATAAATTATCTTTTAATCTGTGAATATGAATATTCTACTTTTCTGATTAATAATTTTAAAAAAGAATGAAAATACTACTCTTTATCAGGAATTATAATAGGAAAATGTCCTTCATTCATCCTTCTATTTATCATCCTTCATAGAAATAAGTATAATTTAAAAATTATCAATAACTATTTCCAAAATTTGTAATACTTCACAAGAAACCTCAAGTAAATACCATCTAAATTAACAATATATTAATACTAAATGTTACTTTTCAACACAATCTAACCACTTGATTCACTCATACAAACCTTGATGTAAAGTGAAATGCCTTCTCCACTGGAGAAAATATTCTTGGAGTGTGACCAATAAGTTGTGGCTCGCCCTCCCATAAAATGTGCCATGATCCTTCAGTTGACAATGCCCAAATTCTTACAACAGAACCAGGATTATAAGTTTCATAAACACTGACTTTCCACGGATATACTGGTTCTTCGAAATATAAATCTGAAATCCACAAAAGGCGATAAATGAGAGTCTGAAATCAGCTCAAAGTTCTCATCAACGCCGTTCTTACAAACGTGAACTTACCAACAAAGTCACGACCATCAATTTTTCCCAAAGTTTGAGGCATGAATTTATTAGTACCTGAGGGTGCCTCATCCCACCACTGCCCGTAAGTCCTCTGTTTAACAATAAAATGTTTTTTAATTCCAATTTTTAGTAAAATTTCATTTAGTACATCAATTTCCTACGTACCATCACAAAGGTTTGAGGAAAATCACCGTAATCTGGATACTTGCTTGGCTTTCCGGTTAGGTTATAGGCTGTATAAGAAACACTACCTTCACTGCCATAATGCGAGCTGAAATCCAGAACTTTGTCAGCATATTGCTCAATCAATCTCCCTTGTTCTTTTCGTCCAGAAATGTCACCACTTAAAAAAGTAGTACAAGCCATTTTCACACCTTTAAGAGTTAAAAATGGGATATGGCGATGCTCATCGACATCAAGCAACACAATCTCTTAATTTGATTATACTAATTAAGTTTTTAACATTGCCCAAGATATGTTGGACTTTTAAATGTCATATTCAAAGCTCTTAAACACTCTGCTCACGTTGTATCTTTCGCACATAAACTATGAAAAAAGGCATATTTCCTTATTTTAAATGAAAGTTGTTCATATAAAACAAAACCCGTGAATTGTTTCCCTACTGGTTGTATCGCACCAGCAGAAGCCATTTTTCTGTTTTCGTGTGACGCGTGAAATGTATGACAATTTTAAAGGCACGTCGAGTTGTTTGTATGAGAAATTTTTAAAAACAAAGAAGGTAGTCACGTTGTCCGAAATCAGTCACGTAGGTGTAACCAGTAGTTGTATTCATTCAGTTGGAATATTTTATTTGAGGCATATGAATTTTTTAATATAAATAATAAACTTTGCGTATTCATTCGTTTGCTAAATTTGGAAATCAATGAAAACAACGCTGCTTTTTGCTCCAATGATAAACCATGTCTTTCAAAAGAGACACAATTGATACTTCTTTGTTAAGAAATCTAAAAGTAAGTTTCCAAAATCGTTACTCAAACTAGATATTATTCTTCCTATCTCCGAATATATTTAACGGTGCATTCTTTTAACTCGCGTGAATGTACAAATAAAGTCATTTAAATGCGCTTCATTAACCTGTGGTGTATTAGCATAGTAGTCTTAACCTTAAAAATTACATTGCAGTTCAGACGTGTTAGTGAAATTCTAGCACAACAAATCCCAGAAGATGAAGCACGGCTGTTGAGTAATGGACGGTAAGAAAATGTTTAGTTTGTTGAAGAAATGTTAAATTGTGTGATATTAGATGCTCGTTTTCTTAAATATTACTCTGGTACTCGTGCTATTTCAGTATAACCTGTATAGTGTGCTTACATCGACCAATATTTGACAATATCAATATGCTGTCAATACATCGTAAAGGAAGGCGTCATATAGCAGGTAAATTCCTTACAGTTTTCATCTCTATATTCGTAGTTATCCAATAAAGATAAAAATCTTATTGCTTATTTATTTCTAGAGCTCAGTAAATATTTGCTTCATAAAAGGGAGTTACAGTTAAAAATGCAGAAATCATGCCAGTTGCAGGAACTCAGGGCAAACTCTAGGAATGCAGGAATAAAGATGTAAGTGCTCCTGCTGATTTTCCTGCCTTAACTACTGATATATTTTGAAAATCATTAATTAGTGAAACGCCAAGTATTTTATGCATAATAACTTGAATAATTTTGAAATTCTGTTGTTGATATTATAATTAGAAATGAAGAAGGTGCTGTGGGAACTAAAGAGGATTTGGAAGCCACTTTTGGTAGTGCCGAACAGAAATCACATCCCTTACTTTCAGCTTCCCCTTATTCAAGTTGTTGCTCGAAAAAACGAAATCAGAAAATTCCATTGGCTATGCAAAGAAGAATGGTTTTAGAGACACCAAAGCTTACTCCTCGGAGTTCAGGTGAACATTTTTTATTGTGAAATCAATTAGTTAACAACTTGAGTACTTATTCAAAATATAGAAAAACAGAGTTACGTTATAGTGGTAAACAGGTTTTTCCTAACAGTGTGTGAAAGATTTAATAATGCATTTCCATAAGATTGTAAAAGATTAGCAGCCATAAATTTCATCTGGCTAACACATCAGCATTTAGGTTATTGTTAATTTATTTATTCTAGATTGGCTTTGATATTCAATGTAGTAATTTTGATTATGTTAGAACAGCATACTTGTCAATATGAGCTTTAAAGGAAATTAGATAACCATGGCCCCTTGTTTTGTTATAGCTTTGGTGATTAAAAACAGCGAGGCACCTCAGTGTCCTTCTGCTCACTCCGAAGTAAGACGCTACCTTAAAGGACTTCAGAGAAAGAAACCCCTTAGCAGATTGGTGGAGAAGCTTAAAGAAGGGTATAGTTTGCCTAATAGTCAACCTGGTAAGTGTTTATGAAATTAGCATGAATCAAAGAATGAGGGTTATTTATGCTTTTGTGAGCTGTTCTAACAAACTCCATTATAAATCATCAATTTTTTCAGTGGAAGAATTATGACTACCATGTATTATTATTCTTGTTATTGTGTATCTATTACATAAATCAGTGGTTCCCAAACTTTTTGTAGGTGCAACAATCTCCCTTTCAAAGATAAACAGGATTTTGCAGTACCCCAGCCTTGAAACAAGGTTTATATATTTTTACATGTCGGCATTTTCAGATTTTAAATAAGGCCAAAATAGGTAATGATCTAGGGGTGGCAAAATTTTGTGGTGGCAATAAAACAGAATTTCAGGGCAGGAATAACAAAAATTAATATTTCGCAGACTTTTGATGAATAAGACTATTATGATCCCCAGACATATGGATGAACAGACAAACCAAATAAATAAGTGATTCCTTCAGGAAATCATAGTGCCAAAAAGGAGGCAGAAAAATAATTTGACCTAGAGGCGGGAAATTTCCAAATCTGCCACTGCATATGGGTATTACAACCTTTGGATGCATCCATTTTTTTATACTACTACATAAATAAGGAAAACTACTGCCCTATTTATCTATCAACAGATCCAAATCGTTGATAAATTTTCTGAACAGTTTCTCACAGCACCTCTACAAATCAACTGTGGCACTTCAGTGTGCTGCAGCACCCAGTTTGGGCACAAATGACATTAATAGAATGAATTTCTATGATTCTGTCATACTCCCATGTTGCATAGATATATTTTATTAAAATATATTTAAAACCTTTGGTTCTGTTCCCATAACTGGGGCAAAAAGTAAACAAGGTGACGCTAGTGCTGGCGACGAAAAATGGAACTAGTATGTGGCGCTGCATACACCTACTCGGCCCGCGGCATATGACTACTCAGCCCCCTGGGTTGGGTAAGTTTGGTTAGGTGGTATTGGTTTCTTCCCACGTTCCCTATGGCCTCCCTTTGGGTTGTGACAAGAAGCAGAGTGGAACACATCACAAATCTCCTACTCTGTCCCCTAGATTGGGTAACTTTGGTTAGGTGGTATTGATTTCTTCCCACATTTGCTTTGTCCTCCCTTGAGTTGTGACAAGAAGCAGAGTGGAACACATTGCAAATTTCTGGAAAGTTACATGGAGGAGTTCATGTAGTGACGTCAGCTGTGAAAGGAGGATGTCTTCGATCAAATCCTTCAAGATATGGCCGCCTTCAGTCCTCCGGATATTGCTTCATGATTTTTCATGCCATTTACTTCATATTTGTTATTTTATTCTAATAAATATTATTACATGTCGCCCCTTACATATGTTGTTTCATTACATAGGAACCTCAAAATGCTTCTTATATTTACGTTTGACTTGTGCTTTTTTGCCTTTCTCACTGGTAGTTCCATTTCTCATCACTTCCTCGGTGCCGCCAGCACTAGCATCACCATGTCTACCTTCGCTCCAGTTATGCAAACAGTACCAAATATTCTTGTTTTGTATAGTATTTTTCATTACAAATTATAACAATAGATGTCTATTGTTATCCTAGTTTCCACGGCATAATTTAACAAAAGATTGACATGTTTGGTAGATATATTTCATTAAAATACAAAATATTCTTGTTATATATTTTATTTTTCGCTACATATAAGAAAAATATGTGCCTATTTCATCATAGCGTCCAAGGAATAATTTAACAGGGACTTGAAATAATACATCTTTTGAGTGAAATATATGCATTTTTTATAATCTTCAACATGATTGATTATGTGTACCCTCCATTGCACTAGAGCAGGAGCTACCGAACCTTTTACTATAAGGGCCATATGTATACTATTGTGCTTGCCACATATAACCTTTCAAATGATTGATTGGGGTGCTATTAAATTTCAAGGAACTACAGTAGAACTCCGATTATCTGAACTAATTGGTACAAAGGGTTGTTCAGATAATTGAAAATTCAGAAAATTGGAAAAACTAAAAGCAACTGAGAGTTTTAAAAAATAAGCTCACGATCTTAGTTTTAAGGGTTATGCAAAGTGCAGTTGTTTATCTATAATACGATTAAATGTGATAGATGTGTGAACATTTTCCATTACTGTTCGGTATGAGTTATACTGTGCACATTTCACGCACCTGATTTTTAGTCACAATATTATAAGAAATGAGTGTGTGAACTAATCCAGCAAACACAGTATTGTTATGCAAATAATATAATAATAATATCCAAGATAACTCTTGAAAAGCAGATATGTGTGAAAAAATTGAGAAAGGACGCATGTCTGACAACCAAGAAAGATGTTCTAAGGCTACCCAAAAAATTTCTCTAAAATGTCTTTGGACATAAAATTTGCCCTGATCTCTTTTTTTTAAGAGTGTTTTAAGGCAAAGAGGGCATCCCAAATACAGGAGTATCAAAAAGAAAGTTTTTTCAAGGCTGTGGAGGAAATTCAAATGTTGCAGCAAAGGGTCATCATAAATGCATATTCAGATATACCCAAATGTCTAAGGCAGGGGTTCCCAAACCCAGGCTTGTGAAGGCCTTATGATGGGTCGCAGATGACCCCAGTCCCAAAGTGAAAAACTAAATTTTCGATACTAGCAAGAATAAACGTAAAGAAGGACCACCAAGACAGGCCAAAATTATGAAAAAGGTTGCATAGCGATATTTCACTACTAACTTTGCTTGATCTTACAGTTTATTCTTAACCTTGGCAGCTTGCCAACTTCTCACAAACCTCGGTTCTTTTAGGGGAGGGGAGTTCATGTCGAAAGCATTTTCCCGACAATTTTTGTGGTCAGATTTGTAACCAGTAACCATTGCCTCTGCTAACGATGTTTTCTTTAGTCCCTTTCATTTTGATTTACTGAAGATCGAAAAAGCTTTTGTTCGTGACTTCAGACTGTTTAGTGTTCATTCAGTAATGTGTGCTATTTTCATGTTACTGTCTTGAGGTCAGAATCTGTTCTGAGTTTATTTATTTTAAGTTTGAAGTACAATTTGTCGTTTGTAATGTTCCTCAAGCCTTGTGGCCATCAAGACCGAGGCAAGAAATAAAATTGATCTTCAGCATGATCTGCACTGCTCTCTTTCCATCAATATTAAGCCAAGATTGGATCAGCTGTTTACAAAGATGCAACAGTATCATGGAAGCCACTAAAGATTAATAACATAGTTGGGCTTATGATGGCCATAGTGGCACAACTCAAATTTGTGATCTTTTAGCAGTATTATGATTTAATGCTTGCAGTAATTTATTTGAAAAATATAATCTGATTATTTGTGTTTCTACCAGTTTTTACTTGATAGCAAGCATTCTCCTATCCTTATGCTAATATTTTTTTGGATTTTTATTTTCAGAATCTAGCTCTGGAATAAAAGCAACTATTTATAAAGAAGATTCACCATCACAAATTAAAGTTGATTCATCTAAAAATGATTCACAGTCAGATGAAATTAAATCATTACAAGCTGAGAAAATGCAGCGTGCTCTGAATCTTTCCATGTGAGAATCATTTGACAATTATCTATTTATTTTATGACATAATGCCTTATTTTTGTCTGCTAATATAATGGTTGGGGAATTTCACTCACAGCAAACTTTCAAAATAGCTTAGTTCTAATTTACTTAATTTCTGCTTCTTATGGAGGTTGAAATGTTTGTATACCATATTATTAATTTTGTTTTCAGGTCTGGTTGGATTTGGAAGAAGGACACTGATGGTGGAAAATGGGTTAAAGATCCTAATGCTGAATTTGACTCAGATGAAGATGAACCTCCAGGGATGTTGGAATAATCATAAATACTTTATCTTTTTGTAAGCATGTTTTTATACTTTTTCATGAAAGGTAATTTGTTTATTTGTAAATACGGGAAATATATATTGAAAAAGATTGCTCAAGGAATTATTTTGTTAAAAAGTATAAAGTATGCAAACAAATTAATTTACATATCTCATTATGTGCCTCACAGTATGCTGCTTGTAATTGAGATTATTTTAAGAGGTTTCAAAAGTTTTTAACCAATTTGTCTTTTTTTAACAAAAAATTATAGTTTAAAATTTTTAATGTATCAGATATAAATTTTGGAAACTATCACTATCTGTTTTTACCACAGAATTTTATATCTGTATCCCGATTGGTTGACCCAGTTACAATAACAAATATTATTGAATTTTGATTCAGCATTTCCATTACAGCATAGAAGAAGAGCCTTGATTAATTCAATAATCTATGTATTTGCTGACTAGTATCTAAGTCAAAAAACAAAATTATTTATTTAGCTAAAATACATTCTTATGTACAAAATTTATTTTGTAAGTCATATATTTTAGGCAAATTTGGTTATTTGGCGTAGAAGTTCATTGGCACCACTTGGGTTGTCTGCAGGAACCTTAATGGCAGAAAAACAACTATCATTATAGGCATCATATCAAACAAAGCTATTCTGTATAATTTAGTCCTATGCAGGTCATGCTCTACCGCATAGGCAATTGCATAGGGTGCCATATGTTTACAGGCGCCTCTTTTACGTTGTAATATATATATTTTTTATTTTCTTTATTATTTGATAATACACAAAATCAGTTTCATTTTTTGTCACAGTCCAAATATATATATATATATATAATATTTTCAGTTAATTTTACTAGTTTTTTCAATGGGCACCATTTAGACTTATTGCCTACAATGCCAAATTACCTTAACAAAGCCCTGGTCCTATATAAGATATTGCTATAACTATCATAGTGCTCAGTTTTGCAGGCACTTAAAATTAAATTAAATGTCAGATAATTTCTAGAAATCCAATGAAAAAGCTGTTTTTAAAAATTTTTTTATGAATGAATCAAAAGAGTAGCTTACCATGTGACCAGCACGGAGTATCCAATACAGACTCAACCTGCTGTATTTCTTTGTAAAACCCTCAATATACCCATTTGAGACTAAAGTATTTCGACCAGCATTTTGCCACTGATTCGATCCAGACCATTGCAGCCTGTCAACCCAATTTACAGTTCCTGTGTGATAAAATAGTTGAATGGAAATTTAAATTTCAATTATTTATTCGTAATGTTATAGTGGTTCTAAAATAATTAATATAATGAAAAATTGAATAAAATAATAAACTGCTTACCTGGAGTATCTACAATGAGATCGAGTTGTCCACTTAAAACTGCAACAGTCAAATCTGTCTCATCCAGCAATGTTTCGACTGAAAATGTAAACATATGATCCCATCACTGAAGTCAAAGTAGGTATGATAATGCCAGTAAATGTATTTAATAATAGAAATTTTGACATGAACAAACTTCATTTAACTGTTAAGAAAATTTCATTATTTATTTCATAAGTTTTTATGTATTCATTAAGACTTAATATTAACATAATGTTTATACTCCGATTATAATCATCAAAAAATTCCATTCATCGAAATTTTACTTTTCATATAAATGCTAACATGATTAAATTCAATTTTTTTATCTTAGTGATCATATTCTCTTTTATTGCTTATTGAAGGGCATTGTTCACAGAATCAAATTTTTAATTCTAGATGACGGATTCTTGGATTTTTTTCATTCTTTGCATGGAATACAAGGAACACATTGTGGAGTGATTGTTTCTGTCTGTTCAAATCTTTCATCTCATAAATAATCAAGACTGATTTTTTATGAATTTTGGTATGAGAGATCTAAGCTTGATGTTTTTGAGCAAAATTCATTTTGATCAATATGTAGCAATTAATGTGTCCTATTTACAGAGTGGCTTGAATGAAATTTCATGTGTATTAGATTACTGATCTGAGTACAACTTATAAAAGATCGCTAAAGAGGCGTTTCCAGTTGTTGGTCTTTTTTGAAAAGTGAAATTTTCTCATTTTTAACCATCAGTTATGACAGCTAAAATTGTTGATATTGCAAGTAATAAATTTGGAAAATCTCTGCGCTTTGATGTTAAGCTCAACTTTCCACTTTTGTTTTATTAAGGAAACTTTCTCATTAAAACTGAAAAGGATCTGTTATTTTATAAACACTTAGAAATGATGACAGTATGCAATTTTAGCAAATGATTCAAGATTTTTCTGAGTTTCTTGCCCAAGTTATATAATATGAATTATCATATCAGCAGTTGGCATTGACTTTTTTTAATTTTTCAGTTAGGTGACAAGTTCCTCTCACAAAATATATTATACTTCAGTAATGAAGTTATTTTCACTCTAGCCATGAAATGTATAGTTCGTTCTTTTATTTTCACAAATATTATAAAATTAAGTACTACCTAATACAAATATAATTTTTAAAAAATCTGATGTGGCCAACACATGACTTTCTCCATACCTGTAATACTTCTAAAAATTCCAGGTATGTTAAATGATTATAAATATTTTAAGGAATTGCGAGAAAAATTCAAATACCTTACAAAGAACAGACAAACTGACACTGTAGTATTCTGATATTGGATATAGCCCCGAGGCTCCAACAATTAAGTAAATAAAAAGGAGCATAAAGTGTTTACAATAGTCGCTGGTAGGTGGTGTAGTTGTGGCAGCTAAAAATGTAGTTTTTAAAATATATCTTCAACGATGTATTATATGGGAAAATGTTTCAAACAAAGGTTGTAGAAAATTAAATTTCCTACAACTTTTATTCCAGTACTGTTTTACATTCATCAAGTATTAGAGCAAATATTAAATAAATAGAAAATCTCATTATTAATACATTCCACGAAAAAATGTTTCAAACAAATGTTATAGAGAATAACATTATCTGTGAAGTTTATAATAAACTACATTTATGAAGATTTAAAAGAGTTATCTGCCAAGAACCAAACTATGACTCAAGTAAACATCCACTTCTAGTTAAGCGATTGTTGCCAAAACCTAATCAGCTCTTCATTATATAGTACTCTTTCTAAATATAAAATTTGGTATTGATACGAGAGTAAGTTTTTGAGTTAGAGCGCCCCAAAATACTATCACATACAGACAGACACACAGATATCATCGAAAAAATAGTCAAAACGTGTTCAGGGGACCTTAAAACCTATTTCTGTTGAAATCTCGAATTCCATTTTTTTTCATGAAAATAATACTTTCACTATACTTCATATATGGAGAAAGTAAAAATGTCCTTACCCACAGAAGTTACAGGTTTCATGAAGTCTTCATATAGAGCAGAAAATACTTGACTTGACTGACCACCCCAGTACACACCACTTGGAATGATCCCAAGCTTCTGCCTTATTACACCATTCATTATATTGTCTAGTATATCATAACCTGCTATCCTTACATGCCTGTTGAATAGGAAACCTGAAACAAATTTTCTATTTTGAAGTCAATCGTTATGTAAACAAGATTTGACAAGAAAATGGATGTTGTTTTTGTCATGAATTTTTGTTATAATTTGAGAGAAACGTTACGCTTTATGTCCTCAGTTGTTCTGAGTTGATGAGCTTTTCTTTCTCTGGATCCAGCTGGAATTTTGGTGAGGATATTGTAAAAGTCAACACCATCTGTTACATAAAGAACTTGGCCTTCCGTTGAGCCCCACAAGTTTGTTGCTTCTCCCCACTGACCACTTTCAACTGCTCTCTTGGTTGACTGAGCATATTGATCAATTGATTCATATCCATTTTGATCAACCATTCCCTTTAATAAATATGGTTGTTAATGTACATGTACAGTAAATTTCTAATGTATCATCATTTTCTATATAATGTAAGAACTGAAGTAGACTTACAGTTTCGAGGAGAAATGGTGCCCAGGTCATTACTGAATCTATTGGAGATATCCAAGAGTCACCGAGAGCCACACCTTTTATGTTGACATTGAAAGTACCAGACAGCTTTGCCTATCATATTAAATGTTCTGATTACTGTGGTTTTCACAAAATTGTAATATTTTACCTTCTTTTAATTAAAAAAATGCAGTAATAACAATTAAGGGTTAGTTAGGGTTGCATTTGTTTAGAATAGCAATTGTAGGAGCATGTAATATTAAAGATTCTTAAATAATCAAATTATAAAATGTGAATTATTTAAAACCAACCTTGTACAATCCCAAACCGAATTCAGCTGCCATCTTTCCACCATAAGATTCAGAAAATATGTATAGAGGCACATCTTGCCATTCAGGATTGTTGTTGAGAAAAACTCGCATGAATTCAACCAGGTCACTAGCTATTTCAGCGTTATTTGTAGTCAGCAGGCTGGAACTTGTCACATAACTGTATCCAGTTCCAACAGGATTATCAAGGAAAAGCACATTTACGTCATTTACCTAAACATAAGGGATATGTGCATGAAATGACAATTATTTTAAATATTTACATTCTTTTAGATTTGAATTGTTACTTCTTACATGTAAAAATGCAATGAAATATCTACAATTTTAACCAATTCCATTAAATGTTATTTTGTAATCAGGTTATGGAGGTGCCATTTTTCATTCCTTTAGGATATTCATCACTTTTGCAAGCATTGTTAATTATGAAGCAGTGTATCTTTAGGTGATTTATAGTTGACGTCAATTTCACTATATCCCACAGTTGGACTGTAATAACTGTTATCTATTTTTGGACATACTTTTGAAAAAAATAGAAGTGAATTGAGCGTATTCTAGCATTACAGTAAATAATTGATCGTGAACACCAAAAAATTTCACAATTGGCTTTATTTTCCAACACCACTTACCCATGTAGTATTACGAGGTCTGAGGTTTGGATCGAGTGGTCCTATTTCCATGAAGTTGCCATAGCCAGTTGAAGAAGCGCCTGGTCCTCCTTGGAGCCAAATTACTAAGGGTCTAGTTGATGCAGCCTCTGGAGATCTCACTGCAGTTGTTTTGTATAACCACCAAAACATGTTGGCTCCAGGACGGACTTGCACATAGCCCCAATCTTCATTTCCAGCTTTTTGGGGTTCTAGGGATAATTTTGTTAAAAATTGATCTATCTTCAGAAAAAATGTTTTTTTGAGAAACTGAATTTCAAAGCAATTATGTTTCTGTCTACTGACACAGCCATTGTTGATTCTTTTCAAAAATGGATCTATGAGCAGTGATTTTGTATTTTTTCCTCTGTAGCTTCCAGAAACATAATTACGTCAATAAATGCAAGGTTTTACTCTGTAAATTTGTTTGATAAATTTAAAGGATTTATTTTTACTCAATTATTTGACACATGCTCATTTTTGTAACAACTAAAAGAAAGCTACAAGATCAATTGAAAAATAAGTCAATATTACCTGCAACAGAAATCACAGATATCAAAATGATAATCCAAGCTGTGATTGAAGCCATGGTGTCTACCTGTGCGGAATAAATCTGACATGGAGATAGCAGTGGTTTATAAGGGGTTGATAAGCGACTGTCCCTGTCAGTTCAAAGCTTTATCAAGTGGAAAAATCAGCTGCTTATCTGAAATGTCAGTACATGCCCTATCAGGATTGTGGCATTGAAAAAAAACATCTATCACCCATGAAAACTATATCAAAGATTTAGTTTCATGCATACAATTTATTTTTTACAATTAAAATTATTTTCTCCGAATTTTGCTAGATATCATATAGATTTTTAATGTTTACCTTTAATTCTAAAATATACAGTAATGTGACATTAATTTATAGCTTTCAGGAAAAAAGAATATAGCTGTTTAGTTGATGCTAATTACTTTCAAGTTTTTATTTATCGAACATATATTTTTCTGCTGTGAGACAGTGTAGTAGAGGAAAACGTTTACTTTTATTATAATGAATTAAAAGTTAAATGGTTCCATTTATAGATTTTTATTTTACAAGTCTGCTTTATGATTTCAGCAATGAAAAATTTTTTAGCTTGTTGGATTTTTTGTTGCCTATAATTATAATTTCCTCATTGAGTAATAAATAAAAGAACATATACTGCTTTATTAAAAATCTTAAATTGACTGAGACTAAGCTTCCCTAAATATCTGCATTGCTGCCAATGACAAATATAGTTATAATTGTGTTTCTATTGCTAATAGAAGGTCTTTAGATTGGCTTGCATTACCATCTTCTGCATTTTATGATGAAAGGAACAGTGGGTTTATCTGTGACTAAATCAATCGACATTTCTTATTAAAATATAAAGAATTGTCTTTCAAGTTTATAACTTTTAGGAATTTTCTCAATTTAATATGATATATTAGAAAGTATTTGTTTTTTATAAAATATAAAATTTATAATAACAATGAAGCAATCCATAATAATAATATTGCATGCTGTTAATTAGAGTAAAATTTAACGATATATGTACTCCTAGTTAATAAGATAGATGATGTTATACTAAAAAGTTAAGAGTTGAAAAATTAAGTTCAATCAAAACTGGCAGACCCCCAGCAGATATCAAGGATTTAAGATCATACTTACGATAATTTCTATAGAGCATCTTATTTTATGCTGCTCTATAAGTTATTACTGTTTGTACCTTGATATGTTCTTTATATCTACAATTCTGAAGGAGTTTTAGCTTAGTAAGTTTTTTATATGACTTTCCAAGAGATTAACTTGAAAATAAATAAATTCTTGGATGTGGTAGTCAATTACTTGTTCGATAGTACCAAGTAGTTGTTATTCATTAAAACTTGATAGCTACTGTTAAATCTATCCTCACAATTATTTTTTTTCTTTTATGTATTACTTTTAAACCAGTATCAGCAAAAATGGAATTCCACATTTTCATCACACCAATCTCTATTTGAAGCTTGTATGTCATTCATAGATAAGGAATATCTAATCAAACAAAAGATTCCATCTTTTGATGTTGAAATGGGAATAACACATTGTTAACAAGAGTAAAACAATAGTGGGAGGGGAAATTCCCATCTTAAGTGTTAGATTTGGTTCTCTAAAGAGCAAAGTTTGAAGATTCCTATCTGATTTCTTTGATCGTGGCATATTTTGAGAGTAGGTATTTTGATACAGAATTAAGAACTCAAAAATAACTTTCTATATAATTTTCTGTGCATTCAAAAGTATATTATAAAATCAGATAATCGCCAAGTCTTGGTGTGATTAAAAGGATCTGTCCAAAATTCCTATTTAGAAATTCTTTGATAAACTTATCCTTTTTGAAAGGGATTTTTTTGTTTTGAAAAGCCTTAATTACTCAAAGTAATTAGATGTTTCAAAATCGAAGAATCATCATCGTCAGGGCCGCATCGATTGATAACGGCCCTAGGTGTAGTTTTGAAATCTTTCAACATTCAACTAATTCTATCTATGTACTAATTGTCGACTTTTAATTCCAAAAGAGGCACTCCTTTACAGAAAATTCAATGCATGTTGTAATTAATTTTGGGCTATTTTGTCGTGTATAACCCGGCAACGGAGTACCGGACGACCAGCTCACCGTATTAATAGGTCATTCCCGATGGCCCTATCCGCGCGTTGTCACCGTATCTGCACTCCTTGAGTGTCAACTTTACAGGGCTAGAAGTATGCCGCTGGCTACGCGAGCCCTGCGATACATTACCTTCCTCGGAACGTATTTATTACCGTTTGGTTCTCCGCTCTCCAAAACGTGCCAGGAACCTTCCGTATCGTTTTATCGTCCGCTGAATTGCGAGGATCTTTTCGTGGTGTTGCAGGAGGCTGCGCGGTAAAAAAAACCCATACTTTTTTATTTTTAGCGAATTAATTCACGAAGTAAGCACTTCCAAATCAAATTGAAAAATAAATACCCATCTTAGATGTCTCCAATAACTATAAATAATTTATTAAAACTACGCGCATTTCGGCCACCAGTGGTATTCGGTTATAGGCATGAACAGATATCCCCTTATGGTATGTATAAAAGCTATAGAAAATAAATCACACTTGTTCTTTTAGAGACTACTATCGGTTAATACCGCCGATGATGACTGTATGGTAGCTCATCTGGTTTTTCATGGCCTTTTTATGGCTATTGGAGATATCTGAGTTTGTAGTAATTTTTGCAATTTGTCTTTCGGGTGAATATTTTTTAAAATATGTTTTTGTCATACGAAAAGCTCGATTATTCTCGAACGATGATTGGTCTTTGTCTTTTTTTCAACAAATCAAACGTTTAATGAACGCCTGCGTCAATTGTACCATATACAAGGAAGTTAATTTCGCTCATTTGTGACACAGTAGCTTGGTGATATCCTGCGAACACCTTATCACATCCGACGCCATCACGTCCAAATGATAGCAGGGTGTCGCCGCGGGTTGTCCGAGCGCCTGAAAACGCGGTCCTTATACGGTAGCCCTCGGAGGCAGATTTCCGGCAGCAAAGCAATTTCCGCCATCGCCTCCGTTCCTACTTCCGCTCTGCCTTGGTCATCGTCTAAAACAGTTATTTATCCGAGTACGAGTCGCCACTCAGTGCTGGGCCGCGGGGCTCATGAGGAAAATAAGAGCACACAACGCACAACCAGCTAAGATATATAAAAAATTAGAGAGAGCGAAATACATATAAATGACAGTATTTTAGTGCGCATTGATTTTTATTGTGAGCCAACGTAAGATCAAGTAGGAACATGTTTTCTTTCACGTTGTGTTCCCATGCACTGCGAGGCAAAGCATTAGAAAAACGCTGGTCTAAAACAGTAGTCTCAGACTCAAATTTCAAGAGGGATAAACTTCTAAATAGAGGGTTGTCCGCATGCCATAGTAATATCCTTAAACATTTAGTTGAAATATATAAATATCAATCTAAATTGTGTTTTAATTAAAACAAATTATCATCTACCTAATTCTCAAATATAAAACATTTCATATTTGTCTCTTATAACTTGGTGATTATCTCGTCCACTATTTCTCTCTCACGAAATTACATTAAAGTGATGAGGTCGCACTTTTTCAATCGGCAGGCCGCAGGCGTATTTGAAATCAAATTTCAAGTTAATTCGGAACTTATTGAAGTTTTTCTGACTGGAAACATAAACTTCGTTATTACTAACGTAAAAACGTTCAAGTTCCGAGCTCCTATATCGATTCTAATGATTTTAAAAATGTATACGAAAAATATCCTACACAGTATATGTTAATCACACAGAGAAAGAATCTTTTCGAATCGAACTCATTCCCTTAATCATGGACGATGACCCGTTTAAAATCTGCAAGGGTACGCGCCGAGTGCCGGGCGAAAGATCGACCCTTGAGCTGCTTGCATTGATTCATAAACCTCACACAGAATGAGATTGGCTTTTATTATTACAGGATTACTTCTTGCGTTAAAGAAAATTTTGACAATTCTCGTCTTGTAACGCTCGGCGATTGCAGAGGGAAATCAAAATATCTGCAGTTTCTTGAAAAAAAGAAAATTTATAATTCCGCCCATGTATCCGTTGTTCGCTAAGATTCGTGTCCAATTTTCTTTTAAAATTAGAGAAAAGTGCGGGAGACAGTGGATGGAATGCAATATCTTAATGAGAAAAGTGATGGGAAGAACTAGAAAATATTTCTTCCGTCCAAGGTAACCAGATTAATAAAGAATTAAGTGTGGTGAGACTACGGAGTAGATTGTGATGGGAAGGATTCCCCTGTAGCTGTAAACGGGCTTACTGATAGGCCCCGGAACCCCCGCAATGCGGGGGAGGGGTAGGGTTGCCAACCGTCCATCTTTCGGATGGACAATCCATTTTTCACAAGATCTGTCCATTGTCCATCCCTAACCTACGCTATTTGTCCACCTCTCCGTAAATTTTACCATTTACTAGTAATTTTGTGTGTGTGTATATATATATAGTTACTCTATCGCTGAAGAAGGGCATAGGCCCAATAAGCTTGCGTGTTTTTTTGTGTTTTTTTTGTTCGTGTGTTTAACATGTCTCTTCGACGCCCCCAGCAGCCTGCCAACTTGGCCCCCGACTCGGTAAGTGTCCGCTGGGCTTCCTTCAACACCTTGTTGCCACCCACATCATTACCTTTTCTTTTCCTTAAGTTTATATATATATATATATATATATATAATAGAAATAATAATAAATATATTTTGGTAACATTAAAGCTGAACACAACTAAATTGGCAGGCAAAGAGCTCTTGGTCGTGAGTTCGTTTGCCAGTCCATGCATTGACTTTAAAAATATTTCGTTCTCACGATTTCAGTACAGCTGATTTGTCAGTGTGATTAAAAAAGATTTCGGTAACGTCTCCAGCTGTGGAAAGGTTATTTATTATTTGTAAACCATGTTTTAGAATTTTTCAAAATAGCTTTTCTATAGAACTAGAATGTAATCCAACTACCGTTATCAATGTGATTCTGATTATATTGGAGTTTAAAAAATCAATTATAAAATCGCTTGGATGAGTTCTTTGGAAATATTATTCGTCAAAATTTTCAAAAAGGTCTAGAGAAACAGGAAAAAATAAAAGCAGATTTAAAAAATTTCTTTAAATCTGCGTCGTATTATTTGAATGGTTCCATTTCAACGAAAACGAAATAATAAATAATCAAAAATTTCATAAAGGTCTAGAGAAACAGGAAAAAATAAAAGCAGATTTAAAAAATTTCTTTAAATCTGCGCCGCATTATTTGAATGGTTCCATTTCATCGAAAACGAAATAATGGGAAAGTTTTCAAAGTTCTCGTTTTAAGAAATATATTTTCCCAACTTATGAAGATTAGATTTTATTGAAGCAGTGTATTCGAGTAAAAAATGGCACATCCTGAAATCTACAGATTTTGAATTCGAAAATATTTTCTGTAATTTCTGACATTATGAGCATACCTAGTACATCAGCTTACTGTGAAAGGATTTTCAGTTTCATGGGTACAAAGTGGCAGGATGAACAGAATCGATGCTCTATAAAATTAATCGATGACGAGCTTTTAATTTTTTAGAAAATTGTACTGAATTTTTAAATTTGATAAAATTATCAAACGTTTCTTAAATCTATTTAAGGAAAACAAATATATAACATTAAAAAATATTCTAAAAACATTTGCTGTTAAATTAAAGAAAAAATAAATAAACCATACTTGTTTATGAATTTTTCAGTATGATATATGTTATTCACCAGCTTTTTGTTAATATATTTTCCATTTTAATTCTTTATTTACTTATGTTATGAATCAAATTATATTTTATTTAATTACTATAATACATAATGAATACAGTGTATTAGATCGATTGAAAATTGGTTTTCAAAGTGACGTTGAAAAAAATTCTATGAACTTGATCAATCTCCCTCCCTTGTTACTATATCACTATTTATTTTATATTCTTCAAACATTAAGGTGTCCATCTTTGGAGATACAAAAAGTTGGCAACTCTAGGGGGGGCGAGATTTATGGGGGGGCTCCAATCATTTAAACCGTACTGACTAAGGCGTCCGACGCCCGCTTGAGGAACCCGAAAAATGTAATTGCGACTTCTATATTACGGCTTTATAACGCTGAGAAGAGGCATTTCTCGGCATGAAAACCAGTGCAAGATATAGGCTATGATTATATGCCTTCAGACGTCTCTCGCTCTTAGGCGAGTGTATTTTCTCATGTGTCAACATTTCTTGAGTGTTATAAGCCCCCCTTCTTTTCGACACGACGAGCCACTCCTGATGGCACATAGGATTTGATAGATCGTATTTATTCACTAGGAGACCGTTTATGTATTACGACAGCAAATGTTTAACTATTTTTGACCCCTTCGTCCCTCCATGTCACCAACCGTTCGTCGTGCCCTCCCTTTTTAATGAAAATTATAAAATGCATAGTTATGCATGACAATACTTTGTCATGCGATGCAATGCATTTTAATTCTATTTAAAGCACAATGAGGAAACATCTATCAGATTAAACAAGGTAAAGTTATGTTTACCGAAAAATCAGTTAAATACGTCGAAAAGAATTCTAATGTCGGGCGAGACGTGAGCAACGAGCAGGTGGAAGCATGCTGTGGACGAGCTGTTGCGACACGTAAATCGCACGTAAAAAATAAAAAATTCTTAGATATAAAATTTTACGTAAGCATTGGTCATATTCCCCTTCCCCCTAAGGGGGGCTATTTACAGGTGCCAGGGGCTTAGCTACCTTATGTCCTATATGAAAAGGGGTTCTATGAAGTGTACCGACATCGTACCATACACAGGATCGACGGCTTCACTTCCTCTTCAAAGGAATACTTGTCATATTTTTTAGCCGTAAAATATCATCGACCTCGCCCGAGAATCGAACCCGTAATACTTGAAACCATTAACGAGTATTTCAACCACTGCTCCACCGGCGTCGACCGATAACTGTAAGTTAATAAAAATACTCAATGTCATAGAGTAATGAATACTACTTATTTTTATTGTCTCTATGGCATTATAAGGATTTTTAGGCATAATATTTTGAACCCATTTCTCCAATTGAAGTGGATTAAAGTTAATAAAAGAAACAAACTTATTACTATATTCTTTATAATTTCAGGCTTTTCAAAATATCAGTAGCGTTTGTGTGAGGGATGGGGGGAATTCTTCATTAATATACAGGCAATGATAAGTAATTCAGCTTGGAAAATATTTCATATTTACATAGAGGGGCATTATTTGCTGACGGATGGGAGGGGAGTGGGGGCAGATTTTCCGGTACGCCAAATTACGGATATGGAAGAATTCTTTCCGCGACAAGTTTTCCAGGATGAGGAAAAAAATAATAATTGTCGTCGATAGAAAAAGAATTTGATGAAATAGGTCATTCTTATTGCAAAATGAAGCAAATGTAATAGCATTGGTGAAGCCAAGAAGGCGATCGCCTCCCCTTCCCCTCAGCAAGTCTCCATTGCCACCCACTGTTTAGGTTAATTTTCTCAATTTCTCTTCAAAATGTCTTATAATATGGGCGTAAGGAATTCTGTAAGTAATCGTAATTTGCTTTGACCGGAACATAGTGTAGGCAGGGCCGTTATGTGGTGCGAATTTGAGAGACGAACACTTCGTGTATAATTCGAATACTTTGAAATCATCATTAATTTGATGATACGGATACATGTTCAACAAATTCAGGCAGAAATGTTGCGTATTCGAGTTCCTGACATGACCAAGACGACGACTAAATGGAATTCGCTTTCCATAGCATATCTGCCAAAATGGCTATCTTTGAACCAGTTAAGTTTTTACCGAGTGAGCTTATTCAGCACTAATCGACTGCCGAGTCGTTTGTTTTCTCTTCGCTTCTCTATCTTTCCTTATCAACTAGCACATCGCGAAAGGACGCTGAGAGCAAACTGAGAGGGGAACTCGCACGGTTGACTCTTTACGACACTTGGCAACACTGTGCCACCCGCGGTCCAAACTCTCGCTGGTTCTTTGTAGGACATTTGTCGGGTCTTTTAGGTCCTGTCAATATCTTTTAAAACGGACGTTTCCCACTAATAAAAACATTAGTCTCAATAAATAGTGCGCGAATGCCCGTTAGAGTTTCAGAATTTTATTGTACCGAGTTTTTTGGAGCAACAAACAATTCAGAATTTTTCAGTAAGATCGCACAATATATACTGTATGTGGCAATATTAAATGAAATCAGAAATAATAGGATCTTTTTCCATTGTTGGATTAAATGCACCTCGTGCCCTGGGCTACCCCATTTATTATTAGATTCACAACCTTATTTTGACCTTGTATAGATTCACTTTAGACTTGGGCTAAGAGAAGCCATAACATCCATGGGCATCTGCTGGGGGGGGGGGGGGGTGGACAGTTGCCCCCCTTTGGATCAGTCCCTTGTCAAGGGAAAACAACCACTGATGTCTGGTTGTCAGAGGATTTACACAGTCATTTTTCCGAGGTCAGGCAGGCAAGCAGGTTGGGACCCCCTGCAGTGGCGGCTCATAGCTAAAATTAGTGGGGGTGCTGCTCCAGAAAATTTTTAGCCTTTGTTTTAAAATTGTGTAAAAGGAAAAAAACATGTATAAAAAGAAAATTTATTCAGGAACTTGATAAAATCTTAACAAAAAAACCAAACACTTTTTACTTACTTTAACTTAAATTGTTACAGTTCAAGCTTGATCTATTCATTTAAAAATGAAATCCATAAAAGAACCGAAAAAAAATGAATCAAATAGAATAGCTGGAAGCAGAATAATAATCTAATTCTACACTCTTCTACACTTTATCACATTCAAGAATATGGTACACGGTTTTTAAGCACAACACACGCTGAGTAAAAACAAACTTCCTTCCACCATCATGCCAGAGCCGGCACTGTGAGAGCAACAGTGCTCTCTCTACCTGGCAGTCCCGTCTTCCTCCCCACCCCCCTCCTATGTGCGCATGCGTACAACAGTCAAACACCACGTCGCTGGCACTGTGAAGCGCACAGTTCCATACAAAGATTTTTGTATCTTTATCATAAACTGGGGGATGGCTACTGAAGTTCTGACATTAAGCTTAAGGAATATATATTGTACTAAAAAATAAAGAAAGAATTAAAGAAAAAAGGACTCATTATATTAAATGTTATCGATAATATCAAGTGGAAATAGGGGGTGCTGCAGTTCCGCAGTGCCTATACACGAGCTGCCACTGACCCCCTGCAATATGCTTGAAACAATCAACTAAAATAGTAAGCCTGCCAAACTAGACTCTGAGAGCTTGCCCACCCCTGGAAAAGTTCCAGTGGGTGTCTCTGATACCATCCACCATCTGCTTCATCCATCACCATGCAATATATATTGAAATGATTTCAAACTAAATTGCAACCTGTCATTCTTTCCTGCACAAAAATTTTTCTTCGCATGTTATTTACATCTCAATTCCAACTGCTAGTGGTTAAGAGCCTAAAACATTAGATTCTTGGCCAACGACAAGGTATACAAGAACCTTCCAAAAATTTCCTCCTACTTTTTGAGAAGAACAAAGTAAATATGCAAAATTAGCAATACAATTAATGAAAAACTGAGTTATTTTAATTTCTGGAAGTTTAAAATTGCATGTATTAGATAAATAGCTATAAAAATAATGTTTACAAGATGAATATAATCACAGAATCTATGATACTTGTACTTGGGGATTACACATAAGGAAATAAATAATTTGACATAATTAATAAATGTCACACAATTTTGCTGCAAGCTCTTGGTGACGTCTATAAGAAAATAAACTGATGTGGGCAACACATGACTTTCTCCATATTTATATGGCAAATTACATGTTGTTAGCTCTGGGATCGTTGTCAATATTTACTTCCGGTTGACGATTAAGAAAAGAAAAAGGAGCATTACTAAGACGTAACTAAGCATCAATTGTTAACAGTAATCTTCAGTAGGTGGCGTGATGGTGGCAGGTAAAAATATAAGATATCTCTTAAACAATGCATTATATGGAAAAATGTATCAAACAAAGGTTGTAGATGAAATTTCCTACAACTTTTATTCCAAAACATTTTTACATTTATCAAATATTAAAGCAAATATTTCAAAATAACAGATGTGACAAGAGTAAACACCCACTTCTGGTTGACCGATTTTTACCAAAAACTAATCAGATCTTCTAACTTTTATAAAAATGTTAAATATAAAATTTTGCGTTGATCTGATTAATAGTTTTTGAATTAGAGTGACCACAAAAATCTATCACATACAGACATCGAGAAAATAGTCAAAATGTGTTCCGAGGACCTTAAAACATGCATTTCCATCGAAATCTCGAATTCGATTTTTTTCATGGAAACAATACTTTCTCTATACTTCGTATAGGGAGAAAGCAAAAATATACAAAATACCGATGATTACCAAACATTCTTACATTTCTCCACATTGTTTAAAAATGGTTAAGATGTATAATTTTTTCCTAAATCTATATTTTTCTTTATTTTTTATAAAATGAACACTTTAATGGTAAAAATTTCTCCAGATAATTAAAAGATTCCATTTTTCATAAAACTATTATTTCCTTCAAATGTACCTACTCTTAAAATGCAGAATAAATACAATGTACATCTTTTATATAGAACGTTGCAAGAAGGGGTTGGTTACAAAATTAATAAACACACTTTAAAACAAATTCATAACAATTTAATAAAAATTAAAATAAATGGATCATATTAACATGACTAGGTGAATATACATTACATCAAAGTGCATAATACTTAAAAATACAGGATATCTCAGAAACAATAATTGCACAAAAATATTTTGTGCAATACCAATTTGGCTTTCAATTCATAAATAATTTATTCGGTAAAACATCAACACACATAGAAGTAAACATTTCTGTAAAAATAATATGGCACTAGTTTTACCTTCTGATATTAATTAATGAAAAGGTAAAACTTCATGTTTAACAGTTTATTTATAATATTTCATTAATTTGGAATTTCATAGCAAATGAATTAATTGGCATTACATTTGAGTCAATTTAAGAATAGCGCTATAAGTTATTTAAATTAAATTATTCCACTAATTTATCAAGTATGAAAACTAACATCCAATAAAATTTATCTTTTGTGACAATTTAAAATAATTAACCAAAACAGAAAAACACAACCAGTAAAATCTATTTCATAAAAAATACTTGTCAAGGTTTTATTCATTTTAACAGTTATGCGACTTCAATAGAAGCACCCTGATTTAAAAAGAAAATTACATAATACCCCAAAAATTATATTAACAATATACTAGGAAAACACTAAAAAGAGAATGTAATAATATAAAATAACGTGCGTGGAATCATTAACTAAAAAGGTAAAATGAGCATCTAACAATATTCATAAAAATAAAGCTGAAGGTATCACCTTATTTTAAGTACCTTTTAAACAGTCTTTTTCAACATTTCTGATTGAGATTAAAAAACAAATTTTAATAATTATTCCAGTTGATATTTCCTTTTAAATTCCATAAGTTATTTCAGAGATCAGAAAGACAAATGTTACATTAAATAGTTGCAATACAGAAAATGATAAGAGCTGGTAAAATTTCAACGTTCTAACCAATAAACTATAAACAAAGAAACTTGTTTACACATCACAGGCATGGAACTCAATCACTCTCACTATCGCTCTTCATTTAACTATCAAATACAACCATGAGGAACTTATTATTATTAGATTGCCATTTAAAAAACAAGAAATTCACTTTGGAATAACATCAATAAAAATTTTAAGCCTTTTGCAACAATTTTACAAACCAGATATGAGAGAAAAATAACACCAATGCAAAAAATGCCTTCTGATCAAACTCTCTCAAATATTACTTTTTGATCAACTGATATAACTAATATCAAAATCTTTCTCTGTCTAAAAGCTAAATTTTCCGCGGACTTTGAAAAATCCTAGGCCATTCCTGTTGTGAATTATTGAACCTAGGCCGACATAACTTTGCAGAACAATGGGGCACTTCTCAACTTTGAGAGGCACAACATTTAAGGAAGTCGGTGAATAATCCAATGAGCCCATTACATGTTTTTTCCCATTCATTTCTTCTTTTAAATCGTCAAATTTTGGATTAAAACCCATTTTCAATACTTCAGCATTCTCCTTCTTCACTGCTATAACCAGGTTTTCTGAGAAGTCATCCAGATCATAAGTCTTGTCATCCAAAAGAGTTTCATTGCTCTGCAGGGTTTCTGAATTGGGAGATCAAATAAATAAAAAATATATATTTGCTATAAATATTCATGAAAAACTAAGGCTACCTTTTTGCTTTGTTAATTTCTTATTACACAGTTACATAAACTCTCAAGAAACAAGCTTCATTAGCTTATATCATAGATCAGTGGTACCCAAACTAAGGCCAATGAGTCATGCATGCCAAGTGTTTTCATCCGACCCACCATAAATTTAAGAATTAAAGGACACACTGTAGCATAAAAAGAAAACAAAAAATTTTAAAAACAACATATTTCAACCCATCCTTTTGATTCCATCAACAGATAAATACATTTTAAACAAATACGGTAATATTAACCTTCAAGTTAACCCTTTATTTTCCTTTAAAGTTTACAATTCATGTACTTTTGGCACAAAAAAATGTATCCTGATTCTGCCGAGCATGTACAATCGTCCCATTGTATCGTCGTGACCAATAGATGCTTCCAACACTATTTGTAGCATGAATCATGCATCTGTGTCAACAGTTTTATATTACCGAGACTGTTTATATCTCAGAGAAAAAAATTTGCCTTGGTGCCTTTCCGAATGAAATATGACCTTTCTTTTTGCCAAGACTAAAGGCTTCTCATGAGAAGCTGAATTTGCTATCATAGAGAGCTTGGGTTAGGAATGGCAGTGTTCTTCTTTTTCTCTATCCCTTTTGTTGCATTTTTTTATATCGAGGGTTCAGAATATAGAGCTCAGTCTTGCTTCTCGTATACTTGTGGGCAGTTGCTATCTTTCATGAGTATCTTCTAAAATTTAGTTTTTGTCAGTGGGATTATTTTTCTATGTTACTTTATCCATTATTGTAATTAAAATTTTAATTAAAGTTTTAAATTATGTAAAAATGGAACAAAAAGTCTCATCTTACTGAAGAATACATCGAGAGGGAAGTGTTTTTGCAGTCCGATTCCCATGCAGAGGAAGAATTTGTATGTGCAACTGACATAGACTAATAATATTAGTGAAAGTGAAGTAGAATCATCTTGGTGCCCCCTTCATGTAACTACAAGGCTATTGTTCTCCCTTTCACTGGATCACCATAAGAGTTGGTTGTAAATAAAGCGAGCTTATTGGTTGGTAATTCTTTAATTTGATTTTAATTGATTTTTTCTGACTGTTTTTTAATGATGATGTTCTTCTTCTTATACTAACAGAAACAAACGGATATTACCAACAATTCTTGGTTACCAGTGGTGAATCTTAACGCAAGAAATTACTCCTTCAGAATTGCTTAAGTTTTTAGCACTTATTATTTGGGGCACGACTACCATGATACTATCAGAGATTTTTGGTCTACCGATGAAATATATGATACTCCTTTCTATAGAAAGCCATGACAAGGGACAGGTATCAGCATATTTTATGGCTCCTGCATTTTGCTGATGATGATGATAAGTTATTTGCTATATACAAAAAAGAATGTGACCCTCGGACGTCATTTTATGTTTATAAAACAAACTAAAAAATAACAAGTATTAAAGGTAAATAAAATTATTTTAATGTAAAGATAAACATTAAGTATGCAGTGGTTTTTATTTTATGTTATTAATATAAACTGTTTCCTTATAAAAAATTATAATCCGAATGCCTGCAAACCCTTAGAATATAGAGACTGGAACGAGACAAAGATCACATGGAATGCATTTATATGTAAAATTCCTACAAATCAAGTTAACATACCTATATTCTCCAAACAAAAAATAATATAATTAGAATAAATGTTATGGTCCACTAATATGTCATGTTCAATTGCAGAATGCTGAAATCTTTCGTACAAAAATTTATCAAGTAAAATATATGATCAATGATTTGACGTAAATTACGCTTTCCAAAGCGGTAAAAATGTCATCATAAGTGCAATTGTATTGATCATGAACTAGTTTTTATTTCAATGATTTATTATTTATAGTATGTTTAATATAAATTATTTTGCAGAAGCCTACACCTAGTGAGGTGAAGGAAAAAAAATTTCAGCAAGCAAAGAATAGAGGAAAAAAATCTAGGATTGTAAAGGTTAATTAGACTTAAATTGTACAGTATTTTTGGCTGCATGTGGTCCCTGCAAAGAGCAGAAGTGGGCTGTGTAACCCTCGAGCTAAGAAGTTTGGACACCACTGTCTTAGATCATCAAATCTTGAAATACCAATACAGTTGTATTTTATTGCTTTACAGCGACTTTCATGTAAGCATCACCTAATTTACATATAAATGGATGATTTATTTATCCAGAATAGGATAACTGGAATGCTTCATAAATTGGTGCAAGATAACATTTTTCTCAAAAAACAATTGACTTACCTTTCTGTTTCTGACGAGCCCAATACAAAGGGTGGAATGTATATGTAACAAAAGGTATGTCACTGTTAAATGGATTCCATCGTCTACCAAATGAAATGGGAGCTCCTCTATTCCATAGTGCTCTAACTCCTTTCGTGTTACGTGCTCTGAGTAATAATGGAAAAGGATTATTTTTCAATTGATGTAGCATGTAATTCTGTCAAGTTGAATGATCAAACATTTGGTATTTTCATTTAAAATGAAGTTTTTGGCATTTTGCATGCTTTGGGTTTGAAAACATAAAATTATTGAATATTTTAGATAGCATTAACAATCACCTATCCTTCCAATAATCTTTGGTACTAATCATTTATCCCAGACCTCTATTAAAAATTCTATCATATTTTCATTGTACCCTAGTACCCAAGTTCAACCCCCAGCCACTTAACCCAACCTGGGGAGAGGAAAATGGAATGAATCCAATCTCCAACCACTTAACCCAACCCAGGGGAGGAAAATGGAATTAATTACCAACCAATTAACTTGCATTCGGGTACTAGGGTACAATGAAAATATTATAGAATTTTTAATAGGGGTCCGGGATAAACGAATAGTACCTAATGTTTTTATATTTACACACAAATTTCATTTATTTCTTTAAGTGACATTTAACAAAGTTTTATCCAAAACTTATCCTTTGAATTTTTAATTTTTTAATGTAACAGATGCAATGAACAATTAAATGTCACTACTGTTTCATCGAAATTTAGATATACAGTGAAGGAAGATGCTGATCAACATAGAGAATATTTAAGAAGGTCAACATTTTAGACTGAACAATTAAAAAGGGTGGCATGCACTGAGAAATGCATAAGAAATTTACCAGGGAATGTAAAAATACATTATATATTGATGTTTACATAACAAGCAACAAAGTCCAACATGCTACTCGTACTATAACCTTCACTGAGCATGCATAGGAAATCAGGAAATTAAATATTAAATATGAAATCAGTATTCTGAGTATTCTAAAACTACTTATTTACCGTCACTTTATAAATTAATTACTCTACAAACTTAATTGTTTCTATGCTAGTGCTTTAACACTACAGAGGGATGTACAATAGTTTTTGATTATTATAAATGGCAATAAAGATTAAAGTAAAATACTTTGTACTGAATTTGAAAAAATAATGAAATTTTAACCAGTACGACAATGTAAGGTAGTGTTTCCCAACCATTTTCAATCCACAGCACATTTGCGCAAAAATATTAGCGGCACACCATGCCATATTTTCCAGGGTAGTTCTCCTGGTTCTCCCAAAATTCTGCTGCATATCAGTTAATATCTGATGGCACAGTGGTTAGGAAACACTGGTATAGGGTATCTTGTAATTCCACGAGACTGAGAATTTTACTAAATTATGCGAAGTTATCTGAACATAGGATATTGTATAAATATAACTTTCATTACATCTCTATATAAGTAAGCTAAACAACTGCTAATCCTCACTTCAAAATCCATTGAAGATCAAAGCCTTCTATACAGCAAGATGAAAATGAAGTTGAAGGTATATGGTCCAATCACATTTCAACTTATTGATCAGGAATCACAACAGGTGGCATGACTTCAAGAAAAGTAAGAAGTCAATGAAATTTGGGCTACTTATATCACGTTTCCTTCTAAACAATTTAAATGAGACAAAAAGATCGTTTTTAATGAAATGTCTCATTAAAATAAAAGATAATACGGAATTGGTGTAATACTGAATAATGAATTAGCAGCAGGTGTACCATATCTAAATAAAATAAGTCTTTATACTCCAAATGAACAAAGCAATAACAATGACTCCCCCTGTACTTGATGCTGATTTATGATAGATAAGTTAAGTAGGAAATCAAGTGAAGTGTTTGGACGGAAAACATTCATCTATCAAAAGTAAGCTATTAACTAACCTGTTTGATTTTTTGAAATACACAAAATACTAATTAGATTTTACATTCACAGCAAGAAAAGATTTTTAATATTTTTACTTTTAAATATTATTTCACATTTCACAACTAGTGATACAATTCTGCAGTGTGAGTCACTGAAATGATTTTCTTGATTTAAACAATCTATCCTGAATATTAGTCAGTTAATAAAAATGATCCAATTTCAAATGAACACTGGATCAGGAAAAATTTTTTAAAAGGCTAATTTTGAGAATGCTTTATATGCAACAATCTCAGCATATAAAATAAAGATGACGTGATGTATTTACCACCTTGTAGGCCAATTTAAAAAATTCAATAGATTTAGAATTGAACAAGATTGGAAAGGTGTACTCCATGTTGGAGTACACAGAGTTTCCAAATGTGTTCTTTGAGATTTCACAATGTGCTCAATGTTTTTTGCTCAGATGAGAATGTAACGAGAAGCAAGCGAGATTCGTTGTAAAATAAATGTAGGTCTTCATGCAAAGTAGTCATAATTATTGCCCGATTTTATCCAAAATTGGAATTGGTCAATTAATTTTAACAAAACTCCCCAAGACCAAATTTCATTACAATATACCAAGCGGTTCCCGAGTTGAAACAAAGGAAAATTGTAAACTACATGTAGGTCTTCATGTAAAGTGGTCATCATTGTTGCTCGATTTTAACCAAAATTGGAATCGGTCAACCAATTTTAGCATTTTAGCAAAACTACCCAACATGAAATTTTATTAAAATACATCAAGCGGTTCCCGAGTTGAAACAAACATTGTAAACTACATGTAGGTCTTCGTGTAAAGCAGTCGTAATTGTTGTCCGATTTTAACCAAAATTGGAATCGGTCAACCAATTTTAGCAAAACTCCCCAATACCAAATTTCATCATAATACATACAGCGGTTTCCGAGTTTTGACATGCGGACGGAAGGAATCGACCTCCCCTATATGCGTTAACTTCGTGCAAAGAATGCATAAAAATCTAGAAAATATTATTGACACTTTTCCTGTGTACAAACATTAGAAAGAAAAATTTATACAAGCATTTAAAAAAATAAATATCCTCTTGAAAAGTATACCAAAAAAATTATCAAGAAAAGTTCTCATGTATATCGTTAATGGAGGTTTACTTTCTTAATGTTTACTGCATAGCTTTGATAGTTTGTGAAAGCATCTGCCTGGCAAATGGAAGACCTGGGTTAAATATCCTATCAAGTACAGAATTTTTCTCCTTCCCTCCCTCAGAATTTGTAATTGGGTATTTTCTCCCATGTAAAACTTCAGTAATTTATAAATAAGCTTCATTTATACCAGTGGTTCTCAACGGGGGCCATATGGCCCCCCGGGGGGCCACAGACTATTTCTGAGGGGCCATGAGTAAACTACCTAAATTGGGGGGCCACCAAAACTTCTTTGTGGGCCACGAAAAGTTTGACTCTGTGTGAAAGTTGTCTTAAGTCAATGCTAATAATGCGTACTAATAACAATATTAATAATGCATACTATTCATTGTATTCTGATTCAAATATGCATGTTTAGACTGACATAACAACTGGAATTGAAATGCCATCAAAATGGACAAATGTATTACAATATACATAAATACTTTCTTATCTTCATTATAGTTAGGAAATAACTACATTGTTCTTCAACTGTTAGCCCAAAATTGCGTGACTGAGAAAACTCTCCCCTACCTCTTCCTTTCCTCCCCTCCATGCCGTAGCTACAAAATGTTATTCTTATGCTTTCATTCAGCGGATTTCACCTGAATACGACAGCTATTAATTTGAAATACGCTTTCCTAATATAAGACAGAACACGTTCATCAACGTTGTAAACAGGGAGAGTGAATGCCGAAAGATTGAAGAAACAGAGAGTGGAATGCACTTGATATATTTATATATATTCTATATATCAGTCATTAACTGCTGATACATTCCGATAACCAGCAATTTTATTTTTGTTAAAATTAACGGGGCTTTACAGAAAACAAAAACATCAGTTCTGGAACAGTAGATGGTAGCTCGTAAGCACTTTGGCTCCAAGTTGAACAGTTGTATAAAACTCCTTCAGCCAAAAAAAAAACCCTACAATTTTTTGGCTGAAGGAGTTTTATACAACTGTTCATCAGTTCTGGAAATTCTCCATAGCATACCAAAGCAATTGTTTGTTTGAAATAAAATAAGTAGCGCAATGAATTTAGTTATTATAAATAATAAGTTAAGTCAAGTGTTTATTTTACACTTTCCGAACCATTTTCGAATTTGTTTTCAATGGCGAACCAAGGAAATATTATGACGCATTTGTTAATTCTTATTACGATTTTAATTAAATATGGCTTACCGTACTTTTTTTCTCTTAGTTATTTTTACTAACTGTAAGTTGTGATTTAAAATAAATATATTTGAATAAAATTATTAATATTAAAAATTATCACTTTTATATTTAAAATTAGTGGGGATTTGCATAAAACAAAGACATCTGCTCATGAAGCCATTCTCAGAAAATTCAGGCATTTAATTTAAACAAATTTAAACATTTGCATAAAACAAAGACATCTGCTCGTGAAGCCATTCTCAGAAAATTCAGGCATTTAATTTAAACAAATTTAAACAGTCGAACATTGATTGTTAGAGGAATACTGTAATCAGACGACGCCATACTGGAATTTATGTATTTGGTGAGTAGCTGTTTTGGCTGCTAATCTTGCCGATATTATTTCTTCTGTTACTCCAAACTCTTTACTGTTATGATGCCGGTCCGCGGCTATTTATTTCTCGGTTCCATCTACTTAAATTCTATTTATAAGTCTATAGTAATAAATTTGTATTGTTGTTAAATATTTCTTCATTTTGATTTGTTTTAATTTTTTAATATCCGATTACCCATGGCTAATATAGCGAAGAAAAAATGCAGGCAATATTCCATTGAGTACCTTTCCAATGGTTTTATTCCATCACCACAGGACAGAACAATGCCACTGTGTCTAATATGCATGACTACACTTTCAAATGAAAGAATGCGGCCATGCAAGCTATGGAAGCACTTGGAGACAATGCACAAGGACAAAAAAGACAAATCACCAGATTATTTTTTAAAAATGCGTGATAATTTCCAAACAAGGGCAACATTAAAACAAATATTTAGTGAAAGAGCAGCTAAAGTAGATAAAGATTTACTTGCATCCTATGAGATTTCCAAGTTAATTGCAAAATCTGGCAAGCCACATAATATCGGCGAATCATTGATTTTGCCTGCAGTGTCTGTTGTGATTTCAACTGTTATGAATCAGAGTGCACATGAAATTACTCAGGCTATCCCTTTGAGCAACTCATCAGTATCGAGACGTATTGATGAAATGGTAGATGATGTGGAAAAACAACTAGTTGCACAACTACAAGTTAAGAAGTTTGCCCTGCAAATCGATAAATCCACTTTAATGGGTAATGAAGCCCTTCTAATGACATATGTTAGGTTTTTGAATGATGATCAGCTCAGTGAGGAAATGCTTTTTGCCCAAAAGTTTAAGACAGACACCAAAGGTGAGACAATTTTTGAAGAAGTTAAGAGTTATTTCAAGGAAAACAACATTCCGCTAGAAAATATAATAGCTTGTGCAACTGATGGTGCTGCTTCAATGGTAGGTAGATACAGAGGATTCATTTCTCATTTAAAAAATGCTGTGACTGAAGTTTTTTGCCCACCGTCAACATTTGGTTGGAAAAAACTTGGGAGGACGTTTGCATGATGCCCTTGTTATTGTAATAAAGGCTGTCAACTTGATCAAAACAAGTGCACTTCAAGATAGTCTTTTTCGACAACTTTGTGAGGAAAATGAAGAAGATTTTGAATGCCTACTAATGCATAGAGGTCCGATGGTTATCAAAAGGAAATTGTCTTCGGCGTATTGCTGAACTTTGGGACAGTGTTGTACTATTTCTAAGTGATAAGCAGCTTGGAGAACAGATCGTTGCTGCTAAATGTGACATATTTTATCTATCTGATATATTTGAAAAGCTGAATTTGTTGGGCAAAGAGTTACAAGGAAACAACTGTAATCTTATATCTTGCAAAGAGGCCATTACTGCTTTCCTTGAAAAACTCGTCGTGAGTTCATACAATTTCCATCACTAGCCACTCTTGGCATAGAAATTCAAGATTATGATATTGCTGTATATGTTGAGCATTTGAAGAATTTGTACAGTGATATGCAATGTCAGCGACCTGCTAGAGATGAATATTCCAGATTGGGTGGTGAATCCATTTGGTGTAAATGTTGTTGATGTTGACATCACATTACAAGAATGTCTGGTTGAGTTGCAGAGTGATATAACAGCTCAAGCTAGATTCAAAAACAACAAACAGAATTTCTGGATAAGTAGTGAAATTGCCAATAAGTTTCCACAACTCTGGGAGAAGGCTAAGTTGTTTTTTATCGGATTTCCCACTTCTTATTTGGTTGAATCTGCATTTAATAGAATTCTTCACCTGCAATCCAAAACTCGTAACCGTCTTGATATTGTAAAGAGAGGTGATCTTCGATTATCTCTAACATCGCTGCAACCAGAAATTCAAAAGCTTGATAGTTTTCATCAGCCGCAAGGATCTCACTCAATAAAGTGACAATAATATTATGGAAATATTTTTTGTTAGGAGCATATTTCATATGTATATTATAAATAAACAATATGTATATTATAAACAGGGATTATTTTTTATAAATAAACAGTGCGGTTCATAAAGTATCTTTTTTACCAACTAACGGCGACTATGAGGGGTGGGGGCCACAGAGGTAAATGAAAATCTGAAGTGGGCCACGAGCAAAAAAAGGTTGAGAAACACTGATTTATACCATGATAACCCACAAAACACAACGTTAGGTTTGCCAGAAAATGTACATTTCATTACTCCACAGGGATTGCCTATGTCCTCTGGCAAGTGAAACCATTTGTAACTCAAATTCCAGCTGGGAAAGAAATGAGGTGTGCATACTCTTGGAGGTTTTAGGAAGTTACTGTAAATAAAAAACACCTTACTGGTGAAATTTATATTGAACATCTTTTTAGTTTTGCATGGTGTTCGTTAGATCACAGAGTACTAACAGAGGATTGAAACAGTCGGATGCATGGTATACCTACACAATAAAGAAAAATACAAGTATGCAGATGCATGCATAATTTGTTTATAAACATATAAGAATGTGGCTTTGTTGTATTGCTGCATACATGCAGTGATGGGGAGTAATTGAGTATAAGTAACTGAGATACCAGTAAATATTACTTTTTGAGTATTTTTTACTAGTAATCGTTACTTTAAAAAAATGTAATCTACTTTTATTGCAGACAGAAGTAATCGCTACATTTTAGTAATCGTTACTTGATATTCTTATTATTTATTTTTTTTAGAAAAGGTACGGGTTTGATATAGCTATCGACATGATTCAAAATGGGCATGTGGCGTGATGTCAGCCAATGGTAGCTTGATATCTAATTCGACCGGAAATGCTGGCATCGATTATTAATGATTAGAAATTTTTTTCAAACATCCTTCATTGAGCAATTACTTATTGGTAATGGAAACGTGAAAAGAAGAGGTCCTTACACCAAGGAGAGGAAAATTAGGAGATTATTGGTTTAATAAGCAGCTTTTCTGCAAGATGAATAGAAAAATTTAACATTCATATACCATTGCAAATAGTTTGTTGTAAAAATTAAACCCATGATTAAATATTTGTTTTTCTTCTAAACAAGCTTTTTTTATAACTCGAGGAACTTATGACCTTTAGCTGGATAGATTAATGATATTTTAATTTTTTCTGACAATAATATGATAATTCTGACTGATATGCATGAAAACGGTAAAGATAAGACAATGGTTGATTTAATCTAAGATTGATGACATTTTTAATTCGTATGGAAATGTAATTGTAATCTACTTGTACTTGTAATTAATTACTTTTTTAAGAATGTAATTGGCACTTTTAATTGAGTACAATGCAGATGAAGTAATTGTAACTGAGCCCAGCTACTTTTTTGGTACTCTTCCCATCACTGCAGCCATGCATACAAATGCAGCTGTCTGGATGAAATGCTTTAACCTCAAATTCTATTTGTTAGAATAATTATTATAATAAAAGCCTAAATGGTGGAGTTTGGGTATAATGCTTATGTCATCAATGGCACTTTTTAACACATTGTTAACAAACTTCTTGATTAGGTGGAAGGTTGAAATTTCGCAGGAATATTTGATTCAGATATAAAAATTAAATGACGAAAACAAAATATGAGAAAAGACCCAGGTTCGACTCCAGGGAGATAATTTGTTTCCGGTAAGATAACATGTAAACATCGATTTTTTTAATTGCAGGGTTTTTGTCTTTTGGAAATTAAAATTAGAAAAATTGACATACGATCTTCGAATTTAAACCATGATTTAGGAAAATTAATGAAGTTTCTTATTCTATTCATCTTTTTCTGCCTACCATTTGAAATCTCTCATATTAAACATTTAAATCACATATTTTGGGAAAATGTCGGCTTTTAAAGGGGATGTTACCTTGCAACCATGTCATTGTTAAACATCGAGAATCAATTGTTGTCTCAACTTGCATATGTGTAATATATACGAGTGCATAGATTGCCTTAAATTATCATAGGATTTTTCGTGAAAATACGTAATCCTAATGGGACTGGGATTTAGTTTGAATTCTTTTGCTTATCTAATGACTATACAGAAGTAGAGTATGCGAGAGGGGAGGAAGATAGGAAGGAAGGGATATAGAATGGAAGATACATAGAGTAAGGAAGGTATAGAATTAAAAAAGGACAGGAGGAAAGAGATAACGAGGGAGACTGAGAAAAAGAGGGAGAGCTATGGATTGTGATAGAAGGAAATGAGAGAGGGAGGAGGTAGGAGAAAAGAGAGGCAGAGATAGGGAGGGAGAGAGAGAGGAAGGGAGAGAGAGAGAGGAAGGTAGGGAGAGAGGAAGGGAGGGAGACAGAGGGAGGGAGAGAGGGACAGTGAGAGGGAGGGAGGGATATTATTATTTATTCCTTCATATGACGGGCAATACACTAGTCTTCAGTAAGAAGGAAAAAAATACATTTGCGACAAAATATAGCAGTTAGAAATCAGGTACGGAAAAACAGTAACAACAGCAGTATGATAAAACATTATAATAGAAGCAAATAACTGAGCATATTATTTAAGAGCAAAGACATCAAAGGGAACAGTATCACAAATTACAAAACAAAAGCAGAAGCTTAAAATTTTTACAGAGCAAACGAAGAAAGAGAAAAAAAGAAGGGAGGTGGTGGAAGTATTAGTAAATAGAGCAGAAGCTTAATTTTTACATAGCAGGAGGTGAAAATGGAAAAATAAAGGAAACAGAGAAGTATTAGTACCTTGGTTCAAAGCTAGAGATTAGATCATAGGGAGAAGAAGAGTTATTTGACAGATGACAGTCAGATGGTGATTTCTCCTTGGACCATTTCTGCTGGAGGGGTCTTAGTAGACAACCTTTGACAACTGTCAGTACACCACTTGCCAATCCATTCATCCTTCTAGAATAACCAAAGGCAAGCCAACATACACAAAATACATATTGTAGAGGTACAGACAATAGGTCACATAAAAGCATTTCTGGGAGACAGAGATTTTACAACAATAGTGAAATTATGAAGGAACACAACTTGTTTCAAATATCATGACATCAATGAAATATACCAAGACTATCAACAAAATTAGTAACTAGGTCACAGAAGAAAGTATTTGCTCTATTCTCATCCTTAACCAATACTGGATACCATTAAAACTAAATTCCCCAATTATAGGAATTAAAACTAACTCAGTTTCAGTAATGAGGTAAAAATGTATGCAGTATTTCAATGAGTCATTCAGTTCGAGGCTATTTGAACAAAATTTCATGTCTAACTAGATTGAAGCAAATTTTTTTACAATGTGAATAGTGTATGTTCAACCTACTTCAGTCTATAAGAACTCAGTTATTTCAACAGAAATAATTAGTATGACTTAAAAATTGTAAATAAAAATGTATGTTTTAATGCATTTTAATTGTTTTATTTCATCATTTTAATCAAAATTACTTGCTGAAATTTTTACTTTATTCCAAAAATACATAATTCCTAAAAAATAGTAATAATGGTTAAATTTAAATTTCCATAATTTTAATTTCATAAACAAGTTTTACTTACGGAACTAGAGATGCAGATGGATATACAAGGTCTCCAATCACCAAAGTATCAATTAACCTCAATGGAATAGCCCGATGGTCAAGTTGGCGAAGTGCAATGAAGTCATATTTGACAGTAATTAAAGTATGAGTAGTCAAAATCACTAAACGCTCTTTCTCTGCATCCCAAAAGCTTATCCTGAAAAATGTTTCAAGTTAAATTTCTTGTCTTTGAATATATGAGGACATGCATGAATTTTAAACATTTATAATATATTTTTGACATTTGAGAAGGAGAAAAAATTCTGTACTTGACCGAGAAACGAACCCGGGTCTCCCAACTTGCTGGGTTCGATTCACGGTCAAGTACAGGATTTTTTCTCCACAGATGTCAAAAATTTAGTTTCAGCTTTATGAGAACAAGCATAACGTGTCATTTCCTCAACTTTCTTTCTTGTTATTTATAATATAACTTAATTTTCTGAATCAAAATCAACTACAAAAATTTCTGCTCAGTAGATTCCATATGTCACGGTAAATGTGCATAGTCTGGTAAATGTGTACATTTCCCGGTTAATGTGCACATTTACCACCAAGTTTGGTAAATGTAAGTATAATTTACTTTTACTGATTGGTTTGGGGAAATGTACACATTTACCTAGAGACACTGGTAAATGTGGGTAAAAGTCACAACACAGGCCACAACATGGTGGTTGCGAACATCTGTTGCAGTTTATAAGTACGGTAAATGTGCGGTCTGGTAAATGTGTAAATTTCCTGATAAATGTGCACAACTAAACTAAACTAAATTTGAACATGAAGGAAAATTTTACTCGGCCCACCGCATTGGGTAAGTTAGTCGAAGTGTTTTTGGTTCTTCCTCATGTTCACTGTGTTCCCCTCTCGAGTTGGAAAGCATTTATCTTAATATATACCAGTGGAGCCGAACCCTCAATGATTTTTGTGGTAAATTAATGTAATTATTAAAGTGTAGCATTTCTCATTCTTATTTATTTCCACATTTACCAAGGCACATCGGTAAAAATGCACATTTTCCAGGAAATGTATGGATAATACGTATTTCTGGAAACTTAAACTTACATTTACTGAGCTTGGTGGTAAATGTGCACATTTACCAGTAAATGTGCACATTTACCAGTAAATGCACACATTTCCAAATTACATACCTTTACTGTAACACATATAAGACATTACAAAAACCTAATAAGAAAATCTGTTGAATTTGCACAGTTCAATAGAATTGCACCTCAATAAATCTGTAAAATATACCAACTGATTCTGTATTGCTGTCATAATTCAATGCTTAAAGATAAAATATACCCTCTATTAAATTTTTGAAAACATTTATTCCTTTTGCTTGCTCTCACAATACACAGAACATTAAATCAATCCAAATATCCCCTACATTTTGGGAAAATGTAACTCAAACAAAAACATACTGTTCTAATAAAATCAATTTTTTGCAATGAGTAGGCATTAAAGTTGACTTTTGCAAATTCATCCAAATAAACTCGACTATAATAATTAAATGCAGGGATGTAACAATGGCAGGACCTGGAGGGAGGGGCTCTGGCCCCTCTTTATAAGTCCTCAACTCTCCTGCTGTATATTATATTTTAAATTACTAAAATAGAAATATAAAGTATTGTAAGTTTTTGTTCTTGATACAAAGAGGTTTCCTTTAATTAATGTGTTCATGCAATAAAAATTAATTCAAATATTATTTTCATATTATTTTTTGGGGGTGTCCCTCCCACACAGTTGGGAGGTTAGTTACGTCTTTGATTAAATGCCATTTGATAATTTTCTTAACTGATATCGTTCTTGGCTCCACAGCACAGTTTACTTCAGATTTACACAGATTGCTTCACATTAAATTGTGTAATTATGGGAGAAAATTTGAATAACAGGGGGAGAAAATCTGAGATTGTTTCTGCTAAAATAAAGATGAGAATAAATATTGAGGTAAAGTTAACGCATATTAACCTATTAAAAGGCGCTACACTAGTTAAATTCACTGATACAAAGGAATATGTTAAAAATGTGGATGATAATATTGTTCCAACACACGGTGAATATGGATTGAAAATAAACCGAGTTACAAATGAAATACACTTATTTCCTATGGTTAAAATTAATAACTAATTTACAGCATAAACGTTACATACTCTGTTAGTAACCAACATCCGATTACTTCTCCATCTTTCTCAGGGAAAACGATTGACTTAATACACTCTTCTATAGCACATTCTACTAGGCCAGAACGAAATGAGAAGAAATCTCTTGCGTTTTCGTCCCCATTCAGAGGGACAGAACTTGCTGCCACTTGCATGTTTATGGCAGTTTTTGACGCGTCAGCTACAATTCAAAATAAAGAAATGAGATGCTAAACAAAGATAACGTCGATGTGAATACATTTTAATACACTTCCAAGATAAAAATTAAATAATATATCGTTGTCAGTAATTCATTATTATCAATTACTTGTAATTACGTTAAAGTTTTCAGTTTAAAAAGGTCAAAAAAATACCTTTAGGGCTAGGGCTACGACTATTTAGGTAATACGTATCATTATGAATTTGCAATGTCGCTCCTTGAAAATCTTCATGGGTGCATTCTTCGTCCAATAAAATCTCGTCCACAGTATTCATACCTTCCATATCTTTAATCTCATGGTCATTTTCTGTACATTTACTTTCCGTCATCCCTAAAGAGGGTTATCACCACCGGTATCCATGTAAATAAACACGCAACAACCGTTATCCGTTATGGTATTAAAAGAATCGAAGCGGCGAATTTGAGAAACGCTTGAAAGGTAATAGTAAGTATAAATGAGTTTTTGGTCTCTTTTTCGAGCAAAATTAAATAATCTAGCGGTAAAAAGTAATAATTACGCCTGATTTGTGAATTAGGAATCAAATGAGTAGTAAAAGTATGATAAATAAAAAGGTGGACTCTAGACTAAAGGGAACACAACAAGTACCCGAAAATGCAAAATTCCGTAAAAAAGGGAATTCCCTAAAAACCTTATTTGATCTTAAGGATAATGAAGCTTTTACAACATTTAAATTGAAAGGAGACGATGCAGAAGGCAGTGATGATACCATATTTATATTTCCGCGTAATTGGCCAGAGTGGAGTGACGTCGAAATAAATTTAGAAGGGTGGAAAACGGAAGATACAGCCGTGAGTTATAAAAACGTGATTTTAATAGTATATATTTCATTTGAATGAGAAAATAAGTTTTCTGGAATATCTATCTATGAAATGAAATAAAACTTTTTAAAATTAAAATATATAAAAATTACAGAAACTGAAAGCCTATTGGTATTTTCTTTCTGTTAAAAAGACCATTTTTGATATAACAAATTGTCTGAAAAGAAAGTATTTTACCATAACAATGAAAAAGTACCTTTCACATTGTATACTTACCTATGCTTTCACGTTGCTCTGTTGAGACTGTTAGTTCCCAGGATTTTCTAATTGGGATTCAGATACTAATAATTAAATTTCACAGCTTGAAATGGTTATTAATGATTAGTTTCTTGAATTACTTAAGATTTAACTGATGTTACTATAACTGACCATCTTTGCCTTATAATATATGCAAAATTTAAGTAAATGAGAATACTTTTTACTCAGTCCACATTGCAGAAAATTGAGTCTATGTTCCCTATAAAAATAGTTTATCATGTCACACAGAAACAGAGTCAAAGGATAGGTTCTTAAATATGTTGGTCCTTTTTTAAATTTAGAAATCATTATTGTCATGCTAGGTAATGAAATTAACACCGTTGAATATGGCTTTGAATAACCATCTTTATAGCAGAAACCCAAAGTTTTGTAGCTGGAACTACTTGGTCTGCAGAATAATAAGTTTGAGAATCTCTGTTTCCAGCTGAATCTTTTATTCTTTATGTAATGTAGGTATTCCTAATGACTAATTTTTTCAGAAATTGTTTCAGCAAGCTCAATTTGATTATTATCATGATCCTGAAGGAATATTACTTCCACATTCACTTATTGGAATTCTTGATTCCTGGAAAAGACCACGTGAAGCTTTCAGTAATCAGTCAATTATTTTATATGATGACACAGTTGATGTCATTGATATTATTTCAAACAATAAGCATTTGCTCAATAGTCGGGTAAGGTATATAATGACTCTATTACTTAGAACATTTAGTTAAGCATCCTGTATACAAAAATTTCTGATGTTATTTTATGACAAAGCGTCAAAGTTATACAAATCAAATGTAGCTTAGAATGAGAATTTTCCTCAAAAACTTCATGGTGAACGTGTATTAGCTGAATTTCAATTTATTTGTATTTGATTTTCAGTGTATGAGATGGATAATTTCATCTATTGCAACAGTCCAGGTCATAGCTGATGAGAGTATTTTTTCATATGAAGGAGAGCATTCACAATTTACACCAAGTGGAGGGATACCATGGAGACCATGGCATCATATTTATTCCCTTTGCAAGGCAGGGAAAGCTCCACACAAACCACTTATTAATCCCACAGGAAAATATGTCATTCGTTTATTTTATCTTGTAAGCTATTTTATTTATAGACTAGCATAATTGCCCGTCAAACATGATGGGTATGCATGGATTAAGTATTAAATTTAAGGCACTTCCCATTCTTCCTCCTTTTCTCTCTTTCTCTCTCCCATCCTCCCCCCTCCCATTCTCCCTCCCTCTCTCCTTCTCTGGAAAGATAGACTTCCTACTCTCAATCTCATCCTAATAAAGACCATTACTTACAAAAGTCAAAGAAATTTCTAGAAGTAAAATGGAAATTATGTTGCTTAAGCTGTTTAATTAAAAAATACTTTCTTCGGGAATTCTACATGTTCTCGACCACATGTCACATATGATGTGATGTGAAGTTTATCATATAATACCAATATCACAACATTTGAAACTCAGTTCTACAAGAAATATGTCGATATAAGAGTAAACCATATTAAAATTTCATGAAATACCCACTTTTAAAGTAATGTTAAAACACCAGTTGTTTTTTCATAGCTATTTAAAAGTATATTTTAATTTTACACCCCTCACTTTATATTATTCCATATTAACCCTTTGAGTGCCATGACAAAAAGACGTTATGTTTGAGATATTGGAATAGTGTTAGTCTGCAAAAAAGGTAGCTTGAACTCTCCACAGACCATTGAACCTACAACATATGCCATCTAACAGTTATATGTTAAGAGTTCATGGCAAAAAACTAGTAACTATGGGCAATGCTGGTAATTTCAGCTGGGGGATATTGGCACTCTAAGGGTGAAAACATAGTGGAGCCTCGCACTAAGCATCGCATCAAGCATCGACTCAATCAGTGCATCAAGCATCGCATCAGGGCTTTCATAGTGGAGCATCGACTCATGACTTTCTTCCCAGTCTGATTCTAGAACTCAATATAGAAACATATTCTTCTACTTGTTATAGCTGTACTAAATTTTAGTGTGTGTAGTGTTGTTTGTAATACTTTTTTATATGCATTGATTTACTTCAAAAGTGTCATATTATCACCTCTCAGATTTGTAATGTCTTCAGACAGTGAAAGTGATTTGTCGACAAGTATGACAGTTAAATGGTGAGTGATGAATAATACAAATCTATTGTGATGTCCTCTATCCATATTTAAATGTCAATCCTTACTTCACAATGAACTGTGCCACACTAAATAATCTACGGGTTCCCGGGTGCTTGTGAGTCAGACTGGGGTGTCCTTGAATGCACCAATCAGGGGCCAGATTTCAGGCATCGACCACCACACTTAATTCAGCGAAACAAACAAGTTTGATTCCTTGATAGATGCGATGCTTGAGTCGATACTTGGTGCGAGGGTCGATGCTTCACTATGAAAGGGCACATTTAACACAATGTGTTTGATTTGGGGACAGATGCGATGCTCGAGTCGATTCTTAATGCGATGCTTAGTGCGAGGCTCCACTATGTTTTTACCCTAATGGTTAAATACCTTGACTAAATGATATAAAATAAATTTAAATCATAAATTATTCTGTATATAGCTAGTTAATATATTCTGTTTTAGGGTTGTTGGAGGAAGTTTGTCGTGGATGATAAACTGCCATTTGATTCTAAAGGTCGAATCCTTTTGCCTGCAAGTAACAATAAGGGAGAGCTTTGGCCAATGCTACTTGCTAAAGGACTCCTTAAAATTGCCTCACATACATGGAATAAAAAAGAAGACCTCAATGGATTTCAACCTATCAGCTGTCTCACTGGTTGGATTTGTGAAGAAATATCAAACATGTGAGTTTATCATTATGACTAGAGTTCCCAGATACTTTCAACTGAAAATTAGCACATTTTTATGATAAAGGACATTTTTGTCAATAAATAGGACATTTTTACAAAAAGGAGGACAAAAGAAACAACAAACTTCATTTATTATTATTATCTTACAAAACAATGATTATATATATTTTGTATTTGAGCATTTTTGTTTCAGCAATTTATATAGAGTTTATAGAGTTGCACTTAATCCTAGTAACCCCCAGACATCCTCAACCCCTACTACTAATACTGTCCAGAAACCATCCCCCACACTCCAGAATGGTCCCTCCAATCCTAAGTCTTCATGACAAGCAAACCCATCAGCAGTGCAAGTGAATTATAACAGAAATAGTGACTTCAAATTAACTGTGCTTCACCTTAACATTCAGTGTATAAAAAACAAACTATATGAGTTAGAAATATTAGCTAATTCCTACAAGCCTCATATTATTTGTCTGTGTGAACACTGGCTTAAATCAGAAGAGGTTTATTCTGTCAGACTACCTGGGTACTATATTGCTGAAATTTACTGTCGCCATAACTTCAAAAATGGTGGTGTAGTTATATTTGTAAAGGAATCTATTGCTGTGCAATGTCTGGATATTTCATACAATCATCTCTCTGAAGAGAGGGACTTTGAATGTTCATTAATTAATCTATCAATTGGTACTCATAACATTTTTGTTGCCACACTCTATCGGTCACCACTTGGTAATTTTCCACTATTTTTAGACAAACTTGGTTTCCTCCTGGATTCCTTATATAATTCAGACCTTAAGTCAGTTATAATTATTACTGGGGATTTCAATTGTAACCTGTTGATAGATAATGATAGTAAAAATGATCTTTTTAACCTTTTAAACACTTTTAATTTATATGTTGCTAATGATGGACCTACTCGTGCTACATGTCACTCTAAATCACTCATTGATTATATTGTATCCAACAGTGATAGCATGTCTGTTAAAACCAAAGTTATAACATCAGACATATCTGATCATTTTCCTATTTTAGCTTTATTTGATATCAGGGTTACCCCTAAAGATGTTATCTATCATAAACGTTCATTTTCTGATACTAATATGCTGTCATTTAGGGCCATGTTAGAATCCGAAGATTGGGGAGGAGTAGTCAATGATGAAACTTTTGAGGGTAAATTCAATTACTTTTACAATAAATTTATATTCTATTTTAATTTAGCATTTCCAATTTGCAAGAAAAAAGGCCATAAGAAACCATCATCCAATGAGTGGATAACTAATGAAATTAGACAACTCTCATTCTACCTTAAAGAATTATACATCCTCTGCAAACTAACAGTTAATGATGAGTTACTTATAGAATACAGAATGCTTAAGAGGCATTATCGTAAAATGATAAACGAGGCGAAGCGAACATGCAATAACAGGAGAGTGTCTACTGCTGTTAATAAAACTGGTGAAATTTGGAAAATCATAAATGAATCCAAAAACATAAGTGTAAACCACCCTATACCTGTAGTCAAAGATAGTACAGACAAGATCATTTCTGATCCTTCTATTTTAGCATCTAAATTCATTGATCATTTTATAAAACCGCCCATTACCCATTCACTAAATGCTGATGCTTATAATAATATACCATACTCTATCAATTCACTGTTTCTCTTCCCAACTGATGAAAAGGAACTTGAATCTATTGTAAAAAATTCTGGCTCTAAACACTGTTCAGGTCTGGATGAGATACCAATTTCCATTATAAGCTACTGCTACAAGGCAATAGAATCTCCCCTCCTATTACTTATAAATTAATCTTTAAGGGTTGGTATTTTTCCATCACCCCTAAAAACTTCCAATTTAGTTCCTGTTTATAAGAAGAAAGGAAACATTCATGACATTAACTGCTATCGTCCTATTTCAATCCTAAACCAATTTGCTAAAATTTTTGAGATAGTTTTTTATAAACGATTGATTGCATACTTTGAATCTTTCAAAATAATATCTCCATTTCAACATGGCTTTAGGCAGCATAAGTCAACAACAACTGCCATTTTTCATGCAGTGAATTGCATTCTATCTGCACTTGATAATAAATTGGAATCTCTTGGATTATTTTTTGACTTCTCAAAAGCCTTTGATAACGTGAACCATGAACTACTATTAATTAAACTTGATAGGCTAGGAATAAGAGGTGTTGCCAACAACTGGATTAAATCATATCTTGGCAGTAGACCATTGCATACAGTAATTAACTTAAATGGAGTGAAATATGTTTCACCTGAAAGGATAGCAACTATAGGGGTTCCACAGGGATCGGTTCTCGGACCTATTTTATTCTTGGTGTACATAAACGACCTCCCTAACATTTTTAATCAAATACCAGGTGCTAACATAATTTTATATGCTGATGACACAAATGTCCTTCTCTCAGCTAAAACCTCTCTCCATTTAAAAAGCAATAGTAAATTAATTACATATTCAACAACTGAGTCAGTGGTGTCAAAATAATTTTCTCGAATTGAATGCAGATAAATCACAAGTGATTCAATTCTCTCATGTAAATAAATATTGTGAAAATACTGTCCTGGAGATGGGAGGGAAACCCATGCCGGTTGTCGATTGTTCAAGTTTTCTTGGCATAATAATTGATTCACATATCACATGGGAAAACCACATCAATAGCCTGGCAAGTAAACTTAGCTCAATCTGCTTTTTATTGTGAAATATTAGGCACACAGTCAGCATGGAGGTGCTCTTAAGCCTCTACTATGGAGAATTCTATTCTCACATAAGTTATAGTATCATTTTTTGGGGATCATCCCCTCTTGCTATAAAAATTTTTAGGATACAAAAAAAAGTATTACGTCTAATAGCTAATGAATCATACAGAAGTCCATGCCGTCCTTTATTTAGTAGTCTTAATATTCTCCCTATACCCTGTGTATATATTCTTACCTTACTGTTGTTTATTTAAAAAAACATGTGATTTTGAAAAGAATTGTGATTTCCATGTTTGGTACCAGGGGATCTAAAAATCTTCATAATTCCTTTACTAGAACTAGGAAAGCATTAATGGGTCCTAACTCACTTGGTCCTCGTCTATACAACAAACTCCCAGAAGGCTTGAAGAATATTAAAGAGCCTGGATTATTTAAATCTAGACTCAAAACCTTATTACTTAGTAAATTATTTTACTCAATTAGTGAATACCTAAATAATGATATCAAATAGGCTAGACTCTTATATAATTATTTTTGTCATTACCGTTTTTGCTGTAACGTATATACTCTTGTAAACTGTATTTTAATTTTCTTATGTTCTTATATTTAGATATATTGATTAGATTTCCAAATCCTTTTCTTGTCCTTCTATATGTATGTTTCTGTATTTTTATTTTATTTTTTGACTTGTCCTATATCAGTGTAATGATCTCTGGATTAATAAATTTATTATTATTATTATTATTATCATATTTCAGCAATTTTTCATACATTTCACTGCAAGTAGCTGAATTTCTCTAATAGCAAACTTTTAACTATCTCAACTTTAAGTCTGTTCTTTTTTCAGTCACTTGCTTTTTTCACAATGAAAACACTCACTCAATGGTAGCATTTGATGTGGGAACAGTGATAATTATGTGCATCAATTTCTTAAGATCAACAGAATGATTTTTAAACAAAATGATTCTTTTCATTAATCAGCAAACTATTGAACTCTTTTGATGCACTTCTAAGAAATGTGTGTCTGGTGTGGAAGGTGTTATGGCTATAATAATCCTAGAGGGTGATTAGCCAGAAAAACATTCAAACAAAATTTAAAAAACACTTCTCAGAAATTAAATTAATTCGGTTGTTTTATCAAACAAAGTCTTTTGTAGTGATTTCTGGTCTTAAAAATTCTGCAGATTTTTTGATTTCATCATATTGAATATCTTCAGTAGTTTTCAGCAGGACAAAAGATAGTGATTCTATGCCATTACAGTATGTAATCAACCACTGTCGAATAAAATTCCACAAATTCTTTTTGGAACTGAATGGTTGTATTAGAATCTTCTAGTGCTTGTAACTTTATTATGCTGTCTCAACTCTCACTGCAGTTTATGTTGAATCCACAAAACACTAACATAAGTAAATTTCTTATGATGGATGTTTCTTAGAGGTAGAGAGAGGCCACAAGAGGAACTGATGGATAGAAGCTTTACATTTAAAAAAATTCTGGCTCCAAAGAATTTTTACATGATGTCATTTCACTGATTTACTTAATTGCCATTTTAAAATTGTAGATTAACTGTTAACCTTATATATGCATATTTTGCTCAGTTCATCTGCTGGAGTAAAATTTAGATTTAGTTTGATCATATGCTTCTTATTATTAAATTACATTCTAAAAGTTCCACATATGTCATCCAAAATAAATCCCATCTTTAACAAAAATATCTTCAAGTGACTGCTAATATCCATTGATGCAACTCCGTTATACATATATGTTATATACACAGTAGCACATTGAGGTATAGGCTCACTAGGTGCTAGCCTAGTTAAAAATGATACAAATTTAACATGAAGACAATAATTTATTGTGGATATCTTTTATGTTATTTGTAATACACTTCATGCAGAATTAGATTGAAAATTGAAAGTATTATGAGAAAATGTTTAACCTTTTTAAAATTTTTACAGATTTTTGAATTTATCGGAAGCTGAATTTGATATGTGTGTAAAAAATTAATTTACACTTATTGCGCCGATATCAAAATCATCATTTTTAAAGATGAAGTAGCACAATTTCTCCTATTTGCAAAGGAAGAAAACCTATTGAAACCAAAAGAAATGTAGAAAGTAATACATACTGGTTTAAAATCAGCATTTCCAAATGTTGAAACAATTTTGAAAATATTTTTGACAATTCCAGTTTCAAATGCAAAAGGTCTTTTTCCATTTTGGCCAGAGTTAAAAATTATTTCCGGAATACTTTTGGTCGGGAAAAATTTAGTAACTTAGTAATACTCTTTATTGAAAGACAAATTACATACCAATGAAATAGATTATACTTATATACTAATTAACCAATTTTCTAAACTAACATCAAGAAAAATACACAATTATTTTTATTACCTATTTTCTATTGTATTTTTTAAGTGAAAAATAAAATCTCTGTTATTATTTTGTTTTTATTTAATTAATATGAATTCACCTAGGGCCCCCGAACACAATAATGCCATGCTGTATATACAATAATGAAAGTTTAAAGCAGCATTTGTTCTGATAATAATATTCCAGTGAATTTGACGATTTGAATTTATGGAAATTAATAAAAAAACTGACCGAGGAGAAACGAGAAACTATTGAAGAAACTCCAGAAATAGAAATAAATACAGTTAAAAAACCCAAAAAGGGGAGTAAGTCCTCCAAAGAAAAGACTTCATCTCAGCAAGTTAGAAAAGCAAAGCCTACTGAAATTGTTGGAATTCTGAGGTTTTGGAATGAGGTATTATAAAAAGTGCTAGTCTAACATTGTTTAAAAGAAAAGATAATTAAAAATTTATACTCAAGAATATTGATAGCAGTGGCATAGCTAGGTACTCCTTCACCCAGGGGGCCCTTTCTCCCTGTACAATTTTCCAGACAAATGTAATGTGGGGAATGTGACGGAAATCCAAGCATACTATACTAGCATTTTAATTTGGCATATATTATAATATTATTATTGTTTATAAACAGAAACGTTAATTTTTGGCCCATAAGTTTGCATTCCTTCAGCCTGTGCCTGGGGCAACTGCCCCCCTCTGCTCCCCCCTCGCTATGCCACTGATTGATACAGGGCCATTGTGTGAGATGAGTTTGAGAGGTGACCCCCCTCAAGCAGCACTTTTATGTCAGTGTTGCCATATATCTACACCTATGTGTCATGAACTGGGAGAGCCAGCTAGGAAAATCATGGGGCCCAGTGTCAAGTGTGTGCATGTATGCATAAAAAAATTTAATAATAAATTTTAATAAATAAAGCAACTTCTCTCACTATGACTGTGTTCTATATTTTTTTCTGATTTTTTTGTATGTATATTATAAACAACAAAACTTTTTAGAGTGAGGGAACTCTGTAAGCATAGAGCCTGGTGCAATTTCCCCATGAATTTGAGCGTCATTTTGTCCTTTTGCCTCAGACAGCAGATTTCAACACAACAGCCCTGTATTGATACTTAATTTTGGTTTGATCGTATTCATAACAGTTAATATAGAAAAGTTACTAATAGTATTTATTGGTCGGGTTACGTTAGCATTATCACCACTTAATATTTTGAACTACCATTTATTTCCTCCAATCTTCTTAATATATAAATCTGAAATCCTGTTTGTTTGTTTGTCCGCTATACAAATCCACACCTTTGTACATATTGTCATGAAACTTTGCATAGGAATATAGAGGGTGTACCATTTAAAACAACCCACAGGAAGAAAGTACAGTGGAGCCCCGCTACAACTTGCTTCACTATAACGCGAATTCGGATATAACGCGATCGTGACATGGCTCCTATGTGCTCTGGAAGGTTGTTCTGTTTGCACACAAACTACATACATATAGTCGCTATAACGCGACCCCACATTTATCGCGATCGAATTTTTTGGACCCCAATTACCGCGTTATAGCGGGGCTCCACTGTATCATTTATTACAAGTTTCGTTAAATATACACTGTATATTGTTGGTTATTTGTTATAAATAGTGTCATCCACTTAACAGGAGGTGCTGAAAATGTCCACCTCCTTCTTGATGACATGTTTCAACCCTTTTCACCGTGTTCATATTTCACGAATTTTTTTATTAGATGGTATATTGATGTATTGTCCGGTACTTCATTTGCTGGGTATGCATTCCTGAATGCCTCACAAACTGCAGTAAAAGATTTCAAAGACAAAGAATGCTCAACAATATACACACGTTCTCTTTGGGTAAAACCCGTGCTTGCACCTCCAACACTATTCAGCAACTGAGGAGACTATGAGATAGTCAAGGTCATCTTGACATGCACATGTGCAGCAGTATGAGGGGAACCAACAAAGAGGGAAAGAACCCCTCTTGATGCAATATCTGCGCTTGTGAACAATATTGAAGTTTGGGTTGTGTTTTAATGGTACACCCTATAATTTTACATAGGCTATATGACAATAAAATCTGGGAGGGGAGGGGGATGCTATATTATAAGTGCGTTGTGCATTATACTACAATAGACATTAGCGCCATCGGACAGAAGCTGTATGAAGTATGTTGGCGCAATTGGACGGAAGTTGCGTGAACTACACTTGGCAGTGGCTTAAAATGGTCCTGGGCAATGCCGAGTACTCCAGCTAGTCTCTAATACAGCCTGAAAATATTTATCCTCAATAATCAACGTTCTTGGCTGCTTAAATCAGCAACTGATTATTAATTCCATTTTGGTACCATGTATAGGATAAAGTACTTATATTGTGTATTATATTACTGTTTACACTATGGCATATTGATGTAAACCCAAAGGTAGTTATTATTTCTAATTTTCTTTGGCCAAAATAAGTACTCTGCTAAAATTTTTCTCTTGTTAAACATTTGGATAGAAAACAATTCATAAATTCTAGTTATTCATTAATGTTGTGTTATTATGAAGGGTGTAGACCAGGAGTCAGTAATACATTCAGCATGGTGGACCACATTTGTAGCAGGGGCAGATTCAGAAACTTCCTTGCCCATCCTCTCTCTTGAATCCACCACTGGAGACAACCCTTTATTCTGGAAATCTCTGCCCTTGTCAAAATCTTTATATCTCTTTGCCTACAGATCTAATCCGTGGCATATAATTAAGGAATTATGTGCAGAATGGGTATGGAGGGAATGTAGATGTCGAAGGGAGGGCAAGCTTCCCTTAGATAGGCCAGTGATTTGTAGGCTGGATTTGTTCCGAGGTCAATATTCACTAAAAATTTGAAAATATGCGTTGAATTTCACAGATGGCCTTTCTGTTTTCACATTGTGGGCCAAATAATGTTCTCGTGGAGAACATGCAACCTGCTGCCCATATGTTGTCTAACCATGATGTAGATAGTATTTGACTGTATGTAACTGGAGTTGTTGATTTATAAATTTTCACATGATAAAATTATCAAGAATATGATTTCACCAAGATTTTTCATCGGTGGAAAGACACTGGAACTGCCCTATAAATTTAATAAAAAATTGCCTGTTGTTAGTCATTACTCAGTCCAGAATTTCAACCATAAAAACCCAAAGAAGCAGTTCCCTTATTTCTAAATATCAATAGTATCAGATCCAATATTACCGTATTTTCTCAATTCTAAGACACCATCGATTGTAAGACACCCTTGATTTAGTAATAGCTTTTCTAAAAAAAATAATATTATAGATTCCATTGAATGTAAGATGCACCCTGATTTCAGAGACATTAAAGAGCAAAAAAGTGCATCTTAGAATCAAGAAAATATGGTATTAAACTAATAACTTTTTCTGAGCTTGTTGCTGTTTTAATTTTTAATTTTCTTAATTGATCTTTGTTTTAAGCTCATATAATCACTTTAAAATTGTAATGGTTAAAAATAACAATTTTTGGAGGAAAGTTTTTTGAGCTATACTATCTACATAGCTGGTGGTATATTTTTGAATATCTTGCATGGCAGTTGTTAGTTTGTTAAATTTCATGAGTGACAATGTAAGCTTCATCATGCATGAAGTTCTATTTTATTCTTTAGAAATACAATTCAAATGAAGTAGTCCATCAGATATTTAATGAAGAAAAATTGCCTTCACCAAAAGGCATCTCAACCTTTGAACCAATAAGGAGAATGAATTTTCCAGTTCTTTTTCAACAGTATAAGGAGAAAGAGATTAGGAGAAGTGGAATTAGAAGGAAAACAAGTGAATATTTTGGGAAAGAACTGAAAAAGAAGTTTGAATATGGTAAGTCATAAAATATCGATTTCGTTCTTTGCATTTATATTTTGAGATAAGCAAAGCAAATTTTGATATCTAAACACACTATATTATTACAAAAAATTATCATGGATTCATAAAGGGCAGATCTACCACTACTGCAGCAATTAACTTTCTGGAAAAAATCATCAGCGACATTGACCAAGGTAACAATTCCATTGGTATCTTCCTTGATCTGTCAAAAGCTTTTGATTGCATAAATTTTTACATACTCCTTTAAAAACTTGATAATTTTTTAATAAGAGGTCAAGCCCATGGTCTTAATAAATCTTATTTAACAAACCTAAGGCATATAGTCAAGCACAGATACCTCAGGGACATATTATGTCATATAATCTCACTGCTACCAATGGAGTTCCTCAAGGTTCAATTCTTGGATCCTTGCTTTTCTTATTATGTATAAACGACATCTAATCTGTTGCCAATGATGGGACAATAGTTTTGTATGCTGATGATACTTCTATCACAGTATCTGATAAGCTGTACTCTCAACTGGAAATAAAGGGAAATATCTTAAACAGCATTGCACAATATTATAATAAAAACTTTCTCACAATAAATACTGAAAAATCATGCTTTATAGAATTTTCCCCATGCTTATATGATTCAAAACAGTTATTTTCTAGGGAGCACCATGATAAAGAAAAAACACTACAAAATTTCTTCATTTAATTACTGATGAAAAACTAAGTTGGAATTACCATATACTAGATGAAGTATTGCATAAAATTAGCAAAAATCTTTACATCTTAACCACTCATCTGGGTATGCCGTATATATACAGCATGCTGTTTTCTCGGCTGTTTGCTATGGGTATGCCATAATATTCTGTCATGCAGCTTCTCTGGCATCTAGCTGCATCCTTTTAGTTTACCTTCTCAGCAGTAAATGAACTTCACATCTTTATTTGGAAAAGATACGCTTCTTCCATCTAGACCCTGACTTTGCCTTGCGGGTTGCATTCTTGTTACCCTTATTTTGAAATTAACATTTATATGTCATTTATAATATTATTATTTTTTATTTTTAATCACTGAGTAATTGTGTAAATTTTGAATGTCTTTATAGCATATTTTAGGATTTAGTGTTCATTAAATATTATTAACAAATTAATTTTTTATTGTAATAATAAATATATATTAACATTTTAATTCATCTCTTGTGGTAAAAATAGTTTAAGACAAATTTTAAGAATAAACAACTCTAATATTGAATAATTAACGTATTTTTAAATTGATTTGCGAAAGATAAAAATTAAATTCACCTCAATTGCATTTTAAATGCCCACCACCTGTTTCGAAAAATTATATCCAAATGAGTGGTTAAGGAACCTAAAATAACGTTGTATACAAGGAATTATGAAAACTGCTTATGGCTCTTTTTTGAGTCAGGAATAATCCATTTACATTGAGACATGAACCCCAAAAAATTATGCCATATGTAATGCTAGATGTAAATATTTTTAATAGTTGTCATGTTTACCACTTATTTTAGTTGTTTTAACATATAGCACATAACTAAGTTTAGCCATAAGATTAACAGTGCATACAAGTTTTACGGAATTAAAATAAATAATATTAATAATAAAAGTTTTATAGACAAATTAGGATTATTTGAATAATGGAAGTTACATGTCATACATAGTTACACCATAATAATAATAGTAGATATTTCTCAATGCTTAGATTGATTTAATTGATCAGTGAGTATACACACATGGTATGATGATTTTCCATTGCCTTCCATACTGGACACATAGAAGGGAGGAGGAAAACCCAATGCCAGTATTAGCCTTCACTTACAAAGAACACAAAGGGGGTCAAATGCTTAACACTTCCACTTCCCTTCCAAAGGGCAGAGTGCTGATTTGTGTGCTCTCCTAATTTTTTCATTTCCTTATTTTCCTGTGCAAATAGAGGGCCGAGCAACCTCAGAAAAATCCTACTTTGGCAGGATTTGTGCCCCTTACCACTTAGAGCAGTAAGCCAGCACCCTAACCACTACACCACTGACATCCCTAGTTACACCATGCTTGGCACATAAAATGCAATATTACAGTTGACATTAGAAGTATTCTTCAATTAAATAATAACTTGGTAAATGTATCTTTCAGTAAAATGAAATACAGTATTAGTTTACATATTTTCAGGAAACTTTCTATGCATGAAAGTTTAGCATCATAGGTACTGTATCCATAAGGATTTATTTATGGATATCTTACATATAGTTTTCCAGTTCTGTGTTTAACGCTGACATCATCAATGGCACTTTTTAATGCATTTTTATCAAACTTCCCGACTAGGTAGAAGGTTGAAATTTCGCAGGGATATTTGATTCAGATATAAAAATAAAATGACGAAAAGAAAGTATGAAAAAAGATCCGGGTTCGACTCCAGGGGGGCGATTTCCATTTCCTGTAAGAACACGTCAAAAGCGAGTTTTTAAAGTGTAGGCTTTTATTCTTTGGAAATTAAAATTAGCAAAAATTGACATACGATCTTCGAATTTAAACTATGTTTTAGGAAAATTAATATGGTTTCTTATTCATCTTTTTCTGCCTACCGTTCAAAATCTCTCATATTAAACATTTAAATCACATATTTTGGGAAAATATCGGCTTTTAAACAGGATGTTGCCTTGCCGACCACATCATTGTTAAACTTCGGGAATCAATTGTTGTCTCAACTTGCATACGTGTAATATATACAAGTGCATAGATTGCCTTAAATTATCGTAGGATTTTTTGTGAAATTACGTAATCCTAATGGGACTGGGATTTATTTTGAATTCTTTTGCTTATCTAAATGACTATATAGAGTAAGAGGGAGGGGGATCTGGGGAGGGAGATAGGAAGGAAGGGATAGAGAATGGAAGGTACATAGAGAGTAAGGGAGGTATAGAATTAGTAAAGGACGGGAGGAAAGAGATATAGAAGGAGACGGAGAAAAAGAGGGAGAACTATGGATTGTGATAGAAGGGAATGAGAGAGGGGAGAGATGGGAGAAGAGAGAGGGGGGGGGGGAGAAAAGAGAGGCAGAGAAAGGGAGGGAGAGAGAGAGGAAGGGAGGGAGACAGAGGGAGAGAGAGAGAGGGACGGCGAGAGGGAGGAATGGGAATATTATTTGTCTGTCATATGACAGGCAATACGTTATTTGATTAATAATACCTTTAATTTAAATTTTTGTTTGTGAATTCAAAATAGTAGATTTTCACTAACAGTTCTCTAGAATACAAAAGTTATTCTAAATAACAGCTTGTTATGTATTTATGATTCATTTTATACTCACTAATATTTTTTGGTAATTTTCTAAATGGTGAACATTCATTGATACCCTCTTTTAACCTCTGATAATTTTACGTCATGTTTTTGTTTACTTATTCTGAACATTCTATGCAATCAGTAGTCTATATTTAGTTGGATATAATAAACCAATTAAAGGATATTAATTTTAAAATGTTGTTATTAGATTTCCATATCAAGTTTCCATTTCATAATTATTTTATATCAAATTCATGGTTCATAATTATCCAAAATATGAAATAATTTCTTTAAAAAATACACCATCCTGTCTACTAGTGCTACCACTAATATTGGTATTTTTTTCTTATCTACAACCTATTCTCACTTTAAAATAAAATAGTGAATATTTATTTTTTAAATATAAAATGCTTAAACTTAATAAAGTTATTAAACAAAAACCTTTAAATCAAAGACTACCATCTAATTTTATGACTATTGGTATAAGATTTTATAAATATCAGAAAACAAACTTACATTTAAATGTAATTTACATTAATTTCAACAATATATTAAAATTATGACATTTAAATGTTTACTGTAATAAATTAATCTCTGAACATGAACATCTGTTTAATTTTATAAAAATTATGACTAGCAGAACTTAGATTTTTATAATAATAGCCCAAGTCTGTTGGTTTATTTGTTTGTTGGGAATGTTGTAAGCACTGCCAACAGCATAAGATCCAGGAGCATATATACAGAACCGTCTCTAGGATCTTTGGGGTCCAGGGTGAGGCGGCAGCCACGGAGTTTCCTCTACCTTACACAGAAAAATGATATCTTGCTTATAACAAACATCTAGAGCGATTTTTTCACGTTCTATGCATTTTATGTCTTCCTACTAAGATTAGTTACCTAATAAGCTAACTTCAAGCACTAAGCTCCATAGACACAAGACCCCCCCTCCCCCCTAGGCGTGGGACCCTGGGTAACTGCCCTCCCAGCTCCCCTTCCCCCCTCCCTAAAGATGACCTTATATATATATATATATATTGAGTGCAACATATTTTAGGAGAAAGTGGTAGAGAGGGAGGGGAATGGGAGGGATAAAGAGATAGCTATGCATCTTTATTAGGACGAGATTGAGACCAGGCAAAGAGGGAGAAAAGGAGGTGTTTTTATTTTAATTTAATAGTTTATTCATTTGTATCCATCATTTTTAAAGGGCAATTAAACTTGTAAGATAGATAATTGTGCTATAAAAATTACATTTTCAGATAAGCAAGATGTTCCGGAATGTTTCATCAAGGCGTACAGTCATATATTTGACCTAAAAGAAGAACCTCCCCAGGTAGGAACCTTATTAAAATTTTGACGCTTCTTCCTATTTAAGATGGTTGCTTTAGCTTCAAGCTTCCTGAGGATATTTTATTGTACTTATGAATCAATTCATTACAATTAAGATGTGTTTTAGACATGAAAGAGTTTATTTAGTAATTAAGTTAATAAAATATGAAATATGCTTTTACTTTCTTCGTTAAAAGGGTCATGTAGATGAAAACAAAGAAGAACCAGTTCTGGAGGTAAAGAAAAGTGCGAAAGAGACTAATAAAAGTTTGATGAGTAAATCCTCAAAATTACTAAAACCTAGTAAATCATCAGGTATTTTTTATTTTTCCATCTTATCAGTAGGATACTATAGTTGGTAGGTACCTATTGTTTAAAATTTTAATATGTAATACACATAATTGGTTGCTAGAAATTAACAGATGCTAAATAGTATGTCATTTTAAAATGTTACTTTGAGCTATTTGTCTGGGAATATTAATAGCTATTATTATTTTAGTTACTAAATCTGCTAAAGGAAAAACTAGTGCATTATTAAGAAAGTCTCCCAACACACAAAAAATTATGGCAGATACAGGAAAATGGCTTACTTTTAGTTCACTCAAAAGCTTATTAGAGTGAGTATTATGTAGCAAGTAGAGTTACAACTAAGTAAGCCTTATTCTTGTCATTACATTTATATAATATTGATATGATTCTAGTGGAATAGTGCTGATTCATAAGCCAACTATGTTCACCACAAATATACAGAAGCCTGATTTCAATAGACTTTTTTTGCAAAAAGTGCCTTCCAAGACTCTAGAGAGTATGGATGATGCAGATGATGAAAGCGAGTTGGATTCAGAACTTGATTGTGAGGAAGAACTTTTCATTTGTATCCTTATATGATATAGCATGAAAATATTATAATAACATAATTTGAGAATTTTACTGACTTCATTCTGACTATTAAATTTCAAACAATTGTCTTATAATTTAGCAATACAAGTTAACAAGACCCTAATTTTTTAATTAGTCCTCTCCATTAATTTGTTATTATTAAGAAAAGTGATTTTCAGGTTATTTACACTTGACCAAGTTCTCCAGTTTTGGATTCTCCCAACGATGTTGAATTAGTTTTGTCAATGAATATTCTTCCAAAACCAACAAAATTAGACGATAACTACGGAACACTTTTTGATCTAATGATCAATGCTTGTGAGGGAAGAGATGAGGAGTACCTCAATTATAAATCTTCGAATCAAATGCATGAAAGCATTCACTCTGTGCTAATAGATGAAATATTGCCAAATAAAAGAGAAGTAAATCACGAGATGGCATTATCGAAAGATTGGATGGAATCTTATGACGAATACGAGTATGAATTGATTGATGCAAATGGTGATTATGTGTTAAAAGAAAGCATGTTCGATGAAAAGGACGCTGAAGTGCTGGAAGTTTGTGAGGGTGATGCTTTTGATGAAGAAGGTGAAGAATGGGAAGTTGATGAATACATAGTGGAGATGTACTACTTGGGAGATTTTGTCAAAAAGAAATGCAAAGAGAGAGTTCATATATTGAAGTCGGAGGATGAAAGAGATAATAATGCTTTTGTGGTGGATGGTTTAACCCCACAAAATTCATTCTCGAACAAAGAAGAAGAATCAGAGAGAGACAAAGATGGACTGGAAAAATATCTCCTATCCAGAAAACTTACTTCAATTTTATCGAAGGATTTCAGCACAACTGGAGAAATCGAGGCATTCACCGGTGACTTTTTATTCAGTCAATGGCCCCACTCTACACGAAATGCTGCACACTTGGAGCTTGAAGTATTTAAATGGGATGGGAGTAATGTTGGACATCCAAGTTTGCAGTTCTGCGTGACCAATACCAAAGTTGTCCATTTTGAACTCCCACCTGGGTTGGTGAATTGATCTATGCAGACTTTTTTTCTGTTGATTTCAAGTTTTTTATGCCTGCACTGAGGTAAAATAATGAAGTAATAATTAATTGCTTCTTTTTTAATTTAGACGTAACATTTTACGGGTTACCATAAGATCAGCTTCATTTTATGCTCTACACATACTGTCCAATGTTGGAGTCATTGTCTCCTCTAAGGAAGATTTATATCCAGAGATGATGAAGGATTGTGCCAGACTAACTCATTATGACAGTGTGTTCAACTTTTGATGAATATTTTTTCTTTGATGATAATTTTGTTTTTCAATTCTCTCTTATTTAAGTAATTGTCATTAAAAATTTATTTATTATTGCAGAAAAAATTCGTCAAAATATAGAAAATGTGGCGATAAAACTTGCGGAACATGATTACCTGAAAACAATAAGAGATTTTAATAATTGTTACCTCCCAGATAATTATCATGTACTACCCAGAGATACAAAGGAGCTATTGCATGAGGAAAGTTACCATGTTTCTGTACTTTACCACCCACTTCTTATAAATTGTTTATTTTTTATTTGAACGTATTATTTTTAAAATATAAGCAAAATGTGAGTGCAAATTAAATACCAGTAATTATAAATGTGTGAATGATTACATACATCCACACTCTACCAGGTTCTTTTTTATTGTAAAAAATGTAAAAAATAGGTAACTTAAATAGCCAAACATTCCTAGACAGAGCTGTCACAAGAGGTAAATTCGAGAGGCTACTGCCTCTGGTGGCACTTTTCTAGGGATGGCATTAAGTCAATTTTGCTACATATCTACACCTATGTGACATAAACTGGGGCTGCATTTTGTCTTTTTGCCAAAGGCGGCAGGTTTCTACGCAATGGTCCTGTTTCTAGAATGCATTTGCAGCATATTTTGTACAGAATTACTTAATGATATCCTGTCATATCTCACGCTGATCATATAAAAATAAATTAACCTGTGATGATTGTAACTAGGTTTACACCAGTCAAATCGGAAGAAGCTTCTAAACATAGGCCAGTAAAGAATTATGAGGTTTCCATGGTAAAGATTCTTACTCCCAACTATCTAAGCATTTAATGGACAATTATCATAAAAGAATTTTATACCATAGTTTTTATATTTCAGAATCAAGGACCTCAAGGAAGATGCTCTTGAATAAATTGAGATATTTCTTTGAGCTTCTACCAAAGATAATGTAATTTTTCATGAACATGTTTATCCTGCCCACTCTCCCTTCTGACATAATCTCTTTTCATTTCCTACCCACATGATCTGCCACTAATGCATTTTTGAACTATCCTGGCTTCTCATTTGCTTCCCTATTTTTTCCTCATTTTCTACTAAATACATTTCAATATAATTGTGTTAAGACTATTAGGGTGGATTAATGGGTTATGGGCCCAGAGGCGCATTGTGCGGCACGTTAGCAAGGTGTATATGTTTTTTGAAGTGGATTGTTGTTTTTTTGGGACGTGAACTTTACGTTTTCTCACTTGGCGATTCCCTATAGTGAAGGACTTGAACTTTTTTAAGAAAGGTGCAGTTTTTTTCTCGATTGAATTTCCTTGTTTATCTTCTTTTGTGAACAATATTTGGAAATATGTCTGAGGGCAGAAATTCACGTGTGGCGCAATGGGAGCAGGAGACATCCCTGGTGCAACTGCCAACACATGGAGGATTGGGGTCACTGCTAACTACCAAGAAGCTGGTCGGTAGAAACAACTAGAGTAATTGGAAGTTTGGGATGGAGATGTTCCTTATTGCTGATGAACTGGTCAGTCGTAGAGGGCAAAGAAGTTGACGGCAGGAGAGATGCAAAGGCCAGATCGAAGATTTGCCTCATGGTGGACGAGACACTTGATCCTATGGTAAAAGGATGTAAAACGTCAAAAGAGGTATGGGACAAACTTGAAAATATGTATGAGGACAAAGGTTTGTCTAGAAGGTTGAGTTAATAAGAAAACTATTCTGTGTGAAACTCGAACATTATTCTACGATGGAGCTAGATGCCATTGAGGCAGGCATGGAAGATGAGTTCATTGCAGTGATAATGCTTAATGGATTAAGTGAAGAGTATGATCCTATTATGGCTATAGAAAGTTCGGGTGTAAAAATTACAAGCGATTACATAAGATCTGTGTTGATTCAACAATAAACTAATGTGAGGCAGAATGATTATTTGAAGGAAAATGCACTTCTTTCGCATGTGAAGAATAGGAAGCCTTTTGTGTCAGTGTGCTTCAGTTGCAATAAGAAGGGACATAAGTCTTTTCAGTGCCCATTGAAGAATGGTAAAAAAGGCAGAGGAGGAAGTCAATCAGCAGGCAAACATGGCAGCATCAGAGAGGATCACCCAGAGTTTTTGTGCCACAGATGAAGATGAGCAATGCATACCTTGCATCAAAGGGAAGCATGTTAGGCAGTCTTTTAAATCTAGTAAAACAAGAGCTGAGGAGAAGCTTCAGTTGATTCACTCAGATGTCTGTGGTCCGATGACAGAAGAGAGTTGGGGTGGAGCAAGATATATGCTCACTTTCACAGATGATTTCACTAGAAAGACGTTCACTTATCTGTTGAAGTTCAAGAGTAAAGTGAAGGAAAAATTCAAGGAATTTAAAAATTTGGTGGAGAATCAAACAGGCAAGAAGATTAAGGCACTTCGCACTGATTATGGAAAAGAGTATGTAAACCATAAATTCCAGGATTATCTGATGGAGTGCGGTATCGTGCATCAGAGGACTATACCTTATACAAAGAAACAAACCATAAATTGCAGGAATACCTGATGGAGTGTGGTATCATGCATCAGAGGACTGTACCCTATACACCAGAACAAAATGGTGTTGCAGAAAGGGTGAATAGGACCATCATTGACAAGGCAAGGAGCATGTTGGGAGATGCTGGTCTGGGAAAAAGATATTGAGCAGAGGCAGTAATTACAGCAACATATTTAAAAAATCGCTCACCCACTAAAGCAGTTTATGGTTTACATACTCTTTTCCATTATCAGTGCGAAGTGCTTTAATCTTCTTGCCTGTTTGATTCTCCATCATAATAGTCTTAACAAATTGTTATCTCATACTCTGAATTATCATAATATCTGCACCTCTTTCTTATGCTATACTAGATAATTACCTGGGCTTTTAATACTTTCATTCAATCTCAAGGTACTCTCAAGATAAGTGAACAATATTCTCCATTAATTGGTATGAACAAATAAAATATAGTTTCAAATTTGATATTTTGCTAAGAATATTTAAAATAAGTTGAGCAATTTTATAAAAAATTAACATGGGCCTCTAGTCAGGGTATGATTTTTATGAAATCCCCTTCTCCAAAAAATCAAAATTCTGGCCCAGAGGTGCATATCCTCATGGTATTTTTAGTATGTGTACCATGTTGAAATGCTGTAGGGTATGACTTCTATGGCACCTCCACCTCCCACAATATCAAAATTCTGGCACCGAGTCCCTTTTGTGTGTGTACCAAGTTTTAAGTCTCTAAGTTTCTTGTTTCAATACTGATATTGGTGGAGGATTCATCAAAATCAGTCAATTGGTTGCTGAGGTATCTTAAAAAAACCAAATATGGACTGACCGCTCCATGGGGACCACTCGATCCCATGAGCCGATTTATATTATATTTGGCACTGCAACTCCCATGATCAAGCTGAAGCTGCATGATAGTTCTGGAGATAATCTGGAAGAACCAATCAGAATGTTAGGAACTTATAAATAAAATTATGAAAAAAGGATAAACTTCTTATCACTCGATGGTTGAGAAAAAGTAAAACTCATTCATGCCTTTTATTTATGGCTCAAAAATGTACCTCACCAAAACATTGATATTAGTGAAGGTTTCATCAAAATCGGTCAATTCGTTGCCGAGATATAAAAAAAAAACAAAATTTGTACCGACCCTTTGACCCCACGGACCGATTTTGTCGATTTTCGGCCCGAAAATGTGTCTCATGAAAACATTGATATTGGTGGAGAATTCATCAAAATTGGTCAATTACTTGCTGAGATATCTTAAAAAAAAACAACTTTTGACCAACCATTCCATGGGGACCCCTTGGGCTCCTGTGGACTGATTTGAATTATTTTTGGCACTGCAACTCTTATGATCAACTTGAAGTTGCTGCCTAATTTTGAAGCTCCTATGTTTATTTTCTGAAGAGTTACTACAGAATTTTATATACTGGAGACCTGAAAATCTGGGTTGTATTTTGATAGAATAATATCCACGATCAGTTTTCATTATTGGTCCATACGTTTTTGAGGATAAAAATGAATGAAGATGCAAAGTTATCTAGTTAAACTTTCATAAAACGATTAAGGAGTTTTACCTTACCAAACTAAAATATCAAACTCATAAAAGAAATGATGATATTGACATTAAAATTCACTGGTTTCAACAGGATGGAGCTCTTCCTCATACAGCTAGGGAAACATAGGATTACCTTCAAGAAAACTTTCAAGGACGACTAATTTCTCTTCATGGAATGGCTTCCATATTCACCTGATTTGTCATCCTAGACTTCTTTTTCCAGGGTTATCTAAAGGACAGAATTTATAGTAACTCCAAACCTGAGATTCTTGAAGAGCTCAAGAACAATATCCTGCAGGTGATTCAAGACATCCCCCTATAAGAGTTTATTTTAGTGATGAAGAATGCAGCTGTCTGAATACAGGGTGTTATCAGTAAATGTGGATTCTATGTAGAACCAATTGAGTGAAAGAGGATTTTATCAACTTAAACTTTTATTGTTAATGAGTCAATAAACTAATTTATTATTTTATAATCCTTTGATTAATTAATTTTTAACCAAATTAAAATGAGTTCATTTTTTTTGGACATCCTGTATTTATATTTGTCTAAAAAATTAAGCCACCATGATGATGCTGTAATGCAGGGAAGCCAGATGTATAGTGAAAAGATAAACAGTGATTCTTGCAAAGTTAATTTAAAATATATACTAGATATATGTTATTATTACATATAATACTTCATAATCTGTATATGCTACTTATAGAATAGTAAATTTTGATGATTTCAGACTTAAAAATTAAAGCCAGTGCACAAATAATGAATGAAAAATCATTTCTATTAAAACGTGAATGTAACAAAGACTGTCAGGAATTATAATATATTGAAGTCCCTTTTTTTTAAATAGGCCTTTCAAGGAAGTATTTATAAAATATTGACCGAAAATTCAATCACTTCACAACTTACGGATGTAGTTAAAGCTTTAAGGGTGGTATTCCTGAATCCTTCCTTTGGAAAAAATAAACCTGAGCATGGAAAGATTTCAAAAGTGGTTAAAAGTATTTCTATTCAACAAAATAAGACAAAATTGAATTTACCAGATACAAAAGCTAGCAGGTAAGACCAAAAATCCTATATAACAAAATATGAGTTGAAAGATTTATGAAATTTTACTTTATTATAAAAACAATAAGGTAAGTTATTGCTATTGACTATTTGGAAAGAGTAAAGAGTTATTTTTGTAAATGTGCCAATAGAAAATTTTATTTACTTTTTGCTTTGAATTGAAATATGAAAGATTTTCTGTTGTAGATAAGAAAAGTTCCAGAAAGTAATATGGAGTTAAATCTTATATTTTCATGAAATTTGTTTATATATGTTTTATGTATATGCAGGCATCAAGAAGCAGCATTAAAAATTCAAAGCTTTTTCAAAAGTATATTATGCAGAAAAATTTTAAGGAGTCTTCAAAAAAATAGATCATTACTTTCAACTAGGCTGAGTTTTTTACATAACCTACTTAGTGACAAATCAGAAATTTCCATCATCAGGTAATTATAGGCAGTAATGCATGTATTACTAGGTAATAAAAATAAAATGGATTTGAGTGGGGTTTCTGGACAAATAGAGCATACACTATATAGTATGTAAGTTAGTTATTGAGGAAGCTTTAATTCTGTATTTTAAAACTACTTTTAAATTCACATTTTCACAAGAACATTGGCTTGGTGGCAAGGAAATATTTCCATTGCATTTTATCTTCATTTTTAATGTGGTTTGAAAGAATAATAAGATGCAAGTATATTATTTATACTTTTCATAAAATAAAATTATGTATAATTACAGAACAATGCTAAATGAGACTCCTATTTTAAAGATGGCTTATGATTTGAAACAGGACCTGGAAAATGAGATAAACATGTATGAATGGGCAGGATTAACAATGGATATAGAAAATCAAACTTGGATACCATTAGTAAGGTACATCTTCAAATGGGATTCAAACGAGGTAAAGACAATGTCTACATGAAATACTTATAAGAATTAGAGGATATTCTTCTAAAAATTAAAGCATGCATTGGATCAACTAAAATTGTAATCACCACAAATTTTCCTTAATAACATATAATTTTTGCTGTTTTGAAATTGAACAGCCAATCAAATCATCAATACAACTTACTTGCCCTCTCACCCCATATATCACATCAATTATTGATAATGACACAGGAAAGCAACTGCCAAGGATCAACAGCAATTGCTCACCATATCTTTATAAGGAAAACAGGGTAAGAATTATATAATCTTTCATAAAAGAAAAAGCATTTCCTGAGTAACTGAAAATGATTTGCATTAATTTTTCTACATGGAATAGGACCAATTTTACAGAAATTAAGAATGATTTATTCAATTTTAAAGCATATAATTATCAATTTATCTTTAGATCTTTGACAGGATCTTATGAGAATTTTGTTCCTATTACGTAAAAAAACTTCTCTATGATATATATATATATATATATATATATATATATATATATATATATATATATATATATATATATATATATAGACAAGTTTTTTAAGACATAATTTATACATCAGTTCAGTAAAAGAGAGCGAGCTACACTGGCAAATATATAAAATATAAGCGAAGGAAATTCTCCAAAGCCAGTCAAACTGATAAAACCCGGTTATCCTGGTTCATCTGTTTTTATCCAGCCTTTTAACTGGGTTTTATCAGTTTGACTGGCTTTGGAGAATTTCCTTTGCTTATATTTTATTTATACATCAGTGGTTATTCATATATTTTTTTCATTTGAATCATTAGCTCAAACTATAAAATTTTCCAGGCTATTAAAAAAGTAATATTCTACATTCTAAAAAATTTCTTCTGGTGCTATGAGTCTTACTTTATTGCTCTGTAGATGAAAATATACATTTCTTATGTTCAAATCTTGTTTGGATAAGGATTTCCGAGGTACACCCTGAATTTATCAAGGTTTTTAGTATGTGTCATGTAGACAATATGCTAACTTGACTTACAACAAAGTATTCAGGGAGAAGAGAAACCTAGGGCCTGCATTAGCCTAATTTTGTGAAATATACTAAGAGATCACACTGCTTAACATCTCTTCCAACTCCTTATTGTTGATTGGAAACATTTTTAACTATCCCACTACTACTCCATCACATTTTAATTCTTCAATAAATTTTGATTAAAATGTAGAGTAAAATGAAAATTAAGTGTTATTTCAAATTATTTCTACGTAATTTATCTAAATAGTTTTGTTGATGGAATAATTGGTAAACTTTGCATTTACCACTTTATTATAAAGTTAACAGTTTATTCCCTTAGTATGGACTTTCACAAAGTAACAATTTCTCAGAAATTACATTTTTTTTGCATTATAGAATTACTGATGGCATGTATAATGTTAAATCAAAAATCTTCTCCGTAGACACCCAACAAAAACTAACAAAATGCAATTTGACTTTCAGATAGAGTGTCTATCTTTGTTTAAATATTAATTTTGGATGATACCCTAATTAAGTATTTTCAATGGACGTTATTTGTTTTTTAAAGAAAGGCTACACATTTTTTGCTTATGGAGTAAATGAAAATCAAAGTTGGTCATTTGTACCATGGAAAATAAATCATATAGTAATAAAAGGAAGTCCCTCCATGCAAATCAACGGACAACCCAGTGAAACAGGGAAACCTCCAAAGCTACGATGTGATACACTAAATGGTTACTACCTCCCAAATAAACAAAAAACAATTTGCAGGTATTATTCTTTTATTTAACAAAAATACTGCATTTATTTTATGAAGCACTTTTGCAGTAGAAATTAAAATTATTATCAATAGATAAAAGAAAACTGTCAATGGTACACAGCTACCACTTCTGTCAATTCTTTTATAAAGCCTTAAGATTAACTTAAAAATTTCATTTTAATTATTTATAAAAATGAATGAAATTATAACCTCCATTAAAGTGCTTTAAATTAGCTTCAGATTTAATTTTTATATTACATTTTTAACAATCTAAACATACCCGTATTGAACAATCAAACCCAAAAATATTTTATCAATTATCTTTATTCAGTTTTCTGATGAAGTTAACAGAACTTTCTCATATATCCTTGTGTTTCTCAACATCAAACAAGTTTGCAGTGTTTAAATTAGAATTATTTAGCAGTAATATTGGTTTAATTACTGCAGAAGAAGCAGAAGGAATGTTAGTGATTCCATCTATGTTTCTTGAGGGACCAGATACAGGTACGTTGTAATGAATATTTGAAAAGAACAATTGCTATTCCTTAAATTTTGTTCATGTTCACATGCAACATTACCAATTCAAAAGTTTAATGCAATAGAGCAATAAAATACAAAAAATTAATATATTTTATCGATTTAAATCCACCAGTGAAAGGGGAACTTGATGCAGTTTACAGTGGAAAGGTGACTCTACTAAATGATTGGCCACTTTCAGACTACCAAACAAAGTTTACAGACATGCAATGGATCAAAGACACGGCACTTTTCAAAGGTAAATGCCTCCAAAGAAGTCTATAATAATAAAAGAAGCTGTCTATGGCAGTTATAAGGTTGAAAGGTCATATGTATAAGGGCTAGTCCAAATAAGGTTTTTTTAAAAAATATATCTCAGCAATGAATTGACCGATTTCAATGAAACCTTCATCAATATCAATGTTTTGGTAAGATACATTTTTGAGCCGTAAATAAAAGGCATGAACAAATTTTACTTTTTCTCAACCATCGAGTGATAATTAGAAGTTTATCCATTATTCATAATTTTACTTATAAGTTCCTAAACATTCTGAATAGATCTTCCAGATTATCTCCAGAACTATTATGCAGCTTGCAGTGCCAAATATAATTTAAATCGGCCCATGAGGTCGAGGGGTCCCCATGGAACGGTTGGTCCAAATTTCGGTTTTTTTAAGATATCTCAGCAACCAATTGACCGATTTTGATGAATCCACCACCAATATCAATGTTGAACCAAGAAACATAGTGACTTAAAACTTGGTGCACATACTAAAGAGACGCTGAGGATATGTACCTTGGCGACAGAACTTTGATATTATTAGGGGGGAGGGAGGTATAAAATTTGAGTCTATATTTAATTTGTTCATACCAATTAAAGGGAATATTGGTCACTTACCTTGAGAGTATGTTGAGTTTGAATGAAAATATTAGCAAGTGATATGTGCATGATAAATTCAAAACTCTAAATATGGGGCAAAGCCCAGGTAATTATCTAGTACATAAATATGCATGTTTCATGAGTGTAATGAAAGTCAGTCAATAGCACATTTACTTCCTCAATAAGTATCTATACAGCATATTTGAATAATAATGACCCATGGTCTTTTCTGCTGAACACATCAAAAAACCATTCTGGCACCCATACTAATATGGTTTATTACCAATTGAACATGAGAAGTGACCATAATCAACAATTTAAACATTGACAATTAACAAAAAATGTACCTCTTTCAATAAAATCATTTTCAATGCTTTTTTGCTTTCTGAAGATCCAGGAGCTTATCATGTTCCTACGAGAGAGTATCCTAAGTTCTTACTCCCGGGCTCACCAATGGACTTTATAGCTAAACAAGAAGAAAACTTAATGGGAGATGACCAAGCAAAGGATAAAGAACCAGCAAGATGGAGCCTACATATTCTCCTTGACTCACCTCATGTAAGGATTAGTATTTGCACCACTAAAACTGTCTATTACTGTGAGCTTCTAGTCTAATCATGATTAAACAGAGAAAATTCATATAAAGTCACCTTCTTGCAATGTTACTAAGGTAATGGCAGACATTTCATGGAGAGCTCCTTATAGGTGAAATTTTTTCTTTATCATACTCACTTCAATATTCTGAAATTTCTAATAGTTGTCTGAAGGTGTCTCAGACTATTGTCACCAATTTTTGTCAACTTTGTATAACTCATATTAGTCGTCACATTTGCATAATTACAAAAAATTTTCTTGTTTTCTGAAGTCCTTTTCAATCTACATGGCATTACTCAACTATTCTTCGATAAAATGGACATGGGTCTATCCTTTATAGCTTCATGAATGGAGCAGAATTACATTCATTGTTTTCAAAGTTGTTCTACTGAAAGTTTGAATGAAAGGCATTAGAATTCAATTCCTGAAAAAATAATGTAAACAAGGAAAAATTACAGGGAGTGACGCTGGAAGAAATTAAGCAAAAAGGAGAGAAAATAAAGAATATGAAAAGAGAATGGGAAGAGGCTAAACCTAGTATATTGCAGAAAAATGCAGAACTCTATAAAACATACAAGGAAAATGGTTTCAAAAATTGTTTTGGTAAGTTCAGCTGTTAGTTATAAAGAAGCTTATCAGAATAGTAATTATGGAACAAAAGCAAACTCAGTGACATAAATTTTTCCTAATAGTAATCATAACTTCTACTTTATATTTTTCTATAGGGTACTCCAAAAAGGAACCTACCAGGTTTAAAAATAAATTACCTTTAATGAATGAATTTCAGGAGAGTGATGATGAAGATAAGGGCCCAGAAAATTCCAAACATTCTGATAGTAAATTAAAAACAGATTCAAAGAAATCTGTAAAATCCAATAAGAAACAAAATAGGACTTTAGATAACAGCAGCAGTAAAAGTAACGAGAGTCTATTGGAAAGTGAAAGTATTTGTGATATCACCCCTCAAAATGAGTTAAGATATAAATCAGGAGCAGCTTATGATGACCATTGGGTGGATCACCCTTGTGGCATTGATCGAGATGATATCAACACTTTTACTGAGATGAGCAATGACAATGAATCTAATATTAAGTCTGACAACAGTGAGAACAAAAATGAGCATTCAAATATTGAAAGGAGAGGTTCGTCAGAAAAATCAAATGAAAACATTTTCTCCAAAGCTAGCAAAAGTATTGCCTGCAAAGAACTTGACGCAGCTCAGAAATCTGACTTGATTTTCAACTGTGAAAAACAAGATAAATATATTGAACCTATTGGGAAATGCTTGAAAGAAAATGTTATTTGCTCTGATAATAGAATTAAAGGTGTTGATTTTGAGGATAATTTTCATGGGCATACTGAAGAGGAAGATGAAAAATGCGGCATAGATCACTACAAAAGTTACTATGAAAGCCACTCAGATGATGCATCATGCTCATCTCATGATGAACTGAATGTATGCACAACTCCTAAAGTAATGACTGTTGAAGACTGGGTATGTTCCTTAAATTTGATTTTAGTGAACAGATGTTTGACATGCACATTTTCTAACAAATACAAGTAGAGATAATAAAGCACATTTATACTGTGCATGCCCATAAAATGTGAAATTTAGTATAACAATCTATAGTGTTTCTTTAATTATAGCTTATTTTGAGAACTTTGAAATTCAATTAAATAAGTGGTTCATGAATATTATTAAAAAAGCAATTATCAAAGGTATAAATTATTTTCAAATGAAGCATTAGTGACCTTTGTGAAATAATTAAATAAAACATCATTAGGGGATAAATTTAAGTTCAAAGATTAAGGCATGATTCTCTCCTAGAGAAAGTTTATGGTTAAACTCTTTATAATAGATAAAGATTCTTTTATTGATATCTGTATACTAAAAGGTTTTAAGTAACAACATCCATTTTATATTACTTTCACCATCATGCATATAAAATTCGACTTGTTCAAAATCTAAAGAATACATGAATTAATCTGAATTCAACAAATAATTGCACAAGATGATAAATTTACCTTAGCTGAGGATATTTGTATGCTGATTATAGAACTATACATGTCTCTGACCAGAGAGCAATAATTTATGTCAGTAAAATTTAAGTGGTTTTAAAACTGTAAAATGCACATTATAAAGGGATATACATATTACTATTTTCACCAAACATCATAAATACCCAATTTCATTATTTAGGAAGATTTAGAAGAAAAACAAAATGTAATTAAACAGTATTTTGTTTTTATTAGTGCTTTATGAATATTTTCATTTCCAGGTGAAAATTCAAACAAAAATGGTAAAAAAGCAGGAACAATTTAAAAAGAGGCTAATTAAGGTGTTTACAGAAGTGGAAAGTCTTGTGAGAGCACCTTTCAAGGATCACTTCAAAAAATGGAACTTGTACTTAGTGCAAACTTTGGTAAGTGTAATTAATCACAGCTCTAAGATTGAATAATTTTTATCATAAAAAAACAAGGCTTGAATAGGGTGCTTAAAAATGAAGTGATATTAGCATTTGATATCAACAAGCCAAATATAGATTGTTGATATTACAGCATTTTCATAATTATTTTTTTAAATGCTACATTTGTCTGTGAGTGACTGGGTGGGTGTATACAGGTTTCCATCTCTTTATGCAGGTTCGCTTTATGCTTTATTAGGATTGCTTGTGGAATGTATCTCTTTCTTTTACATTTAAATATGGGTTCTGTTTATGCAAATTCGCTTTATGCATCACTTTTCTGGAATGCAACCCCCGCATAGAGAGAGGGAAACCTGTATTCAAATTCTAGATTCTGGGAGTTGGTGCAGGACAATAAAAATTGCATTTTAAAAATATTTTATTTTCTGACATATAAGAGGCATCCCTGTAAGTAGAGCCTATTTTATGGCTTAAAAAATATTTGTATTTATAAAATATAGTGCTGCTTAAGGACAACACAATTCCAATTTGAAAGATCACCTCAAACAAAAAAAATATTTTTCTAGAAAAATACAGAGGACCCATTCCACCAAATAGAAAAGCTGCGAAATGCTTACCGACGAGCAAAGAAGAAGCAGAATATATTGAGAAAACAAAAAATAAAGTTAGAAATCAAAAGAATCAGAGAACTTAAAGCTGGTATGGGTAAGAAGGGAAAGAAAGGCAAGAATAAAAATGATGATAAGACTATGCCCAAAAAAGAAAAGAAGACAAAAGCTAAGTAGGAAAATAAAGGAAGAAATGTTTTGAATTGTAAAATAAATCAATGAAGTTATAAAGGTGAATGTTCATGAAATGCAACAACTTAGAATTATTGTAAATGAAGCTGTGTAAAATTAAGATATATTAATGCTTTTTATTTATGGAACTCCCTCAAATATCACCTTATAATTAGGCAAATATGTTAGTTCAATTTGTGTTCAGATATCAAGCTACAGGAGCTGTGGGTCATTTTTTCCACAAAAGAGCATTTGTGTAACATTTGCATTGAGACTGTGGTGAGTGCAGCCCAAGATCTAAGTGCAGAATAAAGAAGTCGCAGAGTACTCGTAAGCTACTAAATAAAAATAAATGTATATTTAAAAGTAAATTGCTTATATAAAAACAAATAATGGAATGTATAAATATAGTATAACAGATAAAAAAATTTCAATGTTTTTTACCACTCACATGTATACAATGAATACATTGGGGCTCTGTATAAAAAACTTAAAAATTTTCTGTATAAAATTTTTATATTCTTACTAGGGGCTCTGCCCCTACACACCACACGCGTCAATCCTGTGCCTCGCTCCATGAGGTGATCTCGTCCACTTCCCATGTGCAATCCTAAACCTCCTTTCGGCATATATTTAAGGTAGAAAATTATATCTAGCCTTATTTTCGGGCTTCAATCTCCCTTCCTCCCTCTTTCAGTCAGTTGCCAACGCTTGCCGCGTGCGGATGTAACTTTCTCTTTTCCACGTTCGCCTTAGCACCAACTTAAAATCCACAAAATGGTCAGGGGTAAGGCAAAATCCGTGCTGGAGCTCGACGAAGTTGCCTCTATATCCCAGAAGGTCGAGGAGAGTCTCGCACCTCGCATGTTGAAGGTGATTCAAGACGAACTGGCTCTGATAGTGGACAAAATTGACCAGGATTCTTCTCGAGGTGGCAAGCCTACTGCAACCACCATTCCTTCAATTGAGGAAATCTACAACAAGGTAACTTCAAATCTCCGAGTCGTAATGTCTGAGTTGATCCATCAAGAGATGGCCCGCGTCCGTTCCCAGATAGCAGAACAGGGTTGATGCTCTAGAGCAATACAGCCGCCGAAATTGCTTGCTCATCCATGGCATCTCGGAGTGCGAGCGTGAAGATACGGCTGAGATTGCACTCAGCTTCCTCAAAGACAAACTCGGTGTCAGCCTTCAGCTCGCAAGAATCGACTACGCCCACCGGATTGGAGTAAATCGGAATAACTCTCTCCCGTTGGACCGGAGCCCACGTCAACGCCCCATAATCATCAAATTCATCTCCTACATAGATCGAGAGACGATATGGAGGAAGAAACGTCAACTCCGGCAGACCGGAATCCTAATCACCGAATCTCTTACAGTAGCGCGTAAGCGCTTACTCGATGAAGCTAAATCAGTCTTCGGTAGGGAGACCGTCTGGACCTCCGATGGAAAGATAGCGGTTCTTCATCAAAATGGTAGGAAAATCTTTATTGCCACGAAGTGTGACCTCGAGAGACTCCGAAGATCCATTCCCAATGAGTAGAAGTCTACCCTCCCACGAATCCCCAGCCGTCATCCGGATGCTATATCCCCGTTCCTCCTATTTTCCCATTCATAAGGCGAAGTGGTTCGCAATTCTGTTGTGTGTGTAATCTGATTTTGGTGCTTCTTTCTATAGCGGTCTTTATTAGTACCATATGCTTTGTGTTCTTCTGGTGCTGCACGGTGCCTCACTGTGCTTCTGCTTATTAGTGCATCTATTAGCGTGTTGCTCTTTTTTATTAATTTCTTGAAATATCATTTTTCTTTGGCTTAAGTACTTTCGACTTGTAACAGTAGTCTATAACCAGTGTGTTATCAGAGTTAATAGCGTGTGACTAGAATATATATTTTATTTGATTTTTGTTTGTGTCTTTTTCCCTTTTAACATTGTTGATTATCAGCTTTCATCTTAACTTGTTTCTCCCCCATCTTTAGCCACTTGTTCCTAAAACACCTTGTGTGTGTATTTAGTGCGGCTGTTTTCTAGTAGCTTGAATAGTTTCACCGTGCTTTTGTATAACTCTTATTTTTATACAATTCTTTTACTTTTGTATTTTATTTGTATTTTTAGTTTTTAACATTTTAATTTAGTATTCTTTCTTAACGTATTGATCACCAAGTTTTGTCCATTTGCCACAAAACGTTTTCAAGAATCTCTTTTCGCTCATTAACTTTTGTCTGTATCTTTGCTTAATACTGTATAACTCATTTATCTAAACGCATTATGCCATCGCTTAAGTTCGCAACCCTTATAAACGGCATCCACATCCAAATATCCGCCCCTTCTTCCCCCACCCCACCGGCCTCTCAGTCCTGTGCCACCATCCCTTCTACACCCCCAACTGTGAGTGCCCTTAACCCATATGCACCGCACTTCTTTCCACGTTCTGGCTCCAAACTCCTTCGTAACGGGTGTAGTTCACTCAACCCAAGGGCAAGTGCCTTTGTTCCTTTCTCTCCCACTACTCACGTGCCCACCTCCTGCTTCCTGTCCTCACAGGCCGCCGGGTCTCATTTAGGGCCAGCAATTCCCTCAGCATCACTTTCAAATAACCGACTCTCAAAGATACCCTCACTCCATCCTGGGTCTATTATGGCCATCCATATCAATGCGCAAAGTATATTAGCCCACATAGACGAAATCCGCTCCATAGCCTTTGAAAGTGATATAGACATCATAGGTGTTAGCAAGTCCTGGCTTAAAACCACGATTCCCTCATCATCTGCTGAACTCCCCAATTTCAATCTTTTCAGAAATGATCGGATAGGTAAACAAGGTGGAGGTGTCTGCATTTACGCGCGCAATGACCTTAAATGTCGTATTATCTCCCAGTCTCTATCGAATTACTGCTCGCGCCCTGAATACTTGATGCTAGAAGTCAATGCTAACGCACAGAAGCTACTCTACTGTGTTGTCTACCGTCCTCCGAAAATTGGATATCTCTCCGATCTTGAAGACGCCCTTACGAATCTTATCCCCACATACGATAATGTCATCATCATGGGAGATTTTAACACTAATTTACTTGTAACTAACTCTGATACTAAGCAACTATCAAATTACCTTAGTTCTCTCAATCTCAATATTCTTCCTCTTGGACCTACTTACGTAACCTCTCACTCAGCTACGCTCCTTGATCTAATCATCACTAACAACACAAAAAAAGTCATTAAGCATGGACAAATGTCAGCACCCGGAATCTCTTCTCACGACTTAATTTACATCAATTACGCCATGCGCGCTCCGAAAAGAAAACCAAAGTTAATATCTTACCGCAATCTCAACAATATCAGTCATGACGCTCTGCATGCTACAGCCTTGCAGCTCCCATTTAATAATATCTACCTTACCGATGACATTAACTCTAAGGTCCTCTTACTAAATAGCTTCCTCCTTCAACTCCTTGACGAACTGGCACCACTCCAAACCAGGCGTGTTAAGCATAACCCCACCCCTTGGATGAATGACTCCATACGATCCCTCATGTGTAGAAGAGATACGGCATTTAGCATCTTCAAAAAGTCGAAGAAAATAAACGACCATGATTACTACAAGACCCTCCGCAATAGAGTCAAGAAAGATATACGTAATGCTAAAGCAACTTTTGCTCAGGGTCTACTTCAGTCAAAGTCCTCTCCAAAATCCTTGTGGACTGGTCTTTCCAAACTCGGCGCCCATCACCCCAAAAAACTTCACTCCCCTAACACCTTCCACCCTGATGAACTTAATAATCACTTCGTAAACAATTTTATCCCTATTAATGCGCAGACCATAGACTACTCAGTAGGCCAAATATTGAACCAAAACCCTTTAACGAAGACTCCATTTCACTTCACCACTGTCACCCATACAGAGGTAAAGAACGCCCTTCTTGCCACTAAACCATCAGCTCTTGGTGCAGACAACATTCCCATCATTTTCATCCACAAAATCATCCCCATAATCTTGCCGTTGATTGCTCATATTTTCAACTACTCATTACTAAAAGGCACCTTCCCTACTCAATGGAAATTTTCCATAATACACCCTATCCCCAAAACGCAAAATCCATCCAGCCTTAATGATTTTCGTCCTATCAGCATTCTTCCATCTATCTCAAAAGCCCTTGAACGACTCGTCAATCAGCAAATAGTCAAGCACCTCAATTTCAACAACCTATTTGATTCGCTCCAATCCGGCTTCAGGTGCCATCACAGCACAACCACTGCGCTGTTAAAAGTGACTGACGACATCAAACTTGCAATGGACAACAAAAAAGTCACTATTCTCACACTCCTTGACCTAACTAAAGCATTTGATTCGATTAATCTAGATATACTCCTCGCCAAACTAAAAATTCTCAACTTTTCTCATCCATCGCTCTCCTGGTTCTCCTCCTACCTCTCAGGTCGTAAACAGGCTTGCTACAACAATGGTGTGTACTCCAAATGGATGGATATAGACCATGGAGTCCCTCAAGGATCTGTCTTAGGCCCGCTGCTTTTCTCTATTTACCTCCAAAACATCTCTTCCAATTTCTCCTATACATCATACCACCTATTTGCAGACGATTTACAAATCTACTTCTCCGTCGAGCCAAACAATATCTCCTCCGCAGTCAACCATATCAATCAAGACATTAATACCCTTAACTCGTGGCTCACTTCCTTGTCGCTGAACCTCAACCCATCCAAATCCCAGAGCATAATAATTGGATATCCAAAAACACTAAAGAAAATTGACCCGATAAATACTCCAAGAGTCATAGTTGCTGGTTGTCAAATCGAATATACCAACTCCGTGAAAAATTTAGGTGTCTTATTTGACCAATCTCTGACATGGACCCCTCAAGTAACATCCATTTGTAAAAAATCTTTTGCGGCTCTCCATAGTTTACGACGAATGAAAAACATACTTCCACGAAGTCTAAAGAAGACACTCGTACAATCCCTAATTCTCCCCATCTTCGACTACTGCGACGTTCTCCTCAATAATATGCACAAGACTACAGCTATTAAGCTCGATCATGCCTTCAACCAAGCCGTGAAATTCATATTTAATGCAAAACCCTCTGATCACATAACCCCGCTACTTAACGAGCTATCGTGGCTAAATCTTGAGTCGAGACGCAACCTTCACACACTTACGCTGGTCCATAAAATCGTAAATTTATCCTCTCCATCTTACCTCAACTTCAAATTCCTGAGCACTTCGCACGAACGAAGCACGCGCCCCCCTGAAAAACTCCTGATTCCCATTCACAGAACTGAAATCTATACCAAATCGTTCTTGGTGTATGGGGCAAGACTTTGGAACTCACTCTCCTTTCCCGTAATGAAATCCCTTCCACTGTCCACATTTAAAGAACTAGTCAATAAAGACTTAATGACTAATGTGAATTAACTGTATATATTTAATTATGTTCCTTAATGATGTATTTTATTTTTAATTTGATATCTGTATAATTACAATTATTACCTCTAAAATTAATTTGTCCATATTTTCATATAAGCCTTGACTGTATTGTAAATGATATATTGTATATATTGTAAGCGATATAATGTACCTGCATACGAGGTTAGGTGGTAGAGAGGCCCAACAGGGCCTAACCTCACCAATAAAGGGTCCAATCAATCAATCACCCCCTCTGCCCCTTTCTCAACCGCCCTGTCCCTCCCTCCCACCAAACCTCCTGCTTTCCCTCCCCGTCCATCTTTCTCTTCTCTCCTTAATTCTCTCTTTCACTCTCTCCTTTCCTCCATCTTCCTCCGTCATCGCAATACGGTACAAATGAAGAATGAACAGAAGAGTCAAAAGTTAAGAGTGAAAAAAAGGAGCATCAACAAAAACAAACACTATGGTAAGGAGAACATTTGGTCTATAGTTGGCATAAAAAACATTTGTTGCGAGATGATTAGATCGAAATCAATAATTCATTCTCCTTAATTATTTTTAAAAGCATCAAGCTAATGCAATCTTTAATTAGATTGCCAATTTCCTTTTAAAAGCCTTGAGCTCATTGCTATGGCAGTTAGAATTTTTCATTGTTGTGCCTCAGAAAAATATGCTTTCTTTGCGATTAAAAACAAATATTTACGCTTATTTGGAATGGATTTGAATTTTGCCTTCAAAAATTAAACTTCATTCTTTCATCTACAAAACCTTTTTATCCTGAGTTCATATCTCAGTTTTAAGTAATTTAAAAAAAGCTAATTTAGAATGCCCTGCATTGAATCCCATGCTTTTCTTATGGGGTATTGAAATGGAACAATGGGGTTAAAAAGATCCCCTAAAAATGCAAATTGCTGGGATTTTCGATTTTCCTGTTGGTTGTGACATATGACTGACCAGCATGCCAAATTTCAGAGCCCTTCTACAAGTACCTTAGAATGTGGCATGGGACACCTCCACATTATTGAGACATTTGCTTTCATGTTTTCTTCAAAACTGTATGGGACCTCAATTCATCTGGAAATTACATAATAATATTTACCAAGTGAAAGAAGTGGATAGAATTATACGGCAAATATTTTCACATTATCTAATCTTAAATGTAGCTAATTTACTGAGGAACCATAATAATGCTGTACAGCATTAGCCCTTAAACACTGAATGGATCATATTTGAACAGGTAAAAGAGGCTTGAGAAGAGAACACCCCAGAAGCATGAGTTCACAGCAGGCTGAGGCAAAAATGCCGAAGGTCAAAGGGTCAGGAGACCTCAAACGTAAAGACATTTGAGAAAGCTTATCCATCTCAAGTATTAGGGCTTTGCCCTAATTCCCTCCCTTGTATCTCAAGAAGTAAACAGTCTCATGAGCAAGCTCTTTTCACCGAGGTTGCGTCAAAATATTGTTGCATATGCATTTTTAGCGCTTTTTTCTAAATAAATTGCTTATGTATTCGGTTAATGTCTTGTGTGCAAAATAACTCAAAAATGACATTACAAATGTCAAAATTCCAGGATAGAGCTACATTAGGTATGAATTTGGTGGATCTAGGATCAACTGCTGGGGAATAATAGGAAAAAATTTATAAAAAGTACATGGCTACAAATGTAGGCCACCAAAAATGCATCACATCGGCACTTCTTTACTCGGATGGAAAGATAGCAGTCAGAAAAAAGCGTCATAGGTAATTCGCTTTAAAGTTTTTCTCTCACTTGTTTTGTTTATAACAATTTTGCATGCTAATACTTTTTTGAAATGTTTCTTTCCTCTATAAAACAAAATCATGTGATTCTTCAATATATTTCCTTTAAAACTAGTAGAGAGCCTGCAGTTCTATTGCAGGAAATTTTGAGAAACTTCAAAAAAATATTATAAACGAAGAAAAAATGATAAATAAAAGCAATAACAAACAAAGACCAAAGAGAAAAAGAAGTCAAACATCAATAGTGTGTGACAAACCATTTAGTTACAATGCCTTACAACAAATAAATACATTTCCCCCTCTCCTTGTTTTCTTCCTCTCTTTTTTCCTTCATTTCTCTCCTTCCCCCATTTCCCCTCCCTCTTCCTCCCATTCTCTGACCCTCTCTCTTTCTCCCTCCCTCCCCCATTCTCCCTCTCTCTTCCTTCCTCCCATGCTCTCTTCCTTCTCCTTGCTAGTCTTTCAATATTTGAAACTGAAGAAATAGCTTGTTATGCCATCTCTTATTTAAATGGAAACTGATTTTGAATTCATTTCAATGTCATAGGCTTACAATATTGAGTTTGGAAACAGTACCGGTTGCCATGGAAAGGAAAACATTTTCATTAAAAAAACTTGGGATTTTGTAGTTTAAAGCTCCATTTTGGAAAAATTCGATGTCTTTTAACTTTCCCCATAGGAAAATAAAACTTCATAATTTTCTTCATCCTTGAGTTTAACCCATAAACGCCATCAGACGTACTATTATATCCTGCAAAAACTGTCCAATCGGCCGTCAGACGTACTATTACGTCCTGCAAAAACTGTCCAATCGGCCATCAGATGTACTATTTCTTTTCTTTTGACGCTAGACTTCTTGAAACCTAAATAACCGTTATATATTTTGAAAGAGAAAGCTTTGTACTTCCTATCTATGCTTGTCCTGTATTTTTCTCCTGTTTTATAAATATATAATTGTTGAATTTTGCGATGGAATTTTCAATTTTGCTATGATATGATGATGTTTCTCCGTATAAAAATCGCTTTTCAATGCGGCAAGGAACCTTTGCTTGGTGTTTGAAATGCAGTGTAGAAGCTGTGTATCTTTTTAAAGGAGAGCACGATTTTTCTCCTTTTTTTTCTGGTGGAGCCATTTGGCTTATATCATGCGACAAAGGTCTTCATCGGCATGTAAAGAAAGAAAGGAAAATGTCTTATTAGAAATGTTTATGATGCAATTCATAAAGAATGGAATTAGGTTGAGTACAATCATTTTGGTAAACATTCGCTTCCATGACCACGCGATCCTTCGTTCTTGGCTGCATAGGAGAGTGCCAACGCCAACCAATCTCTTATTTCGCCCTCTTCGAGGTGGTTATCCCAACCATTTGAGAAGAAGCCTTTGTTCTTTTCTGAGGGGAATTGTTTATATCTATTGGTATGTATTTTTTTACATATAATATACATTGTTTTGTGATAGAATTTTAGTTGTTACCATGGATCTGCAAACTTTCAGTTTTTAAAATTGACATGCATTTAATACCCGAGGAAAGGGAACCCGCAAAATTGGGTTCCTTTTCTTTATCATTTGAAAGATGTACAGTGTTTTCCTCTTCAGATAAGGGCTTTCTCTGTTGGGCTATTTAGTGGGGCCAAAGCAGTGATGAAGCAAGTGGGCAAGAAGAGGACACGTCAGCAAAAATCACGAACAGCAAAGCTCTTCCATATATTTACACATTAGATTATTAGAAATGTTTATTAAACTATAAGGCATTTCTTGCTGAATCCAATTACGCATGTGTAAATTTTCTATAAATATTTGGAAAGGACTTATTAGCTAAAGTTTAACTTTTGAAAGTTTTCCGTGTTTTGCATCTAAATTCATTTCTGATGTATACATCATCATATCTCCCTTTATAATGAACGAAATGTAATAATTTCTTCTGTGACTTTTGTAATGACCAAGAATGATGACTGTATAACTGAAACGCTTATAGTATAAATAAATCATCTTCTAATAAATAAGTAATACTACATTTACTTAAAAATTTCCGGTCAAGACATGAAAAAGTTGATACATAAAACTTTTCACCCAATTGGTTTAGATGGGTCGAGTCATAGAATGAAAGTTACTAATTTAAGCTTTTTTTATTAAGATTGTACATCAATCTTTCATAGATTTCCCGGTGCTGAATGTTATATATAAAGCGCGAATGTGCACTGGAAAATTAGGGATTGGTGTACATTCACTTCTACTGCAACAATGTTTGTTTAAAATATGATAAGCAAAATGGATATTTACAAATTTCATGTTTTTCATAAATCCACAAAAACACCAGAAAAATGGAGAGAAAACTGATCAGGTTAGGATTTTTTTAATTTTCTCGAATGTTTTTGTAACCCAATCATGAAAATTTTAAAACCTCATCCAGCCATATGGGTGGGATTTAATAAATCTCCTCCAGGCTTGAGGGGTTGTTCTGATTTTGTACGATGATTTTTAGTAATTTTATTGTACAAACGAAAAATAGTCTACACTCATCTCCATGTTTTTAAATGGGGAAAATAAAAATAAAATAGTACATCTAAAAAATAAGTTAGCGAAATTAATCTTTTATAAACCAGCCTACCACCCTATACAGGTTATTGCGGTTAAAATGACACATTCCGCTTGTCTCTACGTTATGTAGTTTTTGAGTTATAGATACATATACTTAATCGGACTGCCTCAGACACTATTATTATTTTTATGTATAGTATGATGCTTTTGAACATTTTATCACCAATACTTCATGATATACATAATTTTTATTTCAGGATACTAACAAAACATCCTCAGCGGTACCCTAAGAGCATGGGCATTTAAATCTGGTGGACAGAGGTTAATTTACCTGCTACACAAAATCTTTGCAGGGTATAAGAAACAAATATTATTTTATTTGGCAAACTATTTTTCGATCTTGGAACATAACCTTATTTTCCCCATAGCTTTAACGTTTCCCCCAGTGTGGATTCCCATAACACGGTGTCCTTCTAGAACTTAACCCCCACGTCAGGGGAAGTTTTATGTAGTGTTACATAAATATCAAATGTTTTCAAAGAGTTTTTACTATCAAGGTATTAAAAATTTGCTTTTAAATTACTTTGTAATTTATAATAACAGGATTTAGTTTATGCATTCATGCTAGCCTGCCTCAATGAGACCACTCATGCACATTTCTTGAGAACCATCAGTACCAGTGGCGAGACAATGGCAGAAAGTTTATTGCTCTGGTGACTAATCAATAATCATTTTAATCCTGTTAAATTATCATCTAAAAATTTAAAAATAACAATTCATTTCTTAAGAAAAATATTTTAATCACAAAGACAATTGTAAAAAATGCAGGGCATAAATTCTTAGCACAGGATAAAATTAGGACAGTGCCCTTTGCGTAAGAACAAAATATTTTGAAGTTGTACTATGCAGCTGCCTCAGGAACAGCTTGAACAATCACTTTTCTTTTGGCATCATAAGCAAAATTGTTCATCTTAAAAATCCTACTTTCATAGAATGATTTAACATCATAGATATTAATCAAACGAGCCTGTAAAAAGAGGAATAAAATATTAATTAAAAAGAAATAGGATTTGGAAAAAAATCATCATATATGGAATGTTAGCTCTTACCCTATCAATAAGATCTTTTTCGCTGACTTCAATAACTGTAGCATTGGACCCATGAAGACATCTCATAAAGGATATTTGATCAAGAGTCATTTGTCTTAGAATGTAGTAAAGAAGTTCACTATTGTCTTTCTTGTAAGACAGGTACTTCTGGAAAGACTGTATTAAAAGAAAAATATAATGAATGGAGCAAATATTTAAGCAAGTACTTGCAATAATCAGTTCAATAAGAAAATTGGATCCTTTAGCTTAGTGCTGCACAAGCAGCAATTCTCTGATTCTGCGGTTCACATGTAAACAACATAGAAACTAAAAAAGAAATAACGAAGTAAATATTTTTATTATCTATCCTGATTGGGTTTTGTGAATTAATTATATCATTTTCTTATTTTCTTTGCCCTAAAGTCCTAAATACCAAATTTTATTAAAATCCACCCAGTAGTTTCAGATATGAAACATGCAGATGGACAGATGGACAGACATGACCATAAAGCATTCATTTTTTACTTTATGCAAAGATGCCTAAAAATATGTTTAGCACTGAACTTCACACTTCAATGCGACAAACGAGCTAGTACTTCCGAAGAAAAATGTTTCATACCAGGTGTGATGCTTATGTTTACATACATGTTTAAAACCAGATTTTCATCTGTAAACTGGTTTGATGATTTTTTCATTTATTAATGAGTAAGTTTGTTCACTAAAGTGTGTGCTTCCAAACAAACTTGCACAAATATAGAAGTTGGCAGATTTCCCTCCTTGAATTTTGACTTCAATTCATCACTTTTCTGAAGGTAGATGAATTCAAGTGGTACACTGGAGTTAGCATCGTTACACAAGGCTTCAAAGGAATTGGCATATTTTCTAAACAACAAAATCTGTATATCACTCTTTAAATGACTGCTGGATATGTTTTATGTAACTTGCATACTTAAGAGTATTCATCGAGTATTGTTGGAAATTTTTCGTGCAGTTGGGAAAGTGACAAGTGTTATGATACAAAAGTTGCTGAAGAAATAATGATAATTTAATTTGGGCAGATACCACATTATTGGCAAGCTCTGATATTAGATGATTTTTCCTATGCGATGTGAGATTCAATTCATTTAAGTGTGCTGAAATATTTCTGACAAGTCTGGTTGCTATTAAAGAGTTATTAATATTTTATGCTGCAATTTTTTTTAAAAAGATAACAACAAAAGCTAAAAATCATTTGTTGGTACATTCACATGCCATATGATTAGATCAATGAGAAATGTTGGAGATATTTCAACAAAGTATGGTTTTTTTAAGCTCAGTATACTTTACATTTATACAGGTGGTAGTGAGCCATACAAACAGCCGTGGAGGCCACATTGACCTGCTGATTGTGCATCACTGCTTTAGCTTATCAAATAGAAAAAGTTTTTGTGCACTTACATAGCCGCATGAAATTATTATTAATATCCCTCATAAATAAAACAAAATATTTTCTTCAATAAATAAAAATCAAAGTAATTATGATATTAAAAATATACTTGAACTAAACCAAAGAAATATTTTCACGGTGCCTTATTTTAATATAGATAAAAATAATTGTAACTTACATTTCTCATGGATCTCATGACACTGTATTTCTGAGTCTCCACGAAACTTTCCAACACCATGCGTATAGCCATATTAACATCATCTTCTTGCACATAATCTCTGAGATGCATTCGAGCATTGGATTCAGCCATTCTAATCATGCTTTCTATGTGTCTTACTGTAATTGGTAGACTACCAGTAATCTGTAGAAAAATGATTATAAAGAAGCAATTTTTCATTTAACCTTTCATTGACAACCAAATTAATGCATGTCCTGCATGTTAATAAATAGTAAAGGGTTAAAATAAAGAGAAAATACTAATCCAAAATTTCACGATTTACACATTATTGCCAAAAATTATAGCCTGTTTTGTATTATAATAATGTTAAGTTTTTAAAATGAAAATCACTGCCTCTTAAGCAGTAGTTAAGACGTTCATGAACATACCCCAAAAAGTCAAGCCTGGTCCACGGAATTTACTAAAATGTACCTTAAATTGTCACTTGCTGATTAAATTAGTTTTGATCTTTTAAGTGATTTGCTGGTACAATCTAACATATTAAACAAACTTTTGACAAAAAAAAACAGCCACTTACCAGAGATTCTTGTCTCAAATCACTGTACATCCGTGCAACTTTATCCTGATCCATATTCTGCAGTTTGGGATGCACATTTTCACGTGCGTAAATAAGGTACTTTTTGAGCAGCTCTTGTGGAATTGAATCCAACTTGGTGGGGATCTCCGCATCCTCGGCAAGAGCTTCGTCCTCGGGTGTGACGCCTTCTCCGTCTCTGTGTGGAGCTGGAGTCGTGGGCGCAGAGCTTGGATTTGTGGAGCTGCTCTTTGTTGGATGATGCTTTATATGAGATCTGACAACAAAACGCGCTAGCCTTTGGTCTCTCATCGGATCCACCTCATCTCGCACTACGCAAAGAATGTCAAAACGGGAGAGGATGGGATCTGACAAGTTCACCTGAAAGGAAATCAATGCATGAATTACAAGGAGAAATAATTAGTGCCCACTGATTTCAATGCATTTGAAAATGAAGATAAGCCAATTTTTTTAAAGCTGTCCCAAGACTAATAATTTAGTAACAATTTTGAAAATTTTCTTAGTGCTACTTATGGTGGCTCATATACAAAGAGCAAAATATTTTAAACCTCTGAAAATTAAAACAAGTAGGGATGTACATGGGTATTCCACGGTACAGAAGTGCTTTTTGTATAAATATCGGTGCAGAAAGTTCTATACAAATACATGTATAATGAAAAAATTATTTTTCTTTGTATTGTGGTAGCCCTGTTTTTTAGGTTCGTTCTGCACATGTTCATTTCATTTTGCAATTCTATACTCGCCCTAAAAATGAAATTTATTTCTGAAATCGGTTCAGCCAATACCTTCGAAATTCATAGTTACAGAAAAATTCTAACCTTGATATTGTGGTAACCCTGTTTATACGACCCGGTTGAAATATGCTATTTTGGTTATTTATTTCTATGAAGATTATATAGGTATACCATATTGGATTATTCTTGTGGTCATTTCTCTAGAAATACGTGTAAAAGAAATATTATTTTACTTTTTATTGTGGTAGCTCTGCTCTTTAGCTCAGCTTTAAACATCTTGATTTCATTATAAATGTATAAATCTTATATACAAAATTTAATTAAAATCCGTTTGGCCAATTCCTTCCAACTCCATAATTAGTGAAAGAATTTAATTTGTAATTGTGGCACCCCTGTTTGGCTGATTCAGTTTAAATGTAGGATTATGGTTTTCTATATATGTGTACATTATAAATATCATAATTTGCTTCAAATTAATGCAGAAATTTCAACACAAATATGAGTAAAATGTTTTTTACTTCTTGTATTGTGGCAGCCCTGCTTTCTATATCTATATTAATCATCTTGATTTTGTTTTTTATATTGCACGCCTCCTTCCTACAAAATTTAATTGAAATTGGTTCAGCCAATTCCTTCCAAATTCATAATTAACAAAAAGTTTAACTTTGTAATTGTGGCACCCCTGCTAAGTCAATCCGGTCCAAATATGCCATTTTGGTCATTAATTTATGTGAATATTATATGTACCAAATTTGGTTGAAATTGGTTCAGCCAATTCTTCCCTGATATATGCATACGGGCGGACAGACATCACGAAGATAATAGTTTTCAGCAATGACGAAAAGCACTAAAAAGATAATTTTTATCCTTTAAATTTCCGTGAATGTCACGCCAAAATTTAAGTGAAGATTGGCATGTGATAGCAATATTGGTTTTTTTGATTGTTTTTCTTATAGAGGAAAAACTGGTTCAACTACAAATTATTCCCCTCTAGTATTTAGAAAATATGCAATAGGACCAGGGACATCCGCTGGAACTTTTCCATGAGGGGATAGGCAAGCTCCCACATTTGGGTTTGGTGGGCTTAATATTTTCGTGGTTTGTTTCAAGCATATTACAGGTCCCTACCAGCTTGCCTGCTCTCCTTGCCCTTCTCTCCCTCTCAGTAGCCGCCCATGCATAGGACAAAATATCCATACTATGCTACATTTGAATATATATATATATATATATATATATATATATATATATATATATATATATATATATATATATATATATATATATAAAAAATATATCTTTCTTTCAGAGATAAAGATTCAGCATCTGACTTATGAAATATGCATGTTTAGTATACATTACATGAGTGGAAGAACAGTAAAAAAGATAGCTTAAAGAATGTACTAATTAGAAAAAGGACACAGTCTTAAATATTTGCATAGAAAAAAAAGATTGCTTACATTTTCTGAGAAAGTGAGGGAGGCATCATATCGTCCACCAATAGGATTGGCAGCAGCTATGACAGAACACCTTGCTTGAAGAGAAGTAACAATTCCAGCCTTGGAAATTGATATGGACTGCTGCTCCATAGCCTCATGAATGGATGTTCGATCTTGGTCATTCATCTACCAAGAATATAAAGGAAAACTAATTTACAGCAATTACAATAACAAATAAAATACCGTATAGACCCGAATATAGTGCGATGTTTTTTCCTCAATATGTACCTTTGAAAGTCGCATTCGTACTATATTCGAGTACTTGTTGCATTCGTACTATATTCGAATACTTGTATCTTTAAAAAATAACTGCGTATCGGCACGTTTCATGACGCGTGTTTCAGCGCATATTTTTATAATTGCTATATTGTAAGTGAATTGGACGTTCATGTTACGATGCTACATTGTACAAATATACTCGGTAGTGGTCTGAGGAGACTTGAAAATAAATCAAGGTCAAATTGCAGCAACCACAGCACCGGCACAACTTCACGCAGGGTCGCAACACTCAACGTAAGAAAACGAGGACTGTCTAAACGTGGCGTCACATTACCCCCCTTTAGTACATAATTCATGAGTTTACAGGTAATTTAAATGTGCAAAATAGAGAAAATTAAATGTTTTTCGTCTTTTTCTAAAATTCCTTTCAAAATACTTGGGGTCGCACTATATTCGGGGTCGCATTATATTCGGGCTAATACGGTATAAAAAATGTGCTTGAAATGTCCACAAAAATGAAAAATAAAAAAACTGAGAAGGCTAACTTAAGTGATGGCATACCTTGTCAAACTCATCAATGAGACAGACACCTCGATCGGCAAGGACAAGAGCACCTGCCTCCAATGTCCATTCTCGAGAAGCAACATTGCGATGCACATGCGCAGTTAAACCCACAGCTGAAGCACCCTGACCAGTGGCAAAAATTGCTCTTGGTGCTACTCCCTCTATGTATTTGAGGAACTGAGACTTAGCCGTTCCAGGATCACCACAAACGAGTACATTAATGTCCCCACGTACTTTGTGCTTCATGCCTAGAAATTAAAAATAAATCACTACAATAGGATAGATTGGAAGTGACAAAAACATTTTTATAAATTGCTATTAAATTAATGATGAAAAACAGGAACTTCAAAATTTTTGCTATGGACAAAAACTTTCATTTGCGAGAATTTTCAACATTTAAAAACTTAGGAATGATTAATGAAAATCAAAATAGCTTGTGTGTTAAATCACACAATAATCGAATTAGTATAAATTAAGAATTCATTCCTACCTGGATTTTTGGGTTCTCCACCAAATAATGCAAGAGCAAGAGCCTTCTTGATGTAGGCATGCCCATAAATAGATGGTGCTATGCTGGCAGCAATTCTCTCCCCAACATTGCGATCTCGAGCCAAACGAGTGATAGCAGCAACATCTTCATCTGTTAGTGCTTGCGCTGCCGCACGGGCATCCCTGGCCTCAACATGATTGGCCAAAATGACAGTGGAAAACACAGGAAAACCATGCTCTGTGTTAAGAGAGCCATCATACGAATGTGTATATACTCCAGTCACATCCACCTCATCACCTGGCTTACATCTGTCACACAAATCGCCCAACAGGATACATTCTTTTGACCTAGGAATACGACCAGGTGGTACACGGCCAGGACATTCCTGAAGCGTAATCTTCTGATAATTGCGGTATAATGTTTGTTCCATGTTAACCTGCAGGTTTAATATTATAAAGATTAGTCTCGTTTTGATCAACAGATGTTAAGCACAGAATAGATGAAAATACAAAATATGCATAAAAATAGCACAAAAGCAGTAATTGATAAGCAATTAATTACTACATTTTTGAAGATGTTTTCTCACATTGGATGAAAAGTTTGTAAAATTTGAGAAAATTATGTTAGAATTATATGTAAAGAGTAAAGACTAAGCCACTAAGTAAAGGTATGAAGAAGATTGATTCTAATATAACAATGATAAATTAATGAAAATGAATGACTTAAGATTATACTTTATATTGAACCTTTAAATTTATCATAAGAAATTAAAAACTGCCAATAAGATTTATAACATCTCCTTTCCCAAAACTAAAAGTATGAAAACAAAACTTGAGATAGCTACTGAATAATAATCGGTTTGTAAGAAGTAGGCAAGTGCTAAAAATAGTAGCATATCAGCCATTATATTAGAGAAATTCCCAAAAATAAAATAAGGCTTACCATAAAAGGGCCAGTGCTTTGACATTCAGGACAAGAGCCTGGCTTCACTTCATTGCTTTGGCTCTGTGCAAAGGGACCAAGTATGTAACCACACTTGTTACAGTCATACTTGACAATTGAAAGCTGAGGAAGAATTCCTGTGCTTGCTGTTACAACTCCCATGGTTCTTACTAACTGGTTTAAATGGATTTTTCTGGCGAAATAATACAAAAATTTAACTCATCTTTCAAATAATATAAAAGATATAAAATCATAAACAAGGCAGCATGGCTTTCGGGTTTCCATCAAGTGTGTTGTCTTTTGTTGACAACAATTTTGCCAGCATTCCAGCAGGCCACTTCAGGTCGAAGTATTTAAGCAGTGAGATTGTTCTCCTTATATAGGCAAGTCTGGTGGTTCGTTGGGCTGTGATTGGCTAATGGGGTGGCTGGAATACCCTTTTCCATGTATTAGGGAGGGTGTAACCATCTTTCCTATTGAATTTGCTCAGCTGTTTGGCTATCTCTGCTTAAACATTTTGACCTGAAGAAGCCTGCTGGAATGCTGGCAATACTGTTGTCAACAAAAAACAACACACATGGTGGAAACCTAAAAGTCATACAGCCTTCATCATCCAAACACCAGAAAACCTTCACATGAAAATCATAAAAAATCAATTTATAAGAAGAATAATCGAGAAAAACAAGCTCGTAAAACAAATTAAAAGCAGAAATAACTATATATTTCATTAATATGAAATGCAAGATACTTCTTTACAGAAACTTAATGAATTGGTAAAAGATGGAGCAAACGGGTAAGAATATGTGCAGATTCATACAAAAAATTACCTGAAAGTTCTGACTTCTTCTATTAGGGGGAGTTCAGAGATTCTTACATGGATTTCGGATGACACTCGCTCATATTGAGGAAATATATTCAGAACAAGCTCTTTAGCAACTTCGTCAAAAATGGCTAACATTTCCAAAGGAGCCTCAGGCAAAAAGTATGCCAAAATTTGTTCTTTGCATGCAAGAATTGGAAATTCAACAACAAAACTTGACTGATTACCTGAAAGAAATAAGGCCCATGAGAATAAAATCACACTCAGCTAGTAATTCTAAAAGAATAACTGTCAGAATATTTTATACTTGTAATCATGTCCATTAGTTTAAGTCACATAAACAAGAATATGTAAAAATCATATACATAGTTAAGGAATGGGTGTATTTTTGGCTAATCAACCTCTTGGATTATTATAGCCATAACTCCTTCCACACCAAACATACAAGGGAGAAGGAAAACGCGGTTCTGGCATTAGCCTACTCTTAACGAAGAGTACCAAGTGATCAATGGCCCTTTCGAGCAGCAGGCGAGTAGCAGCCAGCGTCCTAACCACTACATCACTGGTTAAGGAAATTTTGTTTACTTACAAAATGGCAAACCAATAGGATGAAAACTTTTATTGCGAACAATTGGTGTAGAGCGCCACTTTCTGTGATTGATGTTCATTTTTTATGGACATCTCTTTAACTAAGCAACTTAACCCACTCGCATGTTGATTAGGTTTATCCAGATTAAATCTCTCTATATTATAAGGTCATAATGGTCACCATGATGTGTAATGCTCACTCTGATGCAAAAATCCTAAGACTGACATAAAACTCTTAGGTACTTCTACAAGGGCTAGAAATCTGAAATTTGGCATGTAGGTAGGTCAAGTGGCACAACCGATGAGAAAAATCAAAAGTCACAAAAAAGTAAATATTTAAAGGGTCTTCTTAACTCCAATGTTCCATTTCAATACCCCATAAAAAAAGAATGGGATTCAGTGAAAGGCTTTCTGAAAATGCATTTTAAAAATTACTTAAAATGGGGATGCGAATTCAGGAAAAGAACAGTTGTCTAGCTGAAAGAATGGAGTTCTTAATTTTTGAAGGCAGAAGTCAAATCAGAAAAAAGTGAATTATTCCTCTCTTCAACAATGGAAATGTATAAAAATCATAGCAATGACCTCATTGCTTTTAAAGGGAAAGTAAAAGTTATTTGAGTTACAGAAAATTAAAAATACGGAAATCTATTCTTTATATATTTGTATATATACAGTGGAACTTCTATAACTCCAATCTCAAAGGAAAGCAAAAATTATTCGAGTTAATAGAAAAATCAAGTTACAGAAATATTTCTCTCTATATTATAGAATAACCTACATGGCAGAAATGAAGAAACAGCGAGCAAAGGGGGGGTTGGCAAGCATCAGCGAGCAGGGGGCCTAGTAAACGATTAAAATGGCAAAACAACAGTTGAATTATGCTTGATTTTTTTGTTTGACAAGGGGAGACTACGTATCTTGGGTCTTCGATTTCACCGAAACTTTTTTGTGTGGTAAAATACGTAAAAAAAAGAAGACCTGTGTATCGGCTTTTGATTGAATGGGCCTTAGTTTTGGCAGAATCTTTTTTCTTTTTGCAGGAGTAACTGTGGCTGGATAAAATGCAATAATAGGCTGACAATGATGAGATGGTGGGTTGGCTGGGTGGCTACCGTACTGGCTTCGGAATATTTTGTCCTGGGTTCAAATCCCACGACATACCTATTTTCTTTTCATTTTAATCCTTTATTATTTTTAATTTATTAACTTTATTATATTATGTTTTATTATATTATTAATTATTTACTTCATTAAAATCGATGCACAAGAGCATATTGTTAGCTATTTCGATGTGAACCGATGTCCGAAAGAACATTACTGTTAGATTCGTGCTATTCGTCACTTGAAGGGGAAGTGTGTGTACATGTTTTTGGATGATAACTGTTGTAAAAACAAGAAAAGCATTCATAAGGCTTCACAACTGTTTTAAAAAATTGACTCAATTCTGTCATTTTACCAGATTTGGAGGATGTAACTACAATGTTTAGGAACTCCTCCAACAGCTTCATGGTTCTGCTCACTCAAAGCCCAAACGTACCTCCAGGATTTTGCATACAAAGAAACACTTTGGGTAGAAAATTTTCTGAGGCGGTGATCGCATACTGTGCTGTGTATGAATGCATGATTTTGTTCCTGTCTCTGATATATCTCTAGACAGCCTTTTCGCCTTGATGAGTCAAGGTTCACTTCACGTCAACTCTGTACTCACATCCAGTTTGGTCGGTATTAATGACGTAGTCTAGGTCATAGTTGGGTATTATGCGCAATGTTTGTTTTTGGAAAACCTTGGCAGCTTTTCAAGTTTCTTCCAAAGACGTTTCATCTTTTTGAAAAACATAGTTTGTAACTTTTTGCTGTTGAATTCGGAATTCTTTCTAGAATTTTATTAGCCATGCTCGAGATGCAGTGAAGGTGAATCCCAGTGATGTATGTTGATAGGCTGCAGCTAACTCCCACTGGATGTAACCTTTTCGCTTTGCAAAATCTGTCGTATGTACAGCTTTTAACCATGCTCTATTTGTCAAAGCCCGTTCCTCCTTTCACATTATTTTTACTCCATTGTGATACTTCTTTGTGTTTCAACAGCTGTGATCCTCGTTCCTGTAAAATTGTTGGTGACCATTTGGGATTTACAATTCACATCGAAATAGCTACCAATATGCTCTTGTGCATTGATTTTAATGAAATAAATAATTAATAATATAATAAATAAATAAATAATATAATCAAGTTAATAAATAAATAATAATACGATAAATTAAAAATAATAAAGTGGATTTAAAAAAATAGGGATTTGAACCTGGGACAAAATATTCCAAAGCCAGTACGGTAGCCACCCAGGCAACCTACCTTCTCGTCATTGTCAGCCTATTATTGCATTTTATCCAGCCACAGTTAATCCTGCAAATAGAAAAAATATTCTGCCGAAACTAAGGCCCATTCAATCAAAAGCCGATACACGGGTCTTCTTATTTGAAGTATTCTACCACCAAAAAAGTTTCATCAAAGTCAATGACCCAAGGTACGTAGTCTCCCCTTGTGAGCCAAATATTTAAACATTTCTTTAAAAATAATGTAATTAATGAGAAATTAATTACACACTGTCCTAAATAAAATTTAAGCAATTTAATTTAATACCAATTTACTTACTTTCACACATACGCCTGATCCTATCCTTGTAGATGTAATGGCCTTTAGGATTAACAAAGGTTCGTAAAAAGCTTTTGAATCTATTGGCAATTTCGGTACGTGGTCCCAGCATAGAAACCCATTCTTTCGTCGTGTAACCTTTCGTGTCTTCCAGGTTCTCGATGGATTCTATTTGCTGAAAACAAGATAGAATACAGCTTAATTCCCATGCAATGCATTTGCTGCTTGATCTGTTTTATCACATATTTATCCCAAATGCAAAAGTGACACCCTTAAGCATTCTTAAACAATAAATAGTGCTTACCTCAGCCTCATCTATTTCTCCGGTTGCTGTTTTATCTAGCATGCGACGCTTTCTACGTGGGACATCCTCATCATCACTATCCTCTGAAAGCCAATCATGAGGGTTATATTATTTTCAATTCATTTATAAGAGGTATGGTTATTACTCATGTATGTATTTCACTGTATTGGCTGGAGCATACCGTAGATGAGTTCCCGATCTCCTCTTCTCATCAACAACCCTGCTTCTCTGTCTCGGCGTCTCATAGCCAATTCAGCAGCAGCTCGATCATTTTGTGAAATGGGGTCATAGTCGTCATCATCTACGACACTTGCTTCATAACGATCTAGAGATGGTCTTGGAGCATAATCACTGTGAGTAGATAATTAACATTAAGTAAATATGGTCCATATTGAGAGACAGGAAGAATAAAGCCAATGGATTATGTTTGAAGAACCATTTAAAGGCAAGTACTAAAACAATTATGTATGCCAACCAAAGGAGTCAAAGGAAATCTGAATGATTAAAATGATATCTATGGGTCATTGTGATACTAATTGTAAGTGAGGGTGTAACTATACTTTGACATGAAGAATTAACATTAATTTAAAATTATAGCTCAGGGGTGCTTGGACTTTAGGTATATACTTAGGAACCTTTTAACCCTTTCTTTACTGTGATATACCAGCAATAAATTATAGAAGATTAATTATATACCTATATAGAGACATTTTTTATTTAAAAGAATATAGGCCTTATGTATAATATAAATTATTTAATTAAATGCATTGCATATTATTAAGTAGAAGAGGATGGTTTGCTTGTCACTTTGGATTGATGCATAGGATGAATGACATTGCTGGTTGAGAAAGAAATGAGAACCTGTCAACAAATTCGAGGAACATGACAAAACTAGCAGTTCAGCCTCTAAACCCTAGTGTTAAACACTTTGTTTGATTCAAAATGTTGTCGCAAGACAGGGATCGACAAATCCCAGGTGCCAGGTCATCATGGCGCTTAAGATTTTTACCCTGGCATCTAGATATTGTATATGCGTGCTGTAGTGAGGCTTTGGTTATGCTGTAGCCACACAATGTAATCATATTGTATTGTTGGACTCAGCAGTAGGAGTAGCAAAATACAATATATCTGTCAGAAGCATTTGAGTTTCTGAAAATATTATTTATTCTTGTTTGTAAACTGCATGTTTTCAGGATATCATTAGATTTGTTCAGATTTTATTATGCTCTGCTAAATAATTTGACATGTGCATGGCTTAATTATTGTAGCAGATTCGTTTATAAATTATTCAAAATTTAATTTTCTGACGATGATAAAAAAAATTTAAAAATTGTCTGCACTGGCTTCTAGGTTTTGGAGCTGGCACCTAGATTTTTATAAAATTTGATGAGCCCTGTTGCAAGAGATTGGGCCTTACTTGAACCTAGGTTTGCCTGCAAAGTGTTTCAACCATTTGTTGTCTGGACCAGCCCTGCTCTTTATACAAAGTAATTTATCTGATATTGTGATTGGCAGCACATAATCGCAGCCGTAAGCTGGAGCAAGGGATCAGTGGTCTACCTATATGGAGTTAGCGATCAACCACTCAATTGCGACCAAAATCTTGAACATCCCTGCTCTAGCACATTGTTCTGCAAAATAAATGTCTTCTTTAATATTATATCTACCAAAATGATAACATTATAATTACATCATCATCTTAGCAGTGGTTTCCAACATATGGGTAGAGGCCTAGTAGAGGGCTGTGAGACATAATAATTCATGATGGAAAGTGCATATCTCTGATCACTATGCATCAGGCATATGCTGGAACAGGAGTGAACAGAAATAATTTTTTCTTATTTCCAGCAGCTCATATATTCCAGTAACAACACAGGAAATGTAAGGATTCATTTCATAAATAATCTGAAACATATATTCGCAAACATTAACAGCTATAATTAAGTTTATGACATTCTTCTAGCACCTATTGCCTTTTATAGCAAATGTATGCAAACACCCCTAAAATATTAAATTCCGTGTTGGGAGCAGTAGGACAGCAGTCGTCGTTATTCTCCATTCCACTGGGTAACAAGGAAATAATTTTTAAAAACATTGATACAATATACATACGCTTCCATGTTGTCTCCAAATAGTTCCTCCCCATCTTCTTCTTCTTCCTCTTGCAATGCTCTGTTGTCTTCGTCACCTCCTCCTCCCAATAGTTCACTTTCATCCTCGAATGGCTCGAGGTCTTCTCTAGGAGGTGATGTAGCTGGATACCGCTCATTGCCTTCAGATGGTTCCGGGGATGACATGTTTGTATCGTTTCGCTGGAGAGAAATAGTAACGAGAATGGCTAGTTTTATTTAAAAAGGTACATTATTTACTTCAACTAAGCACAACAAAAGGTTTCCAAAATGCCTTTAACTGAAAATACTTCAGGAGTACGGCAGTAAAGAATATTGAATAAATTTGACATCTTCAATAATTAATCAAGAGAGAATATACGACTTGGTGTTTTTAATGAATAATTATTGGGGAGGCATTTTCATACTCATGTTTCATAACACACTACCCCGCTACTTCGCTAATAAAGACGATGTTGGGTAAATAAGGCTCAAGTTCTTCTTTACTATCAAGAAGTAATAAAATAATGACTTGATATTCAAAATGTGGCGAAGGCTTTGGCGGTGTTTGATGACCGGATGCATGGTTTTCGGTGAACCACCGCATGTGCTGACTTTAATGGACAACAGTTTCGTTCCCATTCCAGGAAGCATCTTCTGGCGACATGCGGTGGCTCACCGAAAACCATGCATCCTGATATTCAAAATGTTTCTCAGAAAAAATCTTGGAAAAATTTGCTTGCGCTTAACTTTTGGGAAGTTTTAAAATTCTCGGTGAATACCTCATTATATCATCCTACGAGTGTCTAGGGAAAATCGCATCCGCAAAAAAACATTCTTCGTTGACATCACATTATAGCAACCATATTTTGAACGCACTTGAAGTATTCCACCGAAATTCTAAGACATGATATTGAATTAATCGACGACTATGTAATGTCCTATTAACCACCTGATAGTAACGTAACATTCATATTAGGAACGCCAATTTAAAGTCTAGGCCTATTACTTAGTAAGAGAGAACAGAAATGTACTGCTACATGAAATGCGCTCTAGAATAATACGAAACATCCATAATTTGAACTATTACTTTATCTTCACTTACCAAGGCCGTCAGTCCATCAGCTACCGCTAATGCCAAAAACCGCGGGAAACTTGGTAGGCGTGCTTTCTAAAAACAACGAAAGTTTAAGCGGATTCGAACGCTGTCAACAGTTGGGAATTCTTTGTTTTCATGAGAGAGCAACGAACGGAAAACAATTGAGGCCCGATTATTAACTCCAATGTTTGTAGAGAATGGTAGAGAATCAATGTAAACTCTATAAGGAGTGTAATGTTTAGGTTTGTTCAGAGTTCCGTGATTCATCTAATCAAATCGCGTTATCTAAATAATCATATAGAAAGGCTAGTGTCCAGGTTTATGCATTCTGAATGGATAGTTTAATTTTAAAAATAACCTCTCTGATAGGTTATGAATATTCCTATTTCTTCGGTTTACGGCCTCAGCAGTCGCTCGAGCCTCACCCATTTGTGTAATTTTCGAATGAATTGGTGAGTAAATTATGTCGAGCTAATAAATAATTAGGGTTTGTTTTCTTTAAGAACTTCTATAATTTCCTTTGTTGTTAAATATTGTATTGTCTAATAATCATTTTTAATTTTTAAGGAGTAATCAATCATGATGCGGTTAAACTTAAAAGTCATATTGTTGATAATATGTGCCCTTGTCATTTTGGTCACTTTATCGCTTTGGGCAAAATGCGGCGAACCACTCATTGGTAAACACTTATACTCTCAAGGCTGGGATGGGAAGAAAAGTCACAGTATACAGGTGCTATATTTAGTCATTGCCTCCAAAATTAAAAAAAAAAATTTGTTTTTAATTAGTTGTAATCAAATATTTTTGTTGCAGAGATTGCAGGAACAAGATGACTCTTATGTGGGTGAGCCAGCTGATAGAGGAAATAACGATTTGCAAGGATATGAAGAGATAGATTGCCACATTAATGGAGAGTATAGCGTTAATTGCAGGAAAGAAGGTGGCGAAATATATGTACCGTTTTCATTTTTGCACAAATATTTTGAGGTAGATAAATTATTCTAGCGTCAAGATTCATCAATTGTGTTTAGCCAAATAAAATATGTCATAAAAATTATTTCTTTTGACAGGTTTATGGAAAATTGGCCACTTACGATGGGTATGAAAGATTTGAATGGTCGCATAGCTATTCAAAAGTTTATATACCTAAGGGAAAGTATGATCCTAAGGGAGTGTTTATGTATTTTGAGAACTACAATGTAGAAGTGCGTGACCGAGTGAAGTGCGTTAGTGCCATCGATGGTATGTAAAATCTTTTATTATAAGCCCCTATTTCAATTATTTAACTCAAATGTGACAAGTTTCAAGATTTTACTTTGTATGCTAGTCTTGTTCATTTTTCATATTTGTATTACATACATTATTTATATATCATTTACATTATTTTATACACTCTTGAATCGTATTTTATATTCCTAAGTTTTAAAATAATTTAGTCAACACTGTATAACAGTGTAGTCATAATATGAAAAAATGTCCAAGCAAGTTATTCTGACACATCTTGAAATGCATTCAGTCATCCCATACAATGTGGAATCTGATCATAAATTTAAAAGCTGACACACAGGTGGAAATATTTTCATTTTTTATAGTTATAAACGGTGAAGGAACTTAAAAGATTTTAATTGTAAATAGTTATATATATTAAAAGTTGAACTAAATTGACTTAATGTAAGGTGCATCTGTAAACTGACTAACTTTTTTGTAGCATGTACATTTTAAATGTGGAATTTTGATTATTTCTCAAAGTTATTTAAAAATATGTTTTATTTAAACCAAACATATCCAAAGAGATGTGTAGTAATTTGGATCTAACTAATTATTTTAATGCGTCATTCAGTGACTTTTACCATTTAGAAAGTCCTGTCATGATTTCTTGGCGTATTTAGTATCTTTAGCTATTGTAACTGGCTCTTGATTGCCTTTTCTTCCATCTTTTCCTTAATCCATCTCTGTTTTAGCTTAATGAATTGCATTCTGATATGTTTTTTCTGTCTTTATAGGTGTGCCAGTTTCAACTCAGTGGGAAAGTCAAGGCTACTATTATCCAACTCAAATTGCCCAATTTGGCCTAGCTCACTACAGTAAAAATTTAACGGAGCCCGAGCCTAGGAGGAAAACTTTAGAGGATGGTGATAGAGTCATGGCTCCATGGCAGGCTCAAAATTCTGCTTCATTCTCTCGTGTGATGGACCAAACATTAGATACCTATGTGTTAAAATTTAACTCAGCTGGTGAGTTGAGAAATATAAAACTTTTTTGGTAAAATTCATATGAGATTTATATTTCTGTGGAAAATATGGCTAACTTGGAAATTTATTCTTGTTAACGAGCCCTTGTTAATCTTAGTTTCTCATCCTTTTGCCAAAGAGGTATAAATGTTGGAAATCTGATTTGTTTAATGAGAGATATTGGTGTCAAAAAAATTGCCAGTTATATAACATGGTAAATTTAAGTCTGGTATCAAGTTTTTTATTACTTACCGCAAAGTTGAGTCAAATTCCTTAGATTATATTATCAGAAGAGCACAGATTATTAGATATGGGAATTACCTATGCATGAAAAAAGACAAGATTGCATTTTACCATTTTTTTAAAGGAATTTTTAATTGCTGTTCTTCAACAGTGGTGCTTTGGTTAGAATGTTCTCTGGATGTACATACAAAATATATTCCACAAAATAATGCAATGTTTTAAGTTAAAAAGCACAGTTAAAGAACTGTCGCAAGTTGGGCATGTAATTTAGCATATTTTTTGCAGAACATTCGGGGAAAGAAAGTTAAGGTGCCATATGATATGGAGAGGACAAAAATACCTGCCAAGGCAGATTGTCAATCAATCACTTTAGTGGCTCTATTTGAGCTGAAAGCAATCTCAGAGATATTTAAAGAGAATAAATTGAACATTTGTCTTTTGTAGATTGTTCTGAAAATGTTGTTGATTAACTGAACTCATTCCATTTCAGTTGACCAACTCTAATTGATTATCCCTAATCATACCAAGCTAAAGCATGCTCCGACCCACATATAGACTGGTGTTTTTCAATATCCTTTGTATCTGTCAGGTGGAAATTAAATAGCTCTTTAATTTAGTAAAGTTACAGTTTGGTGAACCTTTATCTTTAGTCCTAAGATGCGTTGCAAGTGTAAACACGCCTTTATGCTTTAGGTGAGTGTTAGTGGAGGTGGTGTTTAGGGTATCCTAAAAGTGTACATACAGCAGATAAAGCAGATCCTCTGTAGGTATAGGAGTTTTCAAATTACCACTTCCATAATGTGAAACTCTATGAACATATATGAATTTAGCATGTCTTTTCCTCTATTATTAAATTCTGTAATATTTTGTTTTATTTCGCTATGAAAATTTCTCCCATTAACTTAATTGATAATCTGAGGAGAATTTGGAATTTGATCACCCTTTATATGCGTAAATTTAGCTTATCTTATTTCTTATGTGGTTATACTGCCACATATTGGTCACTATAGCCTCATTTGTAAGTGGTATTAATGTCAACGTATGCTCAAGATTTCAGCTTTCCATCATTTATACCTTCAGAAATATTTAAAAAACTTATTTTAATGGGCCCCTATCAGACCTTGTATGTTTTTAAAATCTCAAATCTAAAGAAAAACAAGTGCTAACAGTACAGAAATCTACACTTCACCGATGTTTACAGTTTCATCACAATTTCAATTTAAGCAAATTCACAGACGGGTGCCAAAGTGAAAATATAAGTGCATTTTTTTAAATGTGCTACAAAGAAAAGCAAATCATAGAACACTCCAGAGGTCAATTTCTAAATTATTACTTTAGTTTTGTCAGCAATTTATTATATTAAATAGAATTTTTCCAATTACCATATTTTATATTAACTGTGTAACCTTTTCCTTCTATTGACCTGCTTTGCCAACATTATGCTGTACGTTCAGCCAAAAGCTAATAAGGTTGAAAATGGGATGTTTTGAAATTTACATAGTAGCTTGAATCAAATTAGGATGGTGTAACATCTTATGCCAGATATTATAATGAGAATTATATTATGTAATGCAAATGTAGAAACTCACAGGAATTAGCTTTTGAAAGGAATTGTTACTCTTTAATATCTACTTGTTTCAGAAGCACAAGAGTCATTCACATTAAACCAAACACTTTGTTGAAATTACAGAGGCTGTGTCGCCGGCAGGGATTAGCCTTAAATTGGATCATGTGCTGGATTTTGTGCTCAGCCTTGACTTGAAAATGAAGGGGAATGGCAGCTTCACTGTAACTCTTCAGAGTAGGGAGAAGAGAGAAGTATTTCATCTCCATTACATTTGCTCAGATTTACTAATTTCAGCTGAGGTGAGTCTTTTTTCTTGTTTCTGAAAATTTAAAATAACATTCTTTTCTTCATCTGTCACATTTGCCGAGTATAATTATTATTTTTTGCTGACAAAAACAGGAACGACATGTGTATCATGGCATGGGTTGTCGTGGTGAATGGAGGAGGCTGACGCGAGACCTTTTAGTGGATCTGCAAAAGGGATTTTTACATATGGGTCGGAAAAGGCGTCCGCTGTCTCGCTCCAAGATCAAAGTAACTGGATTCACTATCAGGGGCTCAGGTTACCTAGATAATCTAACCCTGTCATCAAGTGAACACATGGCGCAGTTTTACGATGCTGCCAGATGGTTTGTGACGCGACAAGACCCAGGAGGAGGGTGGCCGGTTCCAGTCAGGAGGCGAGGTGCCACTGCAAAAGCGGCAGACCTCGTCCCAGATTGGTATTCAGCGATGGCTCAGGGTCATGCAGCTTCCGTGCTTGCTAGGGCTCACCATCATTCTGGTGCATCTGATCCTCGATATCTTGAGGTATGTTCAAAATATCAGCAGTCTCCTTTCCAACAGATCTCTGATAAATAATTATTGGTGTAACCATCTATTGATTTATTCAAGTAGGTTTTGAAATAGGCATTTTGAAAATTGTACCATATTAGTCCGAATATAGTCCCTCCCTGAATATAGTTCCCCCACTATTTCTGAAGCCTCAGTTTTGGAAAAAGTTTGAACCCCATTACAGATATCACTTTTAATATTCTAAAGAACGAGTTTTAATATGTACGAGCAATTTAGTTACAACTATCAATTTACAATGAAATGTTGACATCACGTTTTGCCTGTTATAGTTGTAGGCATAATTTAAATATGTATCAAGTGTTACTGGACTAAATTCGAAAACTTTGCATATATGAAGGTTATTCATATTCCATTCGTATCCTTCTGATGTCATTGACAATGGCTACTTGAATCGTGCCTGTATAAAAAAGTAATTATCACCAGATCTCCAGTTAACGTATTCTTTTCATAATTTATTTTACCCATATTTTCGTTACTTCCGATATTTATGCCTCGGAATATTGCATCAAGGAATACATTCTGTAGATAGTTGAAACACCTTCAACAGCTCGGTTTGATTTACATAAGTAGTACTTTTAAAATGCAATTGCATTATATACAATCACCAGCTGTGCAAGCTGGACAGTCTAATCAGCTGACAGAGTTGCCTACGGATTGACAGGTAATGATGATAATTTCTTTCATCATAGTGATATTTTTCTCTAAAATAACAATAGGTGGCACCACTACCTATCAATATTTGGAACTTAAGGAAGGGATGAAGTTGGCCAATCAACACTTTCAAAGGGAAAACTTCTGCAATTCCCGCTATTATGAAAATATGAACGTTTAAGGCAAGGATTCCAAAGAGTGAACAGAAAGAATTGAGTTATTGAGGCATATGTATCAAGAAATTCTCAGTAAAACAAATCAAGTGAGGGCATTAATTGTTACCAATACTTACTGCCGACGGTGATATTTTCGTTTGCTAATTTTTTAGGTGCGAATATAGTCCCCCCCCTTAATTTTCTTACTAATATTTTGGTTAAAAAGGGGAGGGGCTACAGTCAGACTAATATGGTATTTTAATCATCAAAATATAACTGATAAGTGGGACATTTTTTGGTTTCCTCTTGACATCCCTTTTGGTAATTTTTGATAATTTTTAGCTTGTTAGGATGTCATTGAAAAGTGTATTTATTTTCCTAATGTAACATGTTAACCCAAAAGGAAGACAAGGGTTTTCCAAATATTTCTGCAAAAACATTAGGGATTATCTTAAAATCGAGTACAAAGTTTTAACCGCCGCATGGAACACCCGACGCTGATTCTTTGTCCACAAAAACACATTTATTTATACATACACAATAGATTACATTTAATCATAATTCATATTCTTGTGCAAATGAGTTGCTTTCCACCTTGTAGGTACTGGTGGAAGGGGTGTTGACAAATCTCCGGCAGAACTTGTAATCGGCTTGCTAGGAAATTTGATACATATGGCATTGAAAATGGTTACAATAAGATTGCCTGCGTTTTACATGTGTCTTGTTACAATTGAAACATTTGTTTTGTTTCGTTAAGTTTTAACATGAAGTGAGGACTAGTTATTATTTTTAGCAATTTTAAGTAAGTTATCCCAAATCTTAGGACTGAAATGACAGATCGTGTAGAGAAGAAAGGCACCTCTGTAAAAGGGAATATATCAGAAGATATAAGACTAAGTTTTGTGGGTTGTCTAACTTGAAAACTATTAATCAGATCAATGCAAAATTTTATATTTGACTGTTTTGTTCAAGGGACAAGAATTGATAAGTTTTTGGTAAACATTGGTCAACCAGAAATGGGTGTTTACTCTTGTCACATCCGTATTTTTCAAATATTTGCTTTAATATTTGATGAATGTAAAAAAGTATTGGAATAAAAGTTGTTGGAAATTTAATTTTCTATGACCTTTGTTTGAAACATTTTCCCATATAATGCATTGTTTAAGAGATATTTTAAAAATTAATTTTTTAACTGCCACCACCATGCCAACTACCAGCGATTATTGTAAACACTTTATGCTTACATCTTATTAATGCTCCTTTTTATTATCTTAATTGTTGGAGCCTTGTGACTATATCCAATATTAGTTTGAGTTTATTTCTGTTCTTTGTAAAGCCTTCAAATGTTTCTCGCAATTCTTTAAAATATTCACTATCATTTAACCTATTTGGAATTTTTAGAAATATTACAGGTATGGAAAAGTCATGTTGGTAGCCATATCAGATTTTTTAATAATTAGGTAGATGTGCATGCCAAAAATGTGAGCACTCTGTTTAAAATAACATTACAAATGCATTACAAGCAAAGTGAAGAGCTGAGAGCTCTGACTTAAAGCACTTCTTCCTGGATTGGACATGCTATGCTAGGGTAGGTGGGGAAGGGTGGTTGCTATGGCAACTAGTGACATCAAGAGGGTTTTGGCCACACTTAACTCTCCCATCTCCCTCAGTCTTGAGTTTGTCTTTGATTTTGGTTGTTCGTTATGTGGTGTACTGCTGCATTTAGTTAATAGTGTTTTCTTTTCTGAATATAGTGTTTGCGTTGTTGTTTCTCGTTAATTGCATTAATAATATCTCTTTTGTTTTTTGTGAAAAATTAATCCAGAAAATAATTTAGTATGTAATTTTTTTTGTTTGTAAATATTTTCTTTAGTTCTTACTTTACTTACTTGAAAAGAATAAGAAATTACTTAAGGAACACTATTTTGCAACAAAGGTTATTGTCTTTAGCTAATATTGCAATACAAAGAGAACTTCTATGCAAACTTGTGCATAAACATCCTTTTTTTGGATGATATCATCGACCATTGTGCTGCCTTAAGGGTAAAGCCTACTGAGTCATAATGTGAATCTCGGACGCAAGATGCCACCTCGGTCACTCGGATTTTGTGCACTAGTAGTTCGAATTTTGGACGTAGGGATTAGTCCTGTCACACCAATGACGTAACCAAAAGAAGATGGAAGGGATGGGGCAGAACCAAGATGATACCCTCTTCCCTTCCCCGACCTAATCAGCAAAGGAGGGGAAGTGCCCGGCACACGGGGAAAATATTCTCTGGCGATTGAATGTGCCTGTCAACCTCACCCTCCCCTCTAGCTCTGCCATGAGTAGGCTGACCGTATATGATAACAAAGCATTAGATTTCAGGCGGAGACATCGGCGATTGCACTCACCGCACCTTTAGGTATGAATCCACCACACCTTTTTTCCCCAAGACCTAGCCTAGAAGGTCCTCGGTATTCACAATAGATGCTCACATGATTGACCTTTCGTTTTCTTATTTTTCAATCCCATAAAAGCCGTCAGACTTACTATTTCGTCCTGCGTCAGCGTTCGTTTCTTTTATCTATTGACGCTAGATAGTTCGTGAAATCTAATTAACCTTTATATATTTTAAAAGAATACTAATTATATTACAATGACTATCAGGCAAAATAGGTACAAATATATATATATATATATATATATATATATATATATATATATATATATATATATATATATATATCCTATATTGCATTGTATTTATATTAATAAGTAGTTATAGTAATTTTAAATTTATAAACAAATCACAAAAACCGCAAGGTATTAAAAATATTTAATTATAATTAACAACCCCCATTGTAATTGAGCACTTTCTGACCGGCCGGGAACGTGGGTGTCACCACGACGGACGGCCTATATTTGTGGTAAAACTTCTTACCAAACCAATGAAGAGAGAGGGGAGAGGGAGACAGTAAGGGTTACAAAGAAAATGAATGGGAGGTAATTGGATGAGCGGTTGGGAAAAGAAGGAGTGGGAAAGGAAGGCGAAAGCAACATAGTAGCAAACTGTTACAAAAACTTGGTAAACACAAAGTTGAGCCTGACCTCATTAATTATATACATAATGATGACATACTTAATTTAAATACAGAAAGTTGCGCCCGGGGCAGAAGCCCTGCTTGCCCCGCCCTAGTTATGGCACTGCTCTCAGGAAACGTATGAAATGTACATTACTCCTGCTCATCTCCAGATTCACGTATCTCCATTGACCATTAGTTTTTTATAAAATTTTCCCCTCTTATGAAACATTACTTCCTAATTAAAAACACACAAGCTTTCACTGACAGAATGGAAAATATTTTTAACACGTTCACGATGGCGTAAACCAAACGGTAAGTCACGCTTGTCTCTCCTCATAGGCGTCGTGACCCACCGGTGGGTCACCGGTGATCGGGCCCGCAGCCGCCGTGTTACACCAGTGGGTCACGTCCCCTAAGTTAAGAATACAGTTTTTTTGCTCGTACGACCCTCAGGAAGGATTCTGATCTTTATATACGCCCACAGATGTAGCGTAGGTTACTGTGCATGGTTATTTTGATAAAAAAATACGAAAAACTTATAATTCTAACAAGGTTAAATAAATAATTCAACGCACTTTTGGAACATGTTTTATTCCGGTTCAGTAAAACGTGATAACATTACACATTTTGTTTTTATTAGATAGAAATATAATCAAAATAAAAAATTGTGCAAATGAAAATTCAATTGTTTATAAAACATACGTAATTTACTTATACACTATGATACGCTATAAAAGCGATGTCTAAATTGGCATTTATTGTAGAATACAAATATAACATTCTTTATAATACTGAATTTGAAAATGTACTTTCGAATACGATGCATAAATTCAACTTCTCTACACGTAATAAAACGATATATTTCAATAATGTATTTTACAAAATGCGAATGTCATAGATAAACTGAAGTACCACTGTGATCAGTTGAAAATCTTCAAAAAAATTTCTAGAATACCATTTCCCGAATAGATTGGGAACTCACTTGTGCAAAAGCCAAATCAAAAATGCTCGCTATTTCAGAATTTCTAAGGGTAATGAGGGAAATGGTAGAGGAGGGAATGGGGCGGCCGATGAGAAAGGAGAAGGGACGTCGGCAAATAAAAATGAAAACAATTAGAGAGTTTATAACTGCTTGTGCTTATGGGTAAAATACTCTAATTCACTCAAATTTCGCATGGATTTTCCCTGCCCGCCTACACATCTGGTTGGGATGCGGTGCAACCAAAACAGAAAAACAACACGCTGCAGTTTTGTATATGGTGGGTCACGAAAAATAGCATTCGACAAACATGGTATCGTAAACACATGCCTGGAGAGGGGGAAAGCTGCTGCCCTGTAAAAGACATCGGTCAACAACTCGAACTGTGACTCAACCAGAGCGGGGAGGGTCATCCTAAGCTATCTATTGTTCGGGACGTAAGGGAGAAAAAAACATCACCAGAAAATCTGCTGGAGGATCATAACGTATGAATTTTTTGACATTTCATTATATTTCTTATTTTAGAAAAAATATTTATAATTTGAATAGATATTTGTAGAATACATCTAATACACATTTCTAAAATTGCCTGCATATATATATATATATATATATATATATATATATATATATATCATAATAAAATTATTACTTAAATATAAATAATGATTTTGAAAGAATTTATAATGCATGAAACGTGGCGTTTTGCTACAAGGTCAAGTACGTCATAAACGTCTTTTTATAAATGATTTCTCACTCTAAGAGTTCTAAAACATGTTTTTAAGTATCAACATATAATAATTACTAATTATAAAACAAAAAATTTAATTTTTTTTTTTAATTTTATGCTCCTGAGGAAGGGCAGCGAAAATGGCTTCCGTCGTGAATGTGTTAATGATTTATTTCCCCTCATATCCAGAAAATTTTCCTTCACCTTCCACATTCAGCACTCATGTTTTCTGCATGCTGAATGAAGGACGGTTCTTCAACAGGAGCACGCCCTTTCCTAGAAAAAGTGAAGCGGTGAGAAAAAGGACAGTGATATAAATCCAAATCATGAGCTCACTTCAGTTTAAAAACTCACATAATTTGCCATCTCCGTAGACCCAGAATCGACTTCTTTTTCCTGTTCTTCGATAAAAACAACCCGCCTTCTTTACTGCGACGCCTGTCCATCACATCATTTTCCATTGCGATTGCTATCGGCAAACTACAATGATGATCTTAAAAATACAAACGTAAAGAAAAAAGTGTGAGCAACGATGAACGTGGACGACACCTCAAACAGTATCACCTCCTTTCAACCGAGATCAAATTGCCGCTTGCTGGCGATGCGCCTCCTTGCGAAGCTCTACTCCTCTCTCACGTCACATTCACCTCCCCTAGTTCCCCTCTCCACTCTCATCGTGAGTCATCGCGGATGGACGCAGAGACTACACTGGCGCAACTCTTCCGTTTTCTCCCTTCGCCGCCAGGATCGCTTATATCCGGGGGCGAACAATGCAATGTTTATTTCCAGCATAACTTATTAACTGTTGGAAAAAATATTATTCTTTAACTTGATAATGGATTTTTTTATTTCTATTATCTTTCTAGTTTTTTACTTTTTCGGAAAGTATTTTAATCATCGTATTTAGGAATTTGAAAGGCTTTAAATTTGTTATATTAAAAATACAAAAAGCTAAGAAAATTTATAAAAGATAAAAATTTACAATTGCGAAAACTGCATAGAGATATCTGTAACCGTATAGCTTGTGTGCTGGAAATAGTTTTTTGGGGCAATAGGCTTTAGCCTTAAAAGATAGGAGAGTTGATCTGATCTACAAGTGGTAGGTTGTTTTTTTATGGATTTTCATGTTGTAACACTTCACCTACATCTCAGGTCATAAACTGCCACTGACACAGTTAACAAAAAAGATGCAAAAACATCATTATAAAAAACTTGGGGGAATGAAAAAAAGCGCATTACTGTAATGCTGGCGGCGTTAGCGGATGGCACAAATTTACCACTGTATGTTATTATAAAGTTTTTTTCTAAATAGACCTTGTTTTTTATTGTGGTCATCTTAAATTCGACGTAATCTTCCTTTCAGGTTAATACGGTAATTCAAATACATATATATTTAGTTGTTCCCCTGATATAATAAAAATTAAATGATACAATTTCAATGTATCTCAATTTTTTACAGCTTAATTTTATTTGAATTTAGTATTCTTATGTTTTGTTATTCGTTATGTGTTGTAAATTTCAATAAAACAATGCATTTGAATTACTTTGTACTTGATTCCAATTAGAGAAGTAACAGTTGACCCAATTCATCTATGTTGATGATTATTGTTTGTTGAAATGTATGCTATAATTTTTTACCAGGAAAAAAGTACCAAGTTATAAAACGTGGTGTTTTATTTTATAAAATATGTATTTTCCGTATTCCTACATAGGAATTTTTTCAGATGGTTTAATTTTCAGTCTTAATAAGATTACTTAAACCAAGTTATTGAAACTTTTGGATTACTGTGAAGGTAAATAATCATTATATTGAAAATTATAATTACTTGTGTTCTTTATTCCTGTTTTGGAGGTCCATGAAGTTACGGCCTTTTCAATGAATTAACTTTCTATTTAATTATGCATTAAAAATTTTATTTTTTACCAGGCTGCCTTGCGAGGACTTGGCCCTTTTCACATCTTAAGTGAAAATGGTGGTGTGCTGGCCAAGTTCATGGGCATCCATCCATGGTATGAAGAATATCCTACTCAACCGCCATCTTTTGTCTTGAATGGCTTCATTTATGCCCTCCTTGGTCTTTATGACCTAAAGACTGTGGCTCCTCCAGGCAGTGATGGAGCTGAGGAGGCAGGGAAACTCTGGTCCCAGGGTATGGCTTCGCTTAAGGCTTTATTAATGCTGTTTGACACAGGATCGGGCTCAGTCTACGACCTTCGCCACTTCACTGTGGGACAGGCACCCAATCTGGCTCGTTGGGATTATCATGCCACGCATGTAAATCAGTTGCTTCTTCTGGCGACAATAGATCCTGACCCAATTCTCTCAACCACCGCTGAACGCTGGGTTGGTTACATGAGTGGGAAACGAGCCTCGCACAATTAACATAAGCCAGTTAGAGGGAGCTTTCATCTCTAATTTTGTGGGTTTTTTATTGTTTGAGAGGACTTCCTATTTATTCTTGCCCAAGTTTTTTGTTGTTTTTTTACAATTTTTATGCTTTTTTGTTTAGAATGAGGTACTTAATGTATATAAATTTGCGTATTTCTAAGAAGACTTATGTTTATTATTTGAAAAGCAGCTCTCAGATACTGTTTTTTGTTGCTTGGTGTTGGTCTAAACACTGATTCTTGCTGGTTGTTCTTTTGTGAAACTTTCAAAGTGTGATGTTTGCTGAAGCTAGACACATTGAGAAAAAAATATGCTCGCTAATATCCGTCTAACTTGTATTTGTGACGATAACAATTTTGGTCAGCTTTATGGCATCAAGAAAAAATTTGATGTGGATTTATGTGATGTACCTTTTCTTTTAAACATCTCAGCTGCAAGTATTCTCGTGGTATGTGTCACTTTGCTTTACAGCATTCTTTATTATGTTCCTATATGTAAAGTGTTGATTTTTAAGCATGTGTGAGTTTTTTAAGTGGAGCCAGCAAAAAAATGTTGCATGTGAAGTATGTAAGTGGTTTTTAAGAAGCATTTTTCATTTTCCTTACTACAGGCAGTAAAATGTTTCCTACCTATTAATTATCTGTTTTTGAGTTGAAATTATTTATGTTGAGTCAATTTTAGCATTTAAAAGTTAACAATAATGGATTATTCTTTCACAAGGAAAGCAAGAAAAATAGTAAATGAGAGCTTGCTTTTTTATACAGGTAAATTGCTTTTTACATTTAAAGACCTATATATATATATAAATTGTTAAAGTTAATCTTTGTTTATTTTTATTATTTACTTAAAATTTTTATTCTGTGGAAGTGGGGAACATATACTTCCAATGTCTGGTATCCAGCATTTTACATCTGACAATAATGATTATAGACTAAACATTCTTATATGGAAATTTAGGAGTATCGACTACTAATGAGTAAGTTTAGCTCTCCAGTTCCTCGTTGTATACCATGACCTATTCTTGCACTGTATTCATAGAGAATGTGCAGCTTATTTAATTATGCATTGAATGTTTATATACTGCCTTAGTGGCTTTCATTAGTAAGTGAGACAAAAAAAAAGAATCTTGCCTCGATGACTATGCAGTTTATCTGTTCCTTCCAAGTTCCATTGATTGTTTGCTTTTTTAAATGATGAAGTGAATCAAGTTTCTATTCATGTTGATGTTGGAGAAGATTTCATGCACAAAACATAATGAAATAAGAGACTTTCATTGACCATGTGTAAGAAAATGTAAATTATGCCTTCCTTACTGTAATTTGTATCTAACAATCACATGGAAAGTATTCATTAACTAGCCTCTTTATAGATTTGTCTCAGTGGTTTAGGTCATGTCTGAAATGATATTCCAGTATTCAACACACAGTCATATTTTTCTGTAGTTGGTTCTGCATTATACTCAAAATATTTTTCTTTTGTATAACTTATAATATTACAGTTTTATATACTTGATTTGATTCCTAACCTAGTTAAAGTTTGCATTTTTGTCCTTTTTAATCTAACCCCTTAATGGTTTAATTATGTGTATGCTATGATACTGTAGATGCAGGATTAATTTACAACTTTTCACCTTTTGCAACTAAAACTGTATATTACATTCAGTTCTTAAGGGGATATTATGGCAGTAACAGGTAAAAACCAGTGACAAATACCAAGAAAGTAATATTACTTCTGTAGCTATTACAGTGCCACATGAGTTGAATGAGTAGAACGGTTAAGGGGTAAACATTTTATGGCTGTACACCAATAAATTTTTACCCACTATAGCTGAAAAGACTTTGAAGTTAAAACTCAATGTAGAACTTCAGGAAAAGAAATGAATATTCCCTGAACCTCTTCCTTGCTGTAGACAGAGTAGACAATGCATTGGCATAATTGAGGGAGGCATTAGCATGTTTGAATTTTTAAATAAGAATTCCCCTGAAAGAACATCATATTTCTGTAAATGGGAAATTTTATCGTCATCCTAAAATCTTAAATGCTCAGTGTATGTTTTTATACCATGTTAGGAGACAACTGCTGCTGCCTCTGATTTTAAAGTAGACCAAAAATTCAGATCTTATGCCGTCTTCTTCACAGAAATCCATGGTGGTTTTTCTATAGCCCTCTAGAAGTAACTGCATGTGAAGGTGCCTCACACCTCAAATTTCAGCAAAAGGGTAATTTAGGGACTGCAAATAAGCTCTGAAATAAATAGTGTGTGTCAGAGTCGCAGATCCATCCCACCAATAGGAACCTCCTGGTATTTAATCATGAGAGAAGCTGCCTCTAGGGGGCCATCACATTAGTAAATCGAGTAATAAACAGCTGGAAGAAAAAGTGAATTTCATTGGAGATGGCTGTCAATTTATGTCTATGTCAGAACAAAGGAACTGGGCAAGATGATTATCTGATCATTTATCATTTTAAGGTATTAAGATTAGATGTTAATGTGGATCAGTTTGGTTCCAGGAAATAAGGCCATTGATTCTGTACATTTGCCATATGATGTTAGATATTGAGTTAAGGTGCAAGGATGCTGCAAATATTAGGGAAATATATCTTTTTATTGATATGTGAAGCAAAATATTTATCATTTTAGAGTCTTCCTTGAATTGTTTATTATTTTTTTTGTCCCAATAACTTGTTTATTTTTTGTTTCTATTTTATTTTAAATTTTCTACTGACATGCATGTCAGTAGAAATCAAGAGCATCTCCAATTATTTTGTGATTATTAATTTGTAAATATGAATGTTATAAATAACCAGTTTTGAGATTAGATTTTAATAAACCTTACATAAATTTAAATATAAAAAAATGTAAAATATGCCAAATTTTAGTTGAGCTAATGTTTGAATTCTGGGATATATTTTTAAATTCAGAGATTCTCCTTGTTATATGTTTAATTGGTTCCAGAAAAATCAGACGTTATGCATATCACTTTTTTCCATTGATTTAGTGCCATCAATTAGGGATCTGGTTCAGGCTGTTCTCAGGATACTATTTTCCACAAAAAAGGCAATAACCTAACCAAAAATAAGGTACATAATAAAAAGTAGAGATAAAATACCGCTAAAGAAATTATCTGCCATAATTTATCACAGAAACTGTACATCAACCTTCTCTCATGGATTACTTAGTGAAGCATACCTGCATTTTGATTACATTGTATCGCTCATTGTGTCGTTCAGTGGTAATTACTGTCGTCGTGCAATCTTCCATGGACTTTGATATTGGTCTCTTGTCGTCGTATGTCACCAACCTTTTCAGGGGCCTATTTTCTTCCAAATGCTTGAAGTGGCATTATGTCAAAATTCTTTGCTAGTGGATTTATAAGGGAAGTTCCCCAAGTTTATTTTTCACTTACTCTTGCAATTGCCATGTTCAGGAAGTTTTTACCGCACATACAAATTTCTTTGGGTAATACAGAGTGCCATATGTCAGATGAGTCTGTCAGTACCCATGATTGTGATTATTCATTTGTTTCATTCTCTTCGATACAAAAAACTAGCCAGCAGAAAACTACCACAAGCACAAAGAACTGAAATAGATAAGTTTTTTATATGAGAGTAATTTTATTTTGTATGCAAAATTTAAGCAAGGCAGGCTGATGTTCTCTGGTTAGTTAACAATGGTGGACTGATGTGAGCGAGAGACCAAAAAAGGCTGATACCAAAATCCAAAACGAATGTTGCACCTCGAGTTGGCTCCAAAGCCCATCAGCATAATGGTAGTTATAAACAAAGTTTATAGAATCTCTTTTGCAGAAATATTAGAATGCATTAAAAATATTTAAAGATGCAATGTGTACAATATTTGGATCAGTTCATTGCTTGAAATTCCCAGAAAAATTCCTTCCTGGCAGTTGAGTGTCAAAAAAGGGAGCATGTTCTGCAAATGTGGATTTATGGTAGCCGTACGTAAAATTCTCCTTAAAATAAATTGCTAAATGTTTTTTACAATGAATTTCTTTTGTTCTATGGGATTTTCTCTTGTCATTACTTAATTCTTTTATTCGATTTTTTTAAGTTTTGTTAGCTGCCGTTATTTTATAAGATGTTGAATTGCTGTTAAATCATGCGAGTTTTTAAAACTAAGTATGTTACTTGAATAATATAGGCTCAATGAAAAATGCCATCTATTCTTTAGGATGGACAGAAAAGTAAAAAAGTAATCAACTGTCATTTATCCAACTCATGTACCTATTAGGTAATTACTCATTTATATAATCCATTGTCTCCTTGCATATTTTTCATTGGTGATTTGTGAATCTCAATTGTTGGATCATTAGTATAAAAAATGCATCTTGAATCTTCCTTCAAGACAGTTTTTAAAGCAAAAATTAAAAATAAAACTTGGTATTACTGCTACAATAAATACAATAATTTATAATTGTTTGTACAGTCATACCCGTATCATAGATGATAGTGACTTTCTTTATTTTGCAAAATGTAAAATTTTTAAATATTTTTCTTTGATTATTATTTCATTCTATGATAATGTTTTTGTTTAAATTATACACTTAAAGAACGATTTGGGATTGTGGAAAATATTTAGGTAATGAGGAAAATGTATCACAAGTATTATTATATGCCTGTAAATTCTCTACTATCTGTTAGATGACTTTTAGGTAGGTGACACTGACAATATGACTCAGTTGAATACTGGAACTCATCATTATCGGAAGCCTGCTTAAAATTCTGTATAGAAAAACTAAAGAGCATGCCTATTATTCTGATTTTTTATGAGTCCGCCTCCCTTGTCTGTAAATGTTTTGTATAAAGGAAAATTTAATTTTTGTAAATACCTCATCAGTTAGTAATTAAGAGGTTAGGCATAAAAGGAATGTTTCATATCTCTTATGACAGAAAATATACCATAATTTTTTTTGCTACAGAGGGGATAGGCTGCAGAATTGTATCAGTGTATATTTGACAGCCAAAATTCTATTGATATCATTTATGATTGTTGGCAGTAAATTTATTATTGTGGCGTGTAAAAACTGAAAAGTTTAGGATGAATGATAGAACGGCTAAATGTCAATATAGAATTGCTCAACATCTGTGTAAGACCAGACATCTTACATTTAATTTGGTGCTAGGCCCACCCATGTGGTTGTATGTAATTTTAAATGGAATGAAAAGTCTGTAAGATGACCTACATTGGGTTTGTCAGATGATAATGAAAATTTAAGCTGTTTGAAAGAGAACATTGAAAATAATCTGATAGTCAGTGATTTTGCAATTAATGCTCAGAGAGAATATTTAGGAGTTGGCATATTGAACAAAGCAAGACACCTTGTAAAATTGTCAAGTTAGTTACTCGCAGTGATAATTGAAAGTGAAGCTTAAGGTATTTTATGGTCTTGCGCTAAGTACTGTTGTAAATTTGCCACTGCTTGTAAATTATTTAGTCATAAAATTTATTTTATGGTGACAAAAACAAATATTCAGTTGGAATTCGGGATTTTTTTTCTTTATATTGGGAAAATACCCTCTCAATTCATATTTATAATTTACGAAGGAATTGACTTCATGATCCCTTAGGCTGTTATTCTGTAGCCAATCAACAATTTTTTCAAGCGGCAATTTGCTTGACTGTCACTCTCTTCAACTATGAATATAGTGTTGGAACGTAAATACGAGTCAGAAATAAAATCTTTTGTGGTTTGGAGGAATTATTGAAAGAGGTCAAAATAATCTCAAGTATTAAAATTTTCCAATGGCAGTTGTGATACATGACTGATTTTAAACCTGAAGAGGTTTTTCTTAAGAAAAATATTCTGAAATTAGTTTCTATAGTGACAGACTATCAGTAACTATAAAATGAGAGGAGCTGCATGAATTTCTCTTGACTTTTAATAACATTATGCAATCCAAGCTGTTTTCATTCGTGAAATGGATTCCTAACATTATTCTTCCTCACTGCTGGAAGAACATTTTATTATTTTATTTTAAACTCCTCTCATTTTATGACTGATTACATAGTTTGAACTAAGTGAAACAGAGATAATAATTGTTGTGGAAATGATGTAAAATACTTGCTACTCTATCATGAAGTTGATTTCTGTGGGTCTTAGGGAAAAGTACAATTTTGCCTATCATAGTACTTACTGTGAAGTTTGAACTTAATTTATAATGTGGCTATTATGAGTGGTGAAATAGCATTGAACTTTTAAGTCTTGATGGCTGTTTTTAAGACACTACTGGGATTATTTTGTTTTTTAGTTATAAATGTAAAAGGCTTGTAGTTGGTTTCTAGGGATATACAACTTATTTATAAACTGTAATGAGTATTGTAGAATTTCCTACATTGAGACAATCTCCCAACATCTAAAAATGTTTACTTTAATGATGTGCTCTGGGTATCATTTGATTACATTCGTATCTATGGCAAAACATGTTTGGAAGTAAGCATAATTTCATGATATATATATATATATATATATTCAAATAATGGTCCTAAAGTAAATTTGATGCAAGAGTTGTGTTGGACATCTACAACTATTGTGCCAAGAGTTTCCATAAAAGATGAAATCTTCATGGCTGACTAAAGTGCCTTAATGATGATTTGTGGGATAGCCAATTGACGAGGCTTGTAAAGGAAGAATGGAGTAATTTTTTTTGCAAAAATTTAATTTGAATTTTTTCAGGAAAAACCATTTTGGTACTGTAATTCATTCAAACTCTGGTTAATAATGAAGTAAAGGCAATAGAGATAGTTTATAACAAACACATGATTCACTTTCAGAGGCGAGAAAAAAATTATCATTATTCATTTGTCATCTAGTAGCTGGCATCAGGATAGAAAAAAAACATTTCGAAATTGCTTTTTCATAATTACCTCCTCAATTTTTACAGTTTTTCATTATATCGATTGCTTCTGAGTGAATTTAAACTCTGCCAGTGCAGTTTATCATAGAATTGTTTGAGATGAGGCTGTTGAATAATGATGAGGCCAGGACATAATGCAATGGTGATGAAAATTGGCTTTATGATGATCTTCAAACTCTATCTGCTTTTTCAATGAATATCCGTCATTGAGCCAATTTTGACATTACCATATGCACAGGCATTTAAGTCAGTCTATTAAAAAAGCATCAAAATGTCTTAGTTCATTATCTATCTGAAACTTCTTTTTTTTTGATTCTGCTTAACCTTTCCAAGTAGTACTTTTAATTGTTGTACCTAAATTCATGAATTTTGCCCACTCTCATAATTTTTGTAAAAGAGAAGTCATTGCTTAAACTTATCACCTAACTTTGTACACCAAAGTAAATGCATGTCAATTACAATCGACGTTCATGTTGACTAGTCATGTGGCTAAATGTTTTTTTTAAAGTAAACATCATTAAATATTATTAGAGGAAAGGTTGATGTCATTATAAAAAAATGAATACTTTCATGGCCATAGCTTAGCAGTCAAATTGTATGTAATTCTCTGTCTCCTGACAGTTGAAGATAGAAAAAATAGATCTATCTCTGAACTCCAAAAGTATGACAATACTTAGAAGCTTCAATGCAGGAAAGACTGTACATAGTTTCTCTCAAGTGTGATAGTTAATTATCTGATCACGAATTGGTTGCTTTATATGAAATTTCTTTCTTCACTGCGGTTGTTTGTTATTTAGAATCTCTATATAGAAAGGATGTGGAGAACATGTAAGCTGTTAATAAAAGATTATGTTATTTTGTCAAATGCTATGGTGATTTATAAAAAGAATGCTTTAATGGTCAATAATGAGAAATACAGTTGATGTGTGAGTTAATGATTCCATTTTTGTGTTTCTCAGAAATGCTGTGCATGTCTTGTTATTGTTTAGATATGCTTATAAGAAAAAAAATAACTTATAAATGTTTGTATGGATGAATGTGTGGCTGTGAAGGCATGGACTGTTTTGAACTTTATTTCCTATGTGACTGCGACAATAAATAGTGGTACAGAAAGATATTGCAGGGTATTTGTTGTGAAGTTATGTGTCCTACAAAATTGGTGCAAGAGTTTTTAAAAAAAATCAGTCTTCTGGATTTCTTACTGCCTTGAAAGATGGCTTGTACCATTTTCCTCTCAAGAATGCTGTTTTTTTACTTTTTTCTATGATGAATGTAAAGCATTTAAACCCAGATCAATATTGTTTGATGTTGCTTAATGATTATCAATTATTGGGTCAAATTGCATTTTTCCTTGTTTGTCTGTTGTCATTTCTTTTATCGTCAGTTTTAAAAATCTGAAATGTCAAAATTTGTTTGTTTTTACTGTATTTTGTGGATGATTTTGAGTGGTGTTCTAGTATTATCTATCATATCATAGCTGTAAAAAGCTGCATTTCATAGTGTGGACTTTGAAAATGATTTCAATATTTTTTTCTATAAAATAATCGAATTTTTTTTATCCTGTGACTGAATTCCTGACTATTGCTCTTCTTTGCAACTATGCCTGCTTTTGGAAGGTACAATTGATGTTGGCATTTTATACAATCCCATTTGGATTTGGTTTGAAACATACTGATGTAGAAAGTTACCTGACCACCACTGACAATATATTTATGGTATGCTTATATCTTGTACCGTTTTTGTAACATGCCTAAACTAATTTCTTGCCATATTTCTGATATGAACTGAATTTTTTATAGCTACTTATAGGTACTCTTGAAGGGATTTTGTTTTCAATAGGAGTGTATTTATTAAACATGAAGCTATGAAAACATTATCCCCTTATTGCTGTCAATTCAATTTTATATGCATATAATAGATAATGACTTTTCAAATACAGTTACAGTGCTATTCATTTTGCATTCAGGTTTTAATTAACCAATTAACCTGTATTGTTGTTATACCATATAAAAGCAAATTTGATTGGATTATGTGTGTTTTCTGGTGTCATACAGAAATTCTATCAAGTTAGGATGTTATTCAAGATTCATCTTATGTTCATTGAAATTGTAATCTCCTTAAGATAACAGTGCAGTAATTCAAATGCTTCCTAAAGTTATGGTACCTTAATATTCTTATTGTATAACGAATTTTCACTTTAAAAATTTATGTTACTATTAACAAAATGGAACAATTTTGCCAATCAAAGATACAATCCAATCCGAATGAAATATCAATCCTGGAATATTTGAAATGCAATGCATTTGAAATGAATTGACAACAATCTTTTTTAACTTTGCTGTAGCTTTATGGCTGGTTTTTAGGAAATCAAATAAAATGCATTCTCATTAAACACTGCTATCAGTTACAAAATTTGGTAACAATAGAAAACTGGATTTGCTAAAATTCTTAGTACTCCTAAGCATTTTAATGTACAATAAAAATGTTGTATGGAAAAATAAATTTTCCAAAGGATTTTCTGCGTTTTATTTAATGTTATTAAGCTGTGCTATCACATAGCTGTTAGAAGTTATTTCTATTAACTGCTTGCATCATTTGCTTGATATTGAAGTATAAATCTTACCTTATGGCTGGAATGAAATTATCAGGATAATATCAATAACTATGAAATGTTTGGGAAAAGCAGATGTTTAGTTTGACTACAAATCATTCATTAACGGGTTACACACATCACTGATTCTAAAAATTAATTGTTAAAGGTGTCTTTATCATTAATTTGAGTTTATGATCAGAATTTCTAAAATATGTACCATTTATGCAAATAATTAGATGAAGTAATAAAATCATATTGTTTATTATAACAAAATAAAAATATAGTCCAAGAAAATGATTTTATTTGTATATATTTTAAGATTTGTTACTCCTTTCAGAAAAGATTGTAAAAGCATTTGAGATCTTGGGACTGGCATTGACGAGACCTTATTTTGTTCAGCTTGCAATGAGGATTGTTGGGCAGAAGAAAATGTATTCTGTCTATCAGTGCTATGAATTTCCACTTTTGAAGTATAGATCTAAAAACCACTCAAATTTGTTGGGATCTTCTGGATTTTTTCTCTGAAAATAATGATTGGTTGACCCAAGTGTGAAAGGGAATGTGAATTGTCACTGGCTAATAAGTAACAAATTCTGGAACAAAACTAGTATTAGACTGTCCGTGGTAGGCAGTGCTTTAATTGACAAAGCGGCAAAAAATGTACTATGTGGTACGAGTAAATTCGTGTTTCTCACGTGATTTGAGTGTAACCATGCAATATCCAGATCAAGGGAAAAGTGTTTTGAAATGGATTCGATTAAGGCGAACTCTGTAATCATTTATTTCCTTGGAATGAATGAAGGATCGACAATCGCAAGAGAATATGTCCGAGGGGGTAGACTGCACAAGTCAGGGCCTATTTAAGGGAAATTTAGAGCAGCACAAATAAATTTTTTGGGCTCATTGAACTATAGGAGGGGCGCATTATTTTATTCAAGTTTGGAAAAACATTAATATTAAAAACGTTACGTCATCATGGCGAAATGCCATATAAAAAAGGGCATTGTATGTGTGAGGCCCTTGTTTGTGTGGGGCCTGTGGCATGTCCCCGGTGTGCCCATATGATAAGATGAAACATATATGAAAACTCACATTTGAAATCTCAGTAATTTTATTCAGAACTCAAAGAAAATAATATAAAAAATCACAGTATTCACTGTTTAACAAAAAACTTAAAATTATTGTTAACTTTTTAAAATAGCAACTAAACAAATATTCTTACAAAATTAACAATCTTAAATATAAATCATCACATAATAAATTAGTAAGTTGTAATTAAAAAACAAGGTAAATATTATATTAATGATATTTGTGAAAAAAGCCTATCAAAACTTAAAAATTATTCTGTGGCACATCATCTTTGTTTTCTGGTGTCTCTGACTCAGTAAATATCATTTTTAAGTACTCTTGGCACTAACTCTGTTTTAAACATATTCATGATGCTTCATTTTTGCTTATTGAGCCACAAAATTTTTCTTTGTATCCCAATCCATGACATTTGGCATATTAAAATGCACCTATAAATATTGTTTCGGTACTTAAATTCATAGAGGACCTTAATGTTTTTTTCAGCTGAGAAACGATCTAACTAAATAAGACATTAGCATGGTTCAGGTTCAGATACTGAGATACCTAATCTGCGACGAAGAGTATACCTAATTTATTCATGGTATTCATGAATTACTTGAAGAAAAGAACTAGCGACTGCACAAAATTGTTGAGGTGCTGCAGAATAATTTCTTAATGTTGATAGCTTGATAGTACCAGATAATACAACGTAGTTTCGTACAATTTCGTATGTGTCCGTAGGCAGGGCCGGCCAAGTACTTTCGGGGGCCCAGATACAAGTTTTTGGGGCCTCCTTATGTCAAAAAAACCTGTCATTTTGTACACATCAATGTTACAGCTTAGAGAGAACATGTACTTAAAACTATAAAGTAACTATAATGATAATTAATTTAATAAAACAGCAAAAATTTGTTTAACCCTTAACTGGCGACCATGGGTCTGACAGACCTTGTGTGTTTTTTATTGCCTTTGCATGTTCAAACTTTACCATCTGTCGATTTGAAAATCCAGGTACCCTCAAATTAGGGTATTTACAGTCAGCGCTAGAAAGCTGCAGTATAAGGCAACAAATGCATGCAGAAAAGTAAGGAAAACAAAGAGGGACATGCCAAAAATGGAGAAAAAGCTGAAGAAAGGGGAAATGAGATTTGTCTTCAGATATCTTGGTGGTGTTAAAATGGTGCGATAGACGTGAGGTATGGATGCTCTCAACCTGCCACAGAGCTGAAATTGTTCCTTCAACAAAGAAAGACTTCAGCATGGGAGAGAACGTTTTGAAACCAAAATGTGTGATAGACTATAATAAGTGAATGGGCTCAGTCGACAAAACGGACATGATTTTAAGTTCAATAGAATCAGTGAGAAAAACATTGAAGTGGCATAAGAAATTTTTTTCATGTATTAGATTTATGTGTGTTGAATTCCCATGTGCTCTACACAGTGGTCACAGGAAAAAAGATTCCAGTGACAAAATACCATCTCTCACTAATTCGAGAAATGGTGGAAAAGTTCTGTACGGAGAGGAAGAGAACTGGCGGGAGAAGATCAAGTGAAGATGCTCTGTTGAGACTGACAGGTCGGCACTTCCCAAAATATGTGACTTCGGAAGCATGCACATCGGGATCGCAAATAAAAGCGTGTTGCGTGCTGGAAAAAAACAAAAGAAGGGAAACTAGGTTATGGTCTGAAGATTGTGATGTGGGACTGTGTCCATGTCCCATGCTTTCAAGTGTATCACACTCAAAAAAATTTATAATGTAAAATATTTTTAAAGGTTTATTTTTAATAAACCTTTTTTAAAAACCAAAATGTATTATATACTTTTATTTTATAAGCCTTCCGTAGTAAGGCGTAAATAAATGCTGTCAGAAGATAAAATTTTGAATATGTAATATACGTGAAATATTTAAATAATTACAAATAATGTAAATAAAATGAATTTTCATAATATTTGTAAACAATTTATCTCATTTTAAGCATGATTGAATAAAAAATAAATATTAAAATAATTTTTAACTTGATTATCGAAAAAATATTTCCGCGGTCCGCCTCAAGAAAACTATTCAGTGGAGGGGGTACGTTCAAGGTCACGCGGCAGCTAGCATCGGCGCGCGCGACACTTGATAAAATTCATAGCAGCGAAAAGGTTAAAGATGTAACTATATTATTCATACTCAACATTTGGGGGGCCCTAAAAATCGGGAGCCCGGATGCCTTGCATCCGCTGCACCCCTCACTTGGTCGGCCCTGTCCGCAGATATTGGGGGTAATGGAGTATTGGCGACACCACAGCTAAGAGAGGGGGATACATTGCGCTTTATCTAATAAACCCCTTTCATGAATATTAATAATATTATTGATGCATTGTATACTTATGGGATTAAGAGGTTGCCATGTTATTTTCGGGAAAGAAAATAATTTTTAACGTGTTAATGCTAGAACATTGATAATACATTCTATTATTAATGAATAATATTACTTCTGAAGTTGATTTAGAAGGATTTGAAGATAAAACAAAAGAACGTTGGGAGTGCGCATCTCTGAGGTGCGTGTGGCCAGTCCGCACAATTCTCGTCCGTTCGTCAGTTAAACCTGATTTTACTGCCTGCAGTGGTATACAGTCACGTGGAGTTTAAGTTGTCCTCATTGTGATGCGGGGCCAATTATCATTTACAGGTAATATAATCTTTCCTTATTATTTGGCTTTTACTTCGAACTCATGTAATCGGGTTGTTTAACTTTTATCTCATTGTGGGCGTAAATTCGGGATTGACTCCATGGTTTCTGCGGCGTAAGCCATGTTATCGAAAAATTAATTATTCTTAGCATGCTGTCGGATATATACCATCGCATTAAATCTGCCGAAAGAACATCTTTGTCTTCGGTACAATTTTTATCTATAAGATGTTGAACTTGGTACTAACGTTAATGGCGTCGTAACCTTAGCTTTGCATTAGTTAGGGGAGACTATTTTTAGGATAGATACAGTTGTTTTATCGTGTTAATATGTTTCGATAGACCGTGTACATCGAGTGGAGAATGAAATGTGATTGTCGAATGGATCCATAAGCATGATGTAATAGTCGGGTTTCGATTGCATTGCTAAAGTATGGTTCAATTTCTGTTATGCCTATTTCGGACGAGTGACACATTGATCGTCTCATAATCCGCCTTAGTTATCCTATGTGTTCCTATGACTCCATTCAAACTCGATTGGTCGAGTCGAATGTCGATGCAACGTAACATTTAGTATATAATATTTCATGTCCAAATTAGTTAAAAGCAATATGTAGTTATGTTAACTCCGAGGTGTGTAGCTAATAAATATTCAGAGCTTTTGAACTGAGCACTGTGATTTACTTATAAAATTCAGAAACGATATTTTGGAAATGTACCTATTAAAAATAATTTGACCCAATTCATTCAAATTAAAAGGTGGCATAAGTCTATGGAATTTTAATCCTGAAAAATGCTAAATGATTTAACACGAAAATTTTCCTAACCATTGAGCATTTCGTAAATTGTAGCATAATTTTCCATGGTCAATTTCATTAACGGGCAATATCGGTTTAAGGACCTGCAATTTCCGAGCGGCGAGATCTGAAACAACGGCGCCATGAGTGACGGGAAATTGAACTACGTGGAGTTTGCTATGAAGCAGCTGTTGGAATCCTTAGTATGCGATATGAATTTCAGAAAGGTAATGCGGGAATTGCACAGCGATGAAAACCTGAAAAAGATGTCATGGAAACGTTGTTGGGGGGTTAGATGGAGATTAGCGTCGTGTTGGGCGCCCGGCATGGAACCATATCATCCTCCATGCAGTGCCGGCGCTAGGTTGTTCAGCGCCCGTCTGCAAAATAGCTGTGAGCGCCCATTTAGAAAAAAATCGTTGAAAAACATACGTTCCACATTTTAGTATAACATGAATAGAACATTAGAATAAATATGAAATTTTATTTGAAACAAGTTTATTCACAAAATTTTTATTTTTCTTGATTTCATAGTTAAAAAACTAGAAATAATTTCCTTTACATCTAATTCAGCAAATCATTTTCAATCGCTATTAATGGAAGGTTTACAAGCCTCTCTTGTGAAATACTCGTTCGTAAATACGTCCTAATTAATTTTAATTTAGTAAATGAACATTCACTGCTTGCTGCACTAACAGGAATGGTCAATAATATTCTTAAAGCAATCGTTAAGTTAGGAAAGGATAAACTATTAGATACAATAAACTGAAGAACATCAAAAGGGTTTTGAATTTGTAATTTATCATTACTGAAAATGTCTTTATAAGCAACTATCTCGTCATAGAGTTCTGCACCATTTATATCTTTGTTATCACCATATTTTAAAAGATTCTCTAAATCATCACAGTTTTTTTTTAGATTTTCATTATCAATTTCTGAGAAATTATGTAAGAAACTGAAATGATCACTATGGATTTTCAGTTGTTCAAAACGTCCATTCAAAGATGCCCAAGCAGTATCCAAAATCGTATAAAAACATTGACTCTGAATCTATCTTTTGGCATTTGCGGTGATTCGTCATGATGTTTATATTGAAATTGACGTTTCTTATTTCTTCGGCAAACTTCAACTATAGATTTAAATTCTGGTTCTCCATCCACATCTTCACTAAGTTTTTCTGCCGTTTCAAAAACATCCTTGTAATTTGAATTTGATCGATATTCCAATACGAATGATTTTAAATTGCCGATTGATTCTAAGACAAGTGCAATGTGCATATTTTTATCTTGAAGTTGTTTGGTGACAGGATTTATTCTATTAAGAATATCATGCCAAATTATCAAGGAGCAAATAAATTTATAATATTTTATTTTAACACATAAACTTTGTGCTTCATGTTGTATTTCTTTATTGAAGTTGTCATGGTCCATAATTTCATAGAGCGCGTCATAAATTTCTCCTATTTGATATCGTAGAGGCCGGATTGCTTCAATTCTACTTTCCCATCGGGTGTCTGAAAGCTGCTTTAATGTTAAGTTTGAGATGTTCTTTAAAAGAATTGTCTAACGCTTTGGAGAAGATGAAAAGAAATTATATAATTCTTGCACAGTTGCAAAAAAATAATTGTCTGCATTGACTTTTGCTGGATCATTTATCATTAAATTTAGAGTATGAGCAGCACAGGGAACATAAAAGGCACGAGGATTTGTGTTTAAGAGCAAACTTTGAAGCCCATTTCTTTTCCCTTTCATATTCGCTCCATTGTCGTACCCTTCATCCCTCATATCCTCAATGGGAATGTCCCATTTTTTCAATAATTTAATTATGGTTTCGTATAAACCGTGGCCTGTAGAGTCATCAGCTTCCACAAAACCTAAAAAGTTTTCCCTGATTTCGACTTTTCCATCGGTGTAGAAAACAAAACGTATGATAATACTCATCTGTTCTGTTTTACTTGCGCCAGGTGTGCACTCCAAGATCATTGAATAGTATTTAGCCTTTCGAATTGACAGTAAAATTTTATCCCTTCATCCATTGCCTAAAATTTGCAATATTTCATTTAAATAGTGAACGCAACCTTTTCGCCGTAGAGCTCTTTCAACGTGGGTTTCCATAACTGGGTCAAACTTTGCAAACAGTTCGACTAATTTTAAAAAGTTTCCGTTATTCTTTTGATATAATGTATCTGATGATCCTCGAAATGCTAAATGTTGGCCACCAAAGAATTTTACTATTTCAATCAATCTTTCTAAAACATTTGACCAATGTTTTTTTCCATTTCGTACATGTTTTGTGTTTGCAAGTCGATAATTGTTTTATTTTTTAGATTCATTTGAAGTTCCTTCCATTAAAAAAATTTTTTCATGTGAGTCATACTGGTCTCGTGTCTATGTAAAGTTTTGGATATGTTTCCCCAGCCATCATATCCTTTTACGAGGCTACTACTCTCAGCAGGTCTAAAAAGTTTACAAGAAAAACAATTTGTGGCTAACGAATAAATAAGCCATGTCCGTGTTACCAACTCTCCGTTTTCCATTTTTCTATTAAAATATGTATCACTAAATTTACGTCCATTCGTATCTCTCGGATGTATTAAATTTTTCTTTTTAATAGGTCCCATTTCTGATAAAACTATTCATAATTTGTCGTCAATATTTGGCCAGTTTGCTGGATCTTCTAATTTTCCATTAACTAAAGATTTTTCATTTATAACAATGTCTTTCTCCGAATTATCTTGAAAAGATTCTTCACTTAAGACGTTTTCCATATCATGATTTAAAGAATTTTTAATTACCTCGAGATCTGGTTCAGAAATTAACTCCTCATGGTCTTGATCTGTCGTTGTAATATTCTCATTTAATCAGGCTGATGAACTTGGGTTGGATGCCTCTTCGTCAACCTTTGGTTCTGATGATGTGTCAAGTTGGCTACAGTCTAAGTCGGAAGTATTCTTCACTTTTTTAATGAAATGAGCTAGTGTACCGGCTTGTTTTTGAATGGCAGCATCTTTCATGGCCTTACGTTTACGATTCTGGGTACCGGATAACTTTTTCTTCGATTCCATTTTTTAATTAAATTTTTAGACTGAAATTTAATAATAAAAATAAATTGGGGTTAATTCCAAAATACCCACTGTTTTTAAAAAATATTCCAAAATACCCAGTTTTTTTATATTCCAAAATGCCCACTGTTTTTAAAAACGTTAAAAATAGCTATAACAAAACGTTAGGAGTAATAACAAAAATATACACACCACCAACCCTAACTCTAACCCTAATCTAACACTAACTCGAACACCAATTTTAACCTGTTTTGAAACATTGGGTATTTTGGATTATTTAAAAAAAACGGTATTTTGTAATTATTTTCAAATAAATTTAAACATGAATTATAAGTACGATCTCAACTTACCGAATGTTATGCAGATATCCGGTATAAAATTTTATTAAACTGGTCACGTATAAAACAACCGCAGCAGTTAATTCGACATATCAGATAACGATACGTGCATTTACGCTGTGAATTCAGTTAGGACCATTGGAGGCCCACTCTCATTATGCTACATGGCATAGTCATCCGCTAGCTAACTTTGGCTAAACCCAGCACCGTCGGCCAACAGTTTCAAAAATGTATTAATTTGTATATATTTCCAACTATTATGTTTCCTTACTGAAATCACTCGTGCTGATTCAAGCCATAAAGCACCATAATCTCCGTGGGTGTGGACGTGTGGTGTCGTATTTATTATTTATTAAATAGGATACATTTATGGCCGAAGTTTTTGGAAGCGGCACCCCCCTTGCTTGGCGCCCGCCTGCAACGCAGGCCTTGCAGGCCCGCTCCCGCCGGCCCTACCTCCATGTCAGCGGAGATACAGAGCTCGAAGCAGAGCAAACTTCACGTAGTTCCATTTCTCGTCACTCACGGCGCAGTTGTTGCATATCTAGCAGAGTCCTCTGTATCACGCACGGCCACTCACGAGTCATCGCATCACATTGCAGATAGGGATCTTCTTCATCTAAAGGCTAAGCCTTGTCGCTGTAACTATGAACTCCTGTCATCTGCCATTCTCTTCAGCATCTCGTATTTCTCAACTCCCATCACTGACTTCATGTCATTTAGGTATTTCTTTCTTGGTCTGCCTCTTCCTTTCTTCCCTAACAGTTTTCCCTCCAATATGTTCACAATTAATCCATCATGTCTAATCACATGGCCTAAAAATTTTGCCATCCTTTCTTCCATTCCTTTAATCAGTTTCCTTTCTTCTTTTACTTCCAAAACTTCAAGGTTTGTCTTTCTCTCTGTCCAACTTGTCTTTATCAATCTTTTCCATATCCACATTTCTGTCGCTTCCAGATGGGACCTCTCCCTCTTTCCTAACGCCCAACTTTCACTACCATAAAGTAAGGTACTCCAGGCAAAAGCTTTTGCAAAGGATTTCCTTGCTTCCAAATTCATATGACTGCTTATCAGTAGATTCCTTTTACATTGAAAAGCTTGCTTTGAAAGTGCTATTCTTCTCTTCACTTCCTGCAATCATCTATTGTCTTCAGTGGCTGTACTACCTAGGTAGCTGAACCGCTTCACTTGCTCAATTTCCTGATTGTCTATTTTGATCTTTGATATTGTCCCTTCATTACTTTTGCCTATAACCATCAATTTGGTTTTCTTGACATTTATCTTTAATTCCCACTTTTAACGTGCCCGATAGTACTTCCAGCATTTAATTCATTTCTCTTTTTGAATCACTGAATATTACAATGTCATCTGCAAATCTAATGCAGTGTATTCTAACTCCATTTATTTTTATGCCTTGTCTTTTCCTTCATAACTTCTATACTTTCTTCAATGAACATTAAACAAATATGGAGATAGAGGACATCCTTGTCTTACTCCTTTTCTTATCTTTGCTTCACTCTCTAATCCATTTATATTTATTCTTGTAGTTTGATTTAGATAAAGCTTGAAAATTAATCTTCTATCCCTCCAATCAATACCTATTTTGTTCATAGTCTTAAACAACAGTTCCCAATTAACTGTATCAAAGGCCTTCTCCAAATCAATAAACGTTAAGTATAATGTCCTGTTCATTTCTAAACATCTTTCCATTATCACCCTGAGGGCTAATATAGCTTCTCTCATTCCTCTCCCACTTCTAAATCCAAATTGATCTTCACTAATATCATTATATATCGACGACTCTTACATAGGAGGAGGAGGATATAACATACTAGTAATTGGTGCTTGCATACTGCAAGAATTTCATCTCACCTTAAAAAAGCATTCATTTTTCAGACAGACATTTCATCATTACAAATATTCTTTTAATTCTAAGGATTTCAAATCTGCAGCGATTTTCATTTTTCCCACATGTAAAAATAATAGTTTAAAAAATCCCCAAATGTTGCAATTTTAAAAATTTTACACTTTCTCCATTATGGGGTACTAATGCTACACATTTTAGCCGAATTTTAAAGTTGTAGCATTTCTAGAAGTAAAATAATATTTTTCTAATTGTTTAAATTTAAATAATTTTTAACGGCCGCCACAATTCATATATGGTAAAATTGAAATGTTCTTCTGAAGATGTACATTTCATTACGAACGGACGGAGCAAGTTTCATAAGGGTTGAGCTGGAATACAAATCCTGCGAACGTGGCCATATACAAGAGCTACCAACAATCTATGTTTTCGTAATATGTTTAACATTTTCCTATTACGTGATTGGAGTGACATTTAATTATGTAAATAATTACAGTAATTTTTCGATACCTATGGAACCGAATTTAACTTGCAAAAACATAATTAGAACAACAACAAATGTCAGTCGTAAAGAATTGAATGAAAGCATTTATGTACCTTTAGCATACTCTGCATGCAGGACTTCTTTATTCTTCAATGTATTGTACACCTGGGTTTTTCCACACTTGAATTTCATTTGCACATCTTTCTCATCGCACTGTTTTCTTTTGATAAGTTCTATAATGTCAATTTTGTCCTGCAAACTTAATGCGTTTCTTTTAGACATTATGCACTTAGTTACTTAGTCACACTACTTTAGTTATGCAATATGGACACTGACAATGAGAAACGAATGTCATCTGGTAAACATTTGCAACAAAAAGCAAACTTATATGCTAGTTCAAGGAGGGGAAGATGTGGGGGGAGGGTTAAGGGGAAGGGAAGGCCAGTGTTGGTACGCCAAGGAATTGGGTAGCTGGGTTCAACAGTTGACCATTGACAAAATGGGGGGAGAAGAGTGGGGGGAAGGGAAAGAAGGTGCGTGGTGAGTAAGGTTAGTCATAACAGGTGCAAGGGTTTAGACAAAAACTGACAAACAAAAACAGCGCGTAACAGTCGACCGAAACAAACCTGAACGCCAAGTGGGGTCACGTGAACATTTGAAATTCCGTACTATACAGGTAAACTCATAAAACTCATAAAAAATCGTTCCATTTCCGCATTAGGCAGGTTCCGTTAAATCCAGGTTCAAATGTATGAAAATTCCTATGCCAGAGGTCGGGACCAAGATATTTTTCCATAATGGACAGGTTTCCGCTATATACAGGTTCCGTTATAGACAGTTTTCACTGTATATATATATATATATATATATATATATATATATATATATATATATATATATATATATTCATTCGTGTTCTGTCTTACGACAGGTCCTACCAATTAATTAATTGGTTTTGACTAGGGAATATACATACATGGTGTGGTGATTTCCCGTTGCCTTCCACACTGGACACACACACAGAAGGGAGGAGGAAAACCTGGTGCCGGCATTTGCCTGCTCCTATGAAGAACACCAGGGGGGCCAACAGCTTAACGTCCCTTCCGATGAACGGAACAGCTGAATTTGCATGGTCTCCTCAAACCACGCAAACGGGGCCGGGTGACCTTGGGAAAAATCCTACTCGCGCAGGATTCGTACCCGATGACTTTTTCAAGCATCAGGCGAGTAGCAGTCAGCGTCCTAACCACTACACTACCGGCACCCCAATATATATATATATATATATATATATATATATACACACACACAGTAAGTTTTTATTTATCTTAAAAACTTTTTATATTTATTCATTTAAGATTATTCTTAAAAAACTGCTTTCCCTATGAGTTTCATTAAGAAATACATCTGGAAAATCAAGGTACATGTAAGCTTTTGATGAATTTTATTATTATTAAATTCTTATCGCTCCTCTTATAATATTGCCTTATGCATGCATGCACCTTGATGAACTTGGCAAATAATTGATTAAAAAAAAAATTCGCATAGTGCAAGTCCTATTTTTTTTGCATAAGACGCAATGTTATTATAGGAGTATGGTTCCCAGTCAACCTACAAAAGAAAACGTTACAGCAATGTAACAGCAAATGAAAAACTAGCATAAAGTGAAAAAAATTCTTTTAAGTATCTTCAAAATGCGTAATAGTAGATGAAAACCCAGCATTACAAAGTGATTACTTCTATTGGCACTTGTGCAATTTACCTTCAGAGCATTTTCTCATGCGATTTTCAAACTTTTGTTCATTCCAAGGAAATCCTTTAATGTAAATTGATGAACTACTGAAATGAATGTTGAGTAGGTGATGCAGATGTATTCTTGGATTCTGCAACAAACATTTCCAAAAAAACACGCATTAAAAAGTGGTAACATTTGTTTTATTAACCCTTTTAGAGCCTTGTGACGATATACTGTCATTTGCTTCCTAAGCGTGAAGTGCCAACAACGATAAATTGTCGGCCATGCTGAGTAACCGTGAACTCGTAATAGTTCCACATGCAAATGACAGATGGCAAAAGATGATGTTATCAATCGAAAGAGGAGACTATGCAGTACATGTATCTTCCATTCTTTTTGGTTTGAGTTGATTATTTGTTGAGATTTTTTCAATTTCGCGAAATATTACCTCTATTCTTTCAAAATGGCTTCTATAGGCAATGATAATTTCACTGTTAGAATTGAGAATGATGAATTGCTTTATTATATAAACTCGTTAATTGACGATGAATGTTATTTAGAGAAGGAAAATTTCGAGATTTTAGAAGATGTTTATGATTTTAAATTTTTTTTTTCAAATGTAAAATCATAGCAAAATATTTTTTAATTTTATAAATAAATATGTTGAGTATAGTTTTATAGAATGTAATGTTTTATATATCATTTCTGCAATTACTGAAAGAAATGTGTAAAAATATGAATAAATAGCGTGTATGTGATTTTTCAGAGAGACTGATGAATAAGTGCTAAAATTGCAGTTTTGCAAAATAATATTTTTCTGTAATTTCATTTTTAAATATTTTTTTCGAGTTTTTGCAATGTTTTACCTGGATGTCTTGCCTTTATGAAAATAAGTTAAATATACTAGTGAAAATAATGAAATACCATACTTGATTCAATATAAAATTGACTTTTCATTTTTTTATAGAAAAAATTAAAAACAATAATTTTAAACAAGAAGTCACAAGTTGAACCCTAACATTCCCTTAATATAATTAATATTTGTAATCATCTGTGCAATTACTGAAAGAATCAGGCAAGAATATGAATAAATAGCATGTATGTGATTTTTCTTAGATAGATGCAAAATTGCTGAATAGCCATGGCACTTTTGGACATACCCACCAAAATCGGCGTGGCACTGAAAGGGTTAATTACATTGGAAATGCATAACAGAAAATCAAAACCTAGCATATGAAAGTGATAACATTTCTTTTAATTGTTCAAAATACGTCACAAAAAGTGAAAACAAAGCATTATAGTAGTAACGTTTCTTTTAGTAATCTCATTCAAAATACGCAGCAGAAAATCTTACAATACAAGATGGTAGCAATTCTTAGATTTACATTAAAAATTCGTAATAAAAAATGAAACCCTAACAAAATAACATTTTCTTAAATTGTTCAAAATATGTACCAAGATAAGAGAAAATGAAAACCTTACATTCCAAAAATGATGGCATTTCTTTAAATTTTAAACAAGTCACATAAAAAATAGCGGCATAAGTGGTGAAGTTCAAACTGAGCTACAAAATAATTAAGTCGAGTTATCACATTTGTTTACTTGGAAAAGTGCTAATAATGAGAATTCTAAATATAATATAATAAGTCCTTTTCTAGGGCATCAAAGTTTAAACTGGACATCGAAACAAAAAAGTAGTAGTAGTTCCGCTTTTGGCATCACAAACTTATGACATGAAATGCAAATAATCAGCATGAAACAAGTAATGGTCATAAAACAATTTGTTGCGAAGTGCAAACTTGTGAACCACAAACATGCAAATTTAAAAAATGTGGTGTAGTTGCAATTTATTTCTTAATGAACAGTCTGCTAGTGTCAATTTAGGACATTAATGGCCAAAAATACAGAATAACTCGAAACAAAATATATCATGATCGAATTCTTAAAACAAATTAAAAGGAATTGAAAGCAGATATTCTTCAGTGTAAAGATATGATTATTAATATTTTCAACTCATTTTATTCATAAGACCAGCACTTTCCAAAAATTGTGAATCTACTGATGATGGCTATTTAAATCTTAAACACCTGAGTACTATTATGCTCTATAAATTTCAATCATTTTATTACATTTCATGCTTGGAAGACATTTTTTTTAAATCTGTCATCCAAAAGGAGTAATAATAATAATCTTCTCCAAAATCTTTAGAAAATTTAGTCAATTCTTTCATTATTTTCTTATTGAATTCACCAACATTTTGAAATTTTCCTTTCTTTAAGGCATTTGCACTGGATAGTGAGCAGAGAAAGCAGATTGCATGGTGCTGGGAAGAGTGAAGTCATGATGTGAAGAGTCCTGAGCTGCGCCTGGAATAATAGGCATCTGGTTATGAGAGTAAAGAGGGGTTTTGGCTGGAGGATATGGGATGGGAGGAGGTTTTTTACCTAGACGTTGCTAATTCTGATTTGTTTTCAAAAGCAGACAATGATGAGTGGAATGGGAATGATTATTCATTAAGAACTTCCATATGGATTGAACGACCTTTCATAATTTAGGATTGCTCTTGATTTTTCTAAATATTTTTTAACTTAATAGCTGAATTCTGAATTCATATCATGAATAAAATTTAATTAACACATTGCATACTGGTCACGAGAATTCTCATGTTCGTGTGCCAGCCGTTGCATACTGCTCACAAGAATTCTCGTTTTTCCAGCAGATGTAACACTAACATATCTACTGTATTTTCCATGGACTTTTAATTATCCAACACTATTTGTACACTTGGCTAATGCATTGGGATTCTTTTAGTTCAATTTTTCTGTTCATAGCAGATTTAGTTATTCGTTTGTCTTTCAAATATCCTTGTTTACGTTTTCAGTTTCCATCATGTGCACATTGAAAGGCATTGCTATCTTTTTGAAGGCGATAATTTAATTCTGTCAGATTGTCCCAGTGTGAACGATAGATTTTCGTCTAGTTCAGATGAAAATACAAGTGACTCAGATCTATATCCAACTAGAAACTGTAGTGCATGTTCCATTCACAACAAAAGATACAAAACGATATTTTTGTAACTTCTGTGGAGTTGCTTTGCATAAAGGCAGCTGTTTAAAAAATATCATACCTTAAAAAAGTACTAATTGTATTCAGGAGCCTACACAGCAATTTTCAGGAAAATAAAAGAATGGCAAGTCAGATTGCTTATTTTTCCAATTTCACACACAAAGTTTTTGGAGTTACAAGAAATGCCCAGGAAACAAACATAGTACGGGGATTTACATCTGGTATGCAAGGTGTTAAGTCTTTACAAGATTCTCATTTCATGTATTAAGAGTAACTAAATCAATCAAAAAATTAAAGAAAGTTCCGTCAACCAATAAAATTCCAAAAGAATTTTTTCAACTGTTCTTTAAAAATCAGTGGAACTTGAAGTACTATCAACCAATAATACCCCCAAAAAAAATTTCAACTGTTCTTTAATTTAACTGTTCTTTAAAATGAACTGTTATTTAAAATAACTAATTTGCTGGGCATTTCTCACATATTTCAAGTTTTTTCTAAGTGTTAATAAGTTTTTCAGAGCAATTTTGAATCCAAATGCAAGTTCTTTCCATTTCATTTACTGCAATTGTTTTTGTTTGTAAACAGACCAGAATTAGCATTGGCTGGGTCTAAGAGATCCCATCTTTTGTTTCTAGCCCTGCACAGACTCCTCTTTGCTCTCGTACCCACGTTTGGAGGGGATGAAGGGGTAAGGGATTTTTTGCCTTGCCCCTCTTCTGAAGAAAGCAGAAACAACACATGAAAATATTACCATGATCTTGTAATAATGAACCATGTCATTTATTGTTATTTTTGTTGCAAGTACAAAGTACAATTTGTATGATCACAATGTACAATTTCACAGCAATCCAATAAAAGAGAATACAATGGAATTTAAGTATTTTCAATTTCACGCAACCAAGTCCAGAAGATTGTCCCGGCCACTATTTTAGGTATGTTGGACTTAGGGTGATTTTTACAGAGGTACTTTTGCATAAAATTCTCTCCTTTTGCTTCCTGATCAATCACTTTTACTGCAGCATGCTTTCTGCTTCCAGTTATTCCATATACAGCTGCAATTCTTTAAACAGTCCTCAGCACAATTCATTCACCTGCACATTTAAAAAATAAACACTATAAACTGGCCCCCTCCAGAGAAATGCCTCCTATTGGTCAAGAAATTACTGCAATACAGCAGATTGATCATACATATGAATGAATGAACTGCATGAATGGAAGAGAAATAAAATAAGGCCAGCAGAATTGAATAAAAACAATTACTACAGCCATAATATAATATCCACCATTAAATTACTAAATTTCCTGAACAGTTGCAGTGAAAACACAGATACACGAGATATAAAATGAACTTAAGCAAACGTGCTTAAAAATTCAAGCTTGTTTAGCCAAAAACTTTTTTAAATGTATCATTACTTAAATAATCCATGGCATTCACTGTATTTACCTGCATAATAAGATTCTTTCCTATTGCTTAGCATTTTAGAAATCGTTATTTGCATAAATCTAAAAGGAGATGACAAGAGTTACTACTGCTAACTTTTTATAATGGCAGGTATTAAGGTGAAATATTTGATGTATCATGCAGAATAATTTCAAAACTTTTACATCAATAACCTGAGCAATCAAGATGAAAGAAACTGTTATACATACAGCATCACAAATATTTACTTGTTATTATGCGAAATTCAGACTCGAGGTGATGCTAAAATATTAAAAACTGGGATGTCATTCAAGCAAACGCGTGACAAGAAAAATATTATGGATTCAAAGAAACGTCACTAATACTTGTTCTTAAAGTAAATTCAAATTCTTATATACATGTAAATACAGTAAATGCATAAAATTTAATTATTCAAAATTAATTTACTGAAGAAGTAGTAATTACATTTCCTAAATCAAAACTGCTGGCATTATAAGCTCTCCATTCACTCTGTACATTGCCCCTCTGATGATTAAACCCTTTCATGGCCAAGTTATTAATTTAGGGTAAATTAAGCAAAACAAATTCTATTATTTTAAATCTCTATCAATAATTATGAATCTCTTTGAATTTTAATATAAAAAATGTTTAGCAATTACAAAATACTTCTTAAAATTGCTATTTAGAGTATTTACAATTTTTAATTGGCAAAATTAACAAGAGATGAATTCAATAGTAATTCATTAAATATTTGGATATAATTAAGTAATTTATGATAAATTTAAAAAATCCCTTCTCGGAAAAGCTGAGAAAGTCAAAATGTTCAACAAAATTATTATTCACTATAGATTAAACAAGTCAATTAACGCTTAACAGAATTTTTCCAATTCTCTAAAAGTTCTTATTAGGTGGCAGCATACAAAACTTGGGAATTATAATCAACTTAAGTGATGCAAATAATTTAGTGGAGCATATATCATACAATGGCCACAAAAGGATAAGTTCATCCCAATCACAAATTGCTTAACCAACAGGAGGCATTAATACAAGGTGCGGCAGAAAGAACATACAAAAGGCGCGCTGCGTCCCCACCCCACCTCTAGCTAAGCCCCTTCCAAATCAGGGAGTTCTTTCTGCTGCACCTTGTACCATGATGAGATAAAAGAGTTGAAAAATATATTGGAAATAGGAAAAAGAATAACTACCCATGGTTATCAACAACACCAAATAGAATTGAATGAGCTTCCCAGAACATATATACATAAACATCCTTATTCTGTCCGCCGGAACGCTCTATTGAAATCCTCATAAGAGAACACTTAAAAATACCTTTTTTCACTTGCAGGGTTTTTTTCTTTTACAAAATTAAATTAGAAGTAACTGACGAACGCTCTTTAGATGGGGACCATTTTAAAAAGAAAAATAAACATTCGTATTCTTATTGCCGATTTTTGCCTTCGGCTCAAAATCGTTCAAGTTAGACATTTAAATCACATTTATTGGAAAATTTTAAGCTTTTTAAAGATATGTCTTGTCAACCATGTCTTTGTTAAACATCAAGATTGTATTGTTTATAATATACGCATAAGGAAAGTGTGCTTCGAATGCTTTAGTATGAGAGAGAGAGAGAAGGCGCCTGAATTATTTATAATTAAAATAATGTTTTTCATTACTTTCTTTTCAGTTAACTTCCTATTGAAATTTTTTATAATTAACTATTTTTATAATTATTTTCATAATTTTTTTGTAGTGCATCTTATAATTAACAGGTTATAAATTTGGATCGCATATATATATCACGCAAAAAGCAATTCCTTGACATGCAGACCTTTTTCATTTACATTTTAAATTATTTCAAGGATGAGGTATTTAACTTAGTTATGCAAAGAGAAGAATGGAACTTTCTAGAACATTCATGAGTCAGGAATCCTGACTGTTATGGAACTTTCTGGAAGCATCACAAAAAGTATATAAAGAGGCAATAACACATTTGTTCTTCAGTTGTTCTCTGTTGTGCAAGGTTGTGTTTTCATCAGTATGGAAAGAAGAACTAAGCCTAAAAGTGATGTGTGGGACTATTTCCTTCATAAAACAGTCAAAGATGTTATATGAATTTAAGTACTGCAAGACTGAATACACCAAAAATGCGACAAGGATGAGAAAGCATATTTCCAATTGTTTAAAGACTCCTGCTTACATCAAGGAAAAGTCAACAAAATTCTCAGTCCAGAAGCAGATCACCTCAAACAACTGCATCAACATCTATAGAACACTGTGATAGTGCTACTGCATTTACATCACCACCTTCCACATCTGGTTCAGCAAAGGTGTCTCACTCTATAAGTTGCTACTTTGATTCTATGAATGAAACTGAAAACAAGGTTTTGGATGAACTTTTTGCACGAGCTATATTCTCATCGGGATCACCTATTTCACTGGTTGAAAATGAAGATTGGATTACTTTCATGCAAAAATTAAGACCATCTTACAAGATGCCATCCAGATACACACTTTCTAACAAACCTTTGGAAGCTAGCTGAATATCAACGTGTTGATGCTCTTATAAAAACAAAAATTGGTGAAGCCTTTTCTCTTGCACTGCAGTGTGATGCTTGGAGCAATCGAAGAAATGAATCTGTTATAAATTTTATTATATCAACACCCCAACCAGTGTTTTACAAGACAGTGGCTACGGAAGTTGAACGCCATACTGCTAAGTATATAACATTCCGTATGGAAGAAATAACGACAGAAATAGGCACTGAAATATTTGATGCCATTGCCACTGATAATGCTGCGGCAATGTTGAAATCCTTATCAATACTTAACGAAAAATACAATCACATTACCATGTACACTTGTGCTGCTCATACACTACATTTGTTAATTGGAGACATCAGTAACTTAAAATCTGTTGAAGAAACTGAAGCTACCTGTGTAACTATTGTGAAAGAAATGAACAATTCACAAGTTTTTCGAGCTCATTTTACTGAAAAGAGAAAAATTAAACTAGTGCACTTAAATTGCCAGTTAAAACTAGGTGGGGTTCCATTTTATATTGTTTGGAAAGCTTATTGAAATCAAAAAATGCCTTTAAACGCCTTTCTGTCCAAGAAGATTTAGAGACTACACTGAGCAAATGTACCAGAAATTCAATCCTGGATGAAGATGTGTTTTGGGTACGGGTCCAAAAACTGCATGCGCTGATAAGTCCTGTTGTTAAATGGATTAAGCTGCTTGAATCTGACCAGCCAAAAATGAGCAAAGTTCCTGAATGTTTCAGGGAATTAAGTGATGATTTTAATAGGCTACTTCCCGAAAGTCCACTTACCAAACAAGAACAGGATGTGATGAAAAGATTTGAAAAAGAAAAGATACGGGTCTAAAAGACATTCACTATGCTGCTAATATTCTAGATTCAAAATTCAATGGTGAGTGCCTTACTAGAGATGAACAAATACAAGGAACTGATTTCATAGATAAATTAGTCACAACAATGTATGGCACTGATCACCCAGCAGAAGTCATTGCAGAGCCTGCTGAGTATCAAGCTAAAGAAGGTTTTTTTGGAAAATCATATGTAACAAAATCAGCTGGCTCAGTAGATGCAGTAACATGGTGGAAAGCTATTTGTTATGGATCAAAATTAGGGAAAGCAGTGATCAACATATTGAATATGCCACCAGCAACATCAGCAAATGAAAGAAGTTTCAGTACTTACAGTATCATTCATAATGCAAAAAGAAACAAGTTAACACAAGAAAGGGCAGGCAAGCTGACATTCGTAGCCCATAATATAAAGCGTCTTAAAAATACAAATGATGCTCCGTTGAAATCCCCCGGAGAAAAAAGGAAACAGAACCAGAGAAATGAGGAAGAAGAAATCGATGATGCTGAAGAGAAAGAATAAGTCGAAGAAGAGGATATAGACGAGGAAGAAGAAGAGATAGAAATATATAAGACAGATTCGGAAAGTGCAGATTCTGATTAGAATTGTATTCAATCCAGAAAGTTAAAAATATTTGTATCCTGCAACACAAGATTTGTAAGCCAAGTTCTAGTAATTTAAACCTGTCTTTTTTTCTTACCTTTCCAGAATTTTCTTTTTAACAATGGGAAACTTTCATGATTCTTGAAGTTGTATTAAAGAAAGACATTATTATAAATAGTAAAATTCTTTAAGAACTTCTCTGAAAGTTATAACTCAAAAATCAACATTGTATTTTTTGGAAAAAGTTACATTTAGGTTTTAAAAACCATAAAATTCCTCATATTCTTCGTTCCAAGTTTTTTATCGAAAAGTGGGGGGTCGACTTATACAGCGAATATGACTAGTTGTGTATTTACAATCCGAAAAATCGAGGTCGACTTATACGCCGGCATATACAGTAGTAAAATATATCAATACTAAATCAAGCAGTCTGATTCCCAAGTCATGGTTTACCAGAACGCAAGATAAGAGTGAACGTATTTAACTTCAACAGCAATAACACTGAATGGCGAACGGAAATATTTTCACCGTCATGAAATTCAAAAATGACTTTAAGTTGAAAATAAATCACCATTTCTCAATCAAATTTTACGATAAACTTTGTATAGTGAAAAGTATATTTGTTGTAAAGGGCCCTATCCTACAAAACACTAATTTTGTTCAAATAATTTCAATTGACATCATACACAACTAATATTCTACATTATACTGAGTATCAAAAAATTATACTACAATTGATTGCTGGCAAACATTTATGCTCTTACATAAGTAATATATTGCATTTTTACATGTTGAAAATATCACTGGCTAAATATATAAATACTTTCGCTGATTTACAATTATATGGCAGAAATTTATATGCTATTTATTGTATCACATGAATAAAATTACAAAATTTTCTGTTATTCTCATTAGGTAAAAATCCTACTTCTAAACATCTTAAACTTCTGCCTGTACGTGCAAAAATCTATCTTGGAAAAATGTTCTCAAATGCTTGAGACTTCAAAAAAGTACTTTTGCATGAATAAATAGATCAACTGCAAACATTGGAATGTCACATGCAAGTTTTAAACAAGAATATCACATACAACAATCTGATAAACACAACGCAAAGTGGGAAGCTCATTTGTTCTATTTTGTAACAAAAATCTATTACTCTCACCGATATTCTTCCTTGGCATTGCAAAAGAGAAGAGGTCCAGGCAGATCCATGATGTGGTCAACTAGATGTTCTGAACGTAAGAATCTCTTGGAGCAACACTTCTAAAACAATAAGAGAATAAAATAAGAAATCTTGAATCACAGGACATTGTCAAGACACTATGATCTTGCTTCCCTCACATTAAATCATTCCACCATTTTTCTGACTTAAATGCCAATAAAACCCTTTCATTTGAAAAAACTGACAATTATTTCTGTATACATTTACAAAAACATTGTTTCCAAGTTTCTAGAGTGAACAATAGTTTTCTGTCTAGAAGCAGTAAATAGTTCTAGATAACTCTGTAATTCTTGCAACTCCCATTATCGTTGTAACCAGAGCCGCCTGAAGGGGGGGACTGGGTGGGCAGTCGCCCAGGGCCACGTGCCTATGAGGGCCCCGCATCTATGAGGAGCTATAGTAGAAATTGTACTCAAGAAATTGTCTCGAGAAGAGGAGATAGGTGCTCATTTACTCATATACTGTTTATATACACTCATATACTTTTCTCATTAATTTCCAATTACTAAATATAGAAAAATAAATACGAAATATATAATGGTTTTAAAAATATATTTCACCTACTGTATTTTAGGAGAAAAAATAACAAACTTGAAAACAATAATAAAATTGTAATTAAATGAGAAATTTGATATAGGGGGACCCGCGGTAACCATCTCGCCCGGGGATGGCTGTGGTTGTAACTCTTTTAAGTTTTTGCTATGATGGCTGTTTTCACTTGCCTATCTGTAACACTTGTTTGTTAATAATAATAACTAAGGTGAACAGACGTCCTCACACACTTGTAATTTTGACAATGATTAAGTATTATATTCAATAAACAAAACGAAAACACACTGGCATCAGTGTGGTCAGAATATGACAGAAGCCATACTTGGAAGAAGGGGCAACAACTATGGAAGAATTTAATTATTTTGTATTCACAATGTTAAAAAAAAGAAGTGGAAGATGTTATCAAGAACATTAGAATTCATAATTCAAATATTAAAGACTTGGCTCATTTTGATTAAGAGCTCATACCATATCCAAATCTGTTGTTGATGATCTAATTTTGTTTTGCACTACCAGGAACAAATGCAGCAGCAGAAAGAGTTCTTTCAACCATCATTGGACCAGAAAAAACATTTTTGAATGTTTTACTGAACAGACTGTGATTAAAATAAATTTTGATATAAATGCTGTGATTTTTATTAGTCAATAGAAAAAATATCGATTTGTTAAACAAAAGTTCATAGTATTTGTAGATAAAAATAAATAATAAAGGAATTTTGTAATAAAAGTTTCTTTTTCTCATTTAAAAAATGTCTTCTCTTGATATTTTGAAAATCTGACCACCTTATAAAAATGCTATATTTGTTGGATACAAAACTCGATATAAATATAACAATGTATCATTACTTTCGGTACTTGCCCTTTAACTATCCACAAATTTTCCCGCCGAGAGTGGCACTGTAGTTGCCGAGTGAGAATAAATAAGGAGAATAAATTTGCACGATTTATAAATGTGAAAATTGATTCAGCATGAACATGCTAAGTTGCATTCAGCTTACTTTTGGTGGTGTCATGTAAAATATTGGACCCCCATCATTATTTCTAAGTAAGTGCTCAAACTCCAAATATGGCGAGAGATAATGTTGCTGAATGGGCTGTTAAATTTTGCGTTAATTTGTTAACACGAACATAACAATTAAAAAGTAAATAACAACGATAAATTAGTTCTAAATTAATTAAACAATTAGAATGGTGAAACATTGCTACAATCATGTTATCTCTATAAAAATAGGGCTGCAAGCACTTCTAACGACTTCCAATCATTAAAACTTTCATTGAAGTTGCACTTTTTATCATTTGATGATAGAAATTTGTCCATACTTGATCAATCCGATCGAATACCAACACCTACTTCATGCTTCCAGATCCATTCTATTCGGTAATAAACATACTAATGTTGGAATTTACTAATACAAGATTATAAATATACAAACTTAGAATGGTTAGCATATTCAACTGAGTAAAAAGAGATCTATTTGTAGCCGTGAGGAGCATTCAACATACCTTACAATGCGCTTTTAAATAAGGAACACTGTGCAATAACGCTGGAGATGACCTCCAGAAAACAATACCGTATGAAGCTTTTGAATAAAAATAACTATAATAAACAGATTTGAGGATTTCATGAGATAATGTAGTGTTTAGTTCAACATTTTTGTGCAATTAACTTCAGATTTCCATAAAGCTCTGATTCGAAAAAATAATAGAAGATTCAAAATTGTACGCAAGTTAAAATATGCTCTTACGACAACATTAATGCCATAATACACATCCGACGCACCTTACGTTCAACGTCCAATCAAATTTTCGCTAGTGGCTAAATGCGCACGATACGAAATGTAATACTAATACGTCAATCCCGCATTGATATTCGGTCACAATGAACAGACTGATTACATGAATTCGACGTTAATTCTAATGAGAATTTTAAAAATTTTCCTTACCTATTAATTAGGACATCATTCTCACCATGGCTACATGCCATGTCTGTCACGTTGAGGAACGGCATCATCGTGAAAAGTATCATTTATCACTTCTCCATACTGCTATATGTCATTTAAATTGTTGATTATGATAAAATAAGATGTAATTAAAATTACGTAATTAGTTATACACATCTTAATGGCATATTTTTCGAATAATTTGCAATAAATAAACTTCACACACACTACAACTCTGTTGTCGGTCACTCGAACTATCGATATATCGTATAAAACTTCCGACATTTTTTAAAGCGTAACGCGTAACCTTAAATAGGAACAGAATGAATTTTTCACTAGAGGCGTAATCTACAAAAACTAAAACTATGAAGACAATACCACATAGTTAATTGCAAATTAAGACAAGTCAAACTGATAATATGAACTTGACGTTACATCCAAATAAGAATGTGCAAATATTGAATTACATGTTAATGAAGACTTCATCCCGCAGACTAATAACCTCAAATCTTTAAGATAGTGAAATGACGACGCCTTACAGTCACAGCTTATGTAGAGATACTAACTTTCGGCTTTCTTTTAAATTCTATTGAATTCAACATGTCCGTGAAGTTATATACGATATGCCGTTTTGCCGGTAATACCAACAACAGGATTTAACTAGGATTGCCGCCTTTTCCTTCGTTACAACCCGAGATTTCTAACTTTGACCCGAAGATTTCCAACTTTGACTCTCAGATCACCCAAAATATTCGCTTCCCTTTTTTTGATTTATCATTTAAAAGAAATATTACACTAATTATAACATCGACGAATTTTGCTTTACTATTAGAAATTACTTGCAATAAATAGATTTTATTGGGCTTTTTCCAGCCGTAAGTTTTATCTTGAATCATTATGGTGTGGTAAAAATAATGCATTTTTAAAACATTGTTTATTGATTACACAAAAAACGTAGCAGTAGTTTATTATTTACTAAAACATATTTGATCCAATCATGCAGGGGTGGATCTAGGTGCATAGCTTAGTGGATAATTAGAAAACAAATATATTAACTGACACCTATTTATGGAAAATAATAGTCTCATTATAATAAATATACAAGGTATATTATACCTTGCTTATATATTTGTAAAATATTTCTAGAATGTCCATAATATAAAATAAATAAATTTAGATAATATTTTAATGAAGATTGATCATCTCCCATAGGGGAGGTAGTTACTCTATTACTCCCCCCTTTTTAGCCACCATTGCAACCACAACTGCATTTCTTGTATATCTGATGTCTGATTTTACTACAATGTCGTCGTACAACTTGTCCTCATCAACAATTACATGGGCAGCTCTTGGCAGCATTCACAATTTTTTCGTTACTAATACAAGTTAAATTTAAAAATACTACCAAGACAAATTACCGTAATCATACTATTTCTCCAAATAACAAATGATACGATTATAAACCTGTTTGGCATCTGAGGAAAGCTGATAATTTTGATTGGAGGATAGAAGTTTCAAGCCAGAAATTACTTTGGCAACAAAAAATGATTGTTTAGGTGCAATCGCAATCTTTTGCAGAGGTCAGTCGACATTTTATGCAATTCTGCAATGTAACATAATTTTTTCTAAAAGTAATATATAATTTGCTATTAAGCTCATTGATATTAATACATTTTGAGAATTTTTGTCTAAATTCTTTTCAACCCAAATATTTACAAAGTGTAACCCAGAGACCAAAGATTGAGCCATAGACCCAAGACTTCAGGTGAAACAGGTAGCAACCCCAATTGTAATGTATCAAAAAGTATTTTATTACAAATTATGGTAAACATAAGGTTCAAAAAAACCATTTCTTCCTATTTAAGGTAAGTCTCACCTTTTCATCACTCATCATGCTTTGTTCAAGGTTCCAATTTTCCTCCAGCTTTTTGGATAATCATGTCATTTTTTCTCATTTCTCAAACTAGGAGATGTAAGATGAAATGATAAAATATAAAATTTTCATGAATATTAAATTTTTATCAGGGAGTTTTAGGAAATAACATGTTATTATATTATTAATAGGTATATAAGATGTAGAAATTTTTATTTAAGTTTCTTATTTTTATCCTCACTAGTCACACCAATCTATCTTATGTCTATTAAATCTATCTAACACTGATCTTGCAAGAAATGCACGACACTGTAATAAGTCCTTCCATATAGTCAGTATGCATTTTAAAATGACCCTTCATAGCTTCTTGATAAGTTAGTCATCTTAATAGTGCAAAGAACGGTATAAGGGAATGTATATCTCAAATTAATATATTCATAATATGTTGTCATGATGATTGGGAGAACTCAAACTGCTTTCGTACAACAGGCATAACTAACAATCAAATTTCATGAAAATCAAAATTTCTTAATACAGTAATTAAAAAAGATACAGATGATAGTAACCACAAAGATCATGCTTCAGGATGCCCAAGGATGTTTACTCTTCACAAAAATAACACTACTCACCATGCTTTGTTTCTAGGTGCTTGTGAATAAAGGCAGAACGATCTTGAATGTTCTCTACCATTCTTACAATTATTCTTTCCAAATTGCACTTAACCAAAAATGACTGTCAGAATTGCATTTACACTTGAAGAGGACATCATACTCTAGTGTAAATTCTAGTTTATATGTTTACTGATGAGTCTAATATCCTAATCTGAATGATTTGCACCAGTCAAAGGAAAAATTAAAAGAATAACTTCCTTCATTCATTGACGACAATCAAAATATTTTCTATCTAATGCTTCTTTTGTTAACATTCAGCCTAACAAACCAATTTGCAAGTTTGAGGTGAAATTGCATTAACCAGCAGTGTAATTAGTACTTGTGGAACATCAGTGGAATAAACCACATTATACCATGGCTACATCAGATAGAAAGCCTATTAAGTCCACATTAGAGGTAACATTGAAGTCATAGGAATATTGTTTACAAACTCCACAATCTCAATTCATTGAGGGTTGTTTTAATGTTTCTACAAGGAGACTTTGCTTGTAATCATATTTCATGTATCATTTAGTGAAAGCAAGCTGCTTGGACAATTCACTGCATTGCTAGAAAATTAATGGCTAGCTAAGCAGTGAACAATTTCTGGAAAGAACTGGAATTTTTCACCTTCCCTTACTTGGATTTTATAATCAGTTATACGCAATGGCGATGACCCCCCATCTCCCTTTGGATGTCCCCATTAGAGTCCTGCATGGGCGTGGCCTAGCCCGCGGGCCTCGGCCTGCCCGATCCTATGGAATTCATTATGGACCTGGACTTTAAAAATTGCTGGATATATCAGGTTTATTAAAATTTTCAGGCTTTGACGGACCGAAATATTTTAATATCTGAAATTTACATGTTTTTATTTAATCCATTCAGTACGGAGGATGAGTCACACTAATCCTCCGTACAGAATGGGTTCAAGCAAAAAAGTGGCATGAGTTTTTATAGTAACATAACCCAGGGTTAGTGAAGAACGAGTGTGACTCGTCCTCCGTACTGAATTGGTTAATATATTTTGTTGTCTATACCATTATATTTGTGTATTTTGTATAGTAATTTATTTTGTTTGTGGTCTTCCAAGGCATAGAAATATGTAGGTTTAAAAAAATCCTTTTCACAGATGTTGGTAATTACATTTTTCAAGCCAAGGGGCTTTAAATGGGCCACAGGCTGGGCCTAGAATTTTTTCGAAAACTTACAGGCCGGGCTGGGTCCGAATTTGTATGGGCCAGGCCAGGCCTAGAAAATCAGGTCCACGCAGAGCTCTGGTCCCCATTGCCCTTCACTGGATGCATACTTAAACCCATTCCACTCAACATTCCTAGATTATGCGCCACAGATTAGGTCCACAGGTTAATGGATAGAAAGATTCTGACAAGGGGAGAGATTTCCAGAATCAAGGGTCATTGGTAGTCAAGGATTCAGGACGGAAAAGGGGTGATTAAGGTGATTGCCCCCCTCGCCACCTCCCCTTGAAAAGTTTCTGGATCACCCCTGGGTATATGGTTACATAGAAATGAATACATTAATTTCCATCCTTCAACTAAGTCAGGCATAACTTTGTGGAAGGCCATTATAATAGGAAACTAGCAAGAATTAAAAAAAAATCAAAGATAAAATCTTTTATTGTTTCACAAGAAGTCGTCCTTAAAATGAGAAAACAAAAAAAAATATTTCAGACTATTTGTCCATTATAAAAGGTTTTGGTGTCATGTTTGATTTCATTACTATTTATTTACATAACTCAAGTTTGCATATTAAAACCTAGAACATGATAATTTCACTTTCATTGAAGGTTTTGAAAATATTCGAATTTTGGAAAATCCTCCAAATAGTAAAAATGAAAAGTAAATTAATCCGGACACCAAAATCTTTTATAATGGACAAATAGTCTGAAATATTTATCTTGAATTTAAAAAATATCGTATTTGTATTCATCTTTTAACCCGGCGGTACTCACACGAATTTTTGTAACATCAGTACTTGCGTGGGGTGTTCCTGACACTCCACAGATTTTTTTTTATAAAAAGGATATCACTATTATTCAATTAGTTCTTTATTTTGTTCTATTTATAATCATTTATAGGTGAATTTTGAGAAGTTTCAAATGATTTTTTCATTTATTATTTATAATAATATTATTATTAATCTATTCTGAAAAGAAAAAGTCTTAAGGTACACTTTCATGAATATTTTCGGATGTCAATCTATGAGTCAGTTGACAGTTTTTAGGAATATACTTATTATATCGTCAGTTCAATTAAAGAAATACGAAATCCCGCAATAGAACACAAATAATAATTGTACACGAGAGGAAACCATGTTTTTTGCATCATGACTCAAAAACTATATTTGATTTATCTTTTTAGTTTGAATATTCATGCAATTCACTGTAATATTTATAATAGGTTTGTCAAATATCAGTTGGAAAGTCTACTGGGAGCTTCAAAACAAAAACTGAACACTGAAATAATAAAAATCTACAAACCTTGTAGGATCAGAGTCAGTGAAGAAACTGTTGAGATGCGATCTCCAATTATATGAAATAACAAAAGTTCTATAGATAGTAACAATAATTTCAGAATAAAATATGAACAATGGTCGCACAAAGAAACTACTGAGAGATGATCTCAAATTATATGAAATAACAAAAGTTCTATAGATAGTAACAATAATTTCACAATAAAATATGAACAATGGCCGCACAAAGAAAAAGTGCTGATTTCTGTAATGTACAGCTCAGCACTCCCTTAGAAAAAACGTCCAAATTCAAAGGATTACAACAGAAAACTGAAATTTTTTTAGCAGAATAGGTTCCAAACGTGTCATTCCAGCTACTGGAAAGGAGTCATAAAAGATAAGGCAGAAGGAACCCTGCCATAAACCATAGCCGGGGGTGTCCACAGCACCCTGCACGATTACTGCCGGCTTGTGCTAAAATAAGTAATATTCAATGTAAAAATAATAACCAAAAGACTGAAAAAAGTCTTCCCAATATATATATATATATCGGACGAGCACATAAAGGTTTTTATAATACTTGAAAATATTTTATAAAATTCTTATGCATAGTAAAATATTCTGGCTTGCAGAGGAAGAAAAGAAATGAGGAAATATCCCAAACCAACTGGGATTCGAACCATGACATTCTGCTTGCCAGGAGTGTGCCTTAGCCATCTCAGCTATGCATCAGTTATATTACTTTTACAAAAGCAGAGGTGTCAATTCTGGCCTCTAGGACCCGCTAACAGTCATATACACCACGTAGACATTTGGAAATTTGAAACCCTAATAGTTTAATTTTTGGAACAGATATGAAATCGAGTAGTGGTCTAAGAACCATCTACGAACTATGCATCTTCAATCTATGCAACATTCATTTTAATACAATCATCAGTTCAAGAGAAATGAGGGAACAAAAAAAATGGTCTACAAATATATATTTTATATATATATATATAACAACTTACGGAAAAGGAAAGGTAAAATGAATATATGGATGTCAACAAGGTGTTGGGATGAGGAAACCCAGTGAGCACTCACCAATCAGACGACTTCAGGTTGGCGAGGCTCCGGGGATGTCGAAGCGACACACGTAAAATAACACAAAAACACAGAAACATCACAAACGTAAAGCTTTCGGAACTACTCCTTCTTCAGCTACACCTTGTTGACATCCATATATATATATATATATACACACACACATGTTGTCGGTGCTTGCATACTGCAAGCGATCAAAAAATCTCCACACACCAAGATATAAACTCATGATTAAACCAACGTGACAGCATTTGAACTACACAGAGCCCATTTATATATAGTAATAGTTTTGATCTGCGAAATTAAGCCATCTATCCGGAATTTCTAAATTCTCTGGCAATCGACTTTGCGTCCAAATTTTGCAATTTCAAGTTTCATGGCTCAGATTTCCCTTTTTAAGCAATAACTATAATCATCATTAAGACAATAGCTTATGTGTTACACTAAAATTTATGCAAAAATTATGATATTTTGTGTGTTAGGATTATGGTATCATCATCCGTGAAAAATAATCTTCATTCTTTTTCCCGTCTTCTAATTCAGATCCGGAGTTTGTACCTTAATTAAAAGTAATTTAAAAATGCAATTATAAAAAGGCTTGTATGGATTTAAATGGTTTTCTAATGGGACTTGAAAATGAACGTTTTGGGGTGTAATGGGAAATTTTGGAATTTTGATTTTTCCTGATGGTTTTGAACCAACACCAAGGTTCCCTTCAAATTTAAGCTCTGTGGAATATCTAGAAGTACCTTAGGTTTTATATCATATATAAATATATATCCTCCGTAAGAAGCAGCTATTTATAATAGATACAGTAAAACCCCTTATTTACACTTTTCTAGGGACCTGGGAAAAAAGTGTAAATTGCAGGAAAGTGCAAATTAAGGGAAAAGGAAAAATAGGTAAACATATTACTTTTAAACTTGCTCATTTTTTACAGTAAGACATAATAAATTCAGCGTTAAAAGAGCTAAGTTTATAAAGAGTAATATCTATTTATTCATTTACTTAACTAGCAACTTTTTTAATAATAATAATATTAAAATATGTCGAATTAAAATGCTAGTATAGTATACTTGGGTTTCATTACATTCCCCACATTACATTTGTCTGGAAAATTGTACAGGGAGCAAAGGGAGGGTCACATCTGTGACTTGCCCCTAGGTGAAGGAGAACCTAACTACGCCACTGGCCCAGCCTTTAAACACGGTCAATCATCAATGGATTTCTCATTTTTTAATGTGCCTCATACTAGAGGTTTCTATTAAAGGATTTTTTTCAATAAGTTAGCTTCCTTTTAAGTGCATTGCACCAGAAATAAGATTTCCTCACAACGTCCACTCTGTTTTTTGTATGTGCTATCAACCATTCTCTGCAAGAAATTACTTGAATAAGCATGAAATAAATTTGACCAAAGATAATTTAACATAAAACTTGTAATCACATTTTAAATGGAGCATTTAAGTTCCATATTTATACAGAGTGGCCCAAAACTCCCTGCATACCTGAGAAATTAATGCGATTTGTTTTTAATCTATATATTAAAAATGTGACGTAGCTGACAGTTTCAAGTTGATAAGCTGTTCTTAACCCGCCATTGGTCATGCTGTATTTTGTGATACCATTGGTTGCAGGTGAAGGCTGCGCTCACCCAGATGATTGTTCCTTTCTTGCGGTAAAAATGATTGTTATATCATTTAAGTTTTATCTTCCACAATTTTGTATCCTTAATAAATAAATAAATATATGTAAATTTAAAAAGCTTTAATATATTATTCATAAAGATTTTATTAATTTTCAATAATAATGTAAAATACTCTAATGCCCAATTCTCAAAAATAAAACACTAGAAAATGTGGAAATTGCTATAAAAGTAAAATAAAGCTAAAAATTTTATTGTACAATTTCAATATGGTGAGGAGACTGGTACATATATCACACTCTAGATGGCGGGTGAATCGGCACTATCCTCTCAATCATATGCATCCCTATTTTTGCTACCCATGAACAAACAAGATGATCCAAACAGAACTTATGATACCTACTTTCCTTTTTAAAGTAATGTAATGCAGCAATTACATATATTGGCTTAAATAGCTTTAAAATCTCTGTGGATGAGTTGCTCTTTGTGTCCCCAAATTTCATAATTTAGCGTTATAAAACATTACAAATACATTCGAACGGAAAACTAAATTAATCACGCATATTTGTGTGGCAAAAATAACGTATGTATTATACTAGACTATACCGAATCTGAGTTTAACAATAGTCGTTGCAATGGCAACACTCTCGTAATGAGTGATAAAACTGCAAAAAACACCAGTATTCGAAGATATATGTTCGATAAGCAAAACTATACGATAAGAATTCCCAAGTTATTCAAATGGAGGAATTAAACAGTCCTGGAATCGAACTTAGGCCGTTATAGTCAGTGCCGTAACTATGGCAGGGCAAGCGAGGCATCTGCCCCGGGCATAACCAAAGAAGATGCGCAAAAATTGTTAATAGTAAGTTGTGCGAGGTTGCATGGCACAAGGACAAGAGCGATTTCACTACTATACTTGTTCTAGACATTACGCATAGCAGAAATTATAAATTTCGATGACGCTATTGATGAGTTTGTTGCATTAAAATCACATAGAATAACTCTTTAATATTAGAATATTTATATTTTCTGTATTTAAATTATGTAATTATATTTATAATTATGTATTTAATAATGTACATTTATAGTGGGAAATTATATCTTTTATATTTTATTTTTATTTATTAATTGTTCACCCAAAATCCATATATTAAAAAAATAAGTATTAGAGAATTTTTATTATACTTGGTAGTTTGCCCCGGGTGCTAAAATAGCTAGTTACGGTGCTGGTTACAGTACACAGTGATTACCCCTAAGCTGCGTTCGAGTTATTCGAAATTCTTTGGGATTTGAATACAAGAGCACAAATATTAAATTACCAAATAGAAATTAATATAAAAGTTACTAATAATTTTGTTTTATTGTTTGTAGCCATCAGAAAAACTAAATTTTGAAGATGAAATTAAAAGTATGTACATACCGTTTTGGTTGTACAGCAGAATGTCTCATAATGCAGGTTCCCCACACATCTCTGAAATCCATGGTATAACTGGAGAGCACTATATTTGCTTATTTCAACATAATCTTCTCCTAGGCAGTATAACCACATTCAGGAACTCTTGAAAACTTAAGCAGTACAGTGTGTCCTCGTTTTAACGTCACTCAGATTGTTGATTTGCATTAACATTGTTCAAAAATTACTATCCATATTTGAAATAACATCGTCGATGATTTGAGTCAATATCATTCAGACTTGCCACTGAAATAACACACAAAAAATACTGTGTAGATGACTCTGATGTGTGTTTGCGGCTCTGTAAACTTTCTAGTAAAAACTGATTGTTCTCTATCATTTGTACAAGTACATTTCACCCGATTGGTATTACATAGTCCCTTTTTCTTGTCACTAAAGGTACTATTGTGAAATGCAGCCTTTTTCCGATTTTGGACTGGTGAAAATGAAGCCATATTGTACTATTTGTTTATTTTATACCGTTTCTTTGTTAATATATAGTTTTATTTGTGTTCTAATACCTTTCATATCATACATGGCACCATAAACCTCCATTAAATGCAGTAAATAACCTTTTTGTGTTTCAAGAGATTTGAACAGAAGGCTTTGGAATCAACTAATTATATAACATAGGTTCTTATGGAAAATATTGATTCATTCAATGTTGTTTTGTTCTACATTGCGATTTTATAGGAATGAATTAACAATGCTAGTTGAGGTCATACTGTATTAATCAACAAAGTGGAGGTACATAATATATTATTCATGAGACAAAAATGTTTTTTTTTCTTTATTCAGGGCTCCAACCACTTATAGAAGTTCTGAAATATTTTGTCATCTTGTTTTCTATTTTTGCATCAAATCCATTAAGAAGGCCTATAAAATTAATTTACATTTTGTACAAGTCTAAGCTTATAGAAAATTTTTTTCTTATAATTAGGAAGTAGATGGCTGGAGAATTTGAATGAAGTAGAACCCTGACAGCTTCGATTGTCTGTTAATTTAAGGATAACTGCATTGTTACTATGAAGGGAAATTTTTAAGTTTCATCAAAGATATTTTTTCTAGACAACTCTATTTAGAACAACATTCGTGACTTTTACTGTTGAAATGGAAGTGAAACTTTCTGCAATGGGATAAAGGGTTCTTTTCATTTTATAACTGTTCCTTATGATTTGTTTCTTTATTCTGTACAGATTTTTATAAATTAAAAATGGAAACAACGAATACAAATGAAAGTGCAGTTTGAGTAAAATATATACTGTATCTGCCCAAACAGAAGCCGATCCCCCAAATATTTCCACCATTTTTTGACAAAAAAGTAAATTTTGTAGATTTTATGCTGAAGTGTGCCGGGATGCATGCACGGCCTAGACTACATTATTCGAGATCGAAGGAAAGATTGGGAAATGGTTTAGTTGTTGACATTTTGAAATATTACTCCAATTAATAATTTTGTATTATTGAATAATGTTCCACGTTCAGTGATGATAATTTCATTCATCTTCATTTTCACAAAAGGTCAAATAAAGCAATAGTGACCTCGCCAAGATAATTTTTAATCCAAGTCTATTTCCAATGAAATTAGTATTTACATTGTCTTAAGAAATTGCATTTTTATAATTATACACGTTCATGTAAAGTATTAGCGAAATTAAAACAGTTGAGCATCAAAAGCCATCATCGCACTTTGTGTAATCACCTGCGTAGTCAATGTATGCAATTTTAATAGATTCAATGAATGAGGTTTTAACATGCATACAAACATTGCGATGGCTATAGCAATAACTACAATACCCAAGTAAAACTAATAGGAACTTCTTTTAATGGCTAATAAAAAATAATACAAATTGCTAACTTCTTAATGATACATTGGCATAGTCCTGAGAAACAAAAGAAAACATCCAATAGCATTTAGAAACGAAAGAACAGGTAGCAATGATTAGAAAACACAGTTACTGCTAAATTCAATATTCTAGCTTTATTATTTATCCATTAATATTTATCGTAGGTCAAATATTTACTTTATGAAAAATATAGTAGGTACTATCATTTGAATGCAATGGCAATGAGAAATGTGCTGCCATATATGGGTGACTACGAGACTTAACCCTAACCCCAAATTTTTCTCGGACTTGCATTTAAGCCAAGGGGTGATTTTTTTCATGATAGATTTTGATGAAATACATCGGCTTGTATTCAGGCAGATACGGTAATTATTAAAGAGAAACACAGGTTATAAATTGATTTTTTTTAATACTTGTCAAAAGTATGTTACACAATGGTTGAGGCCCTAGACCCCGAGGACAGCAAGCAATAAATAATGTAAAAATTAACTATATAAACTCATTCAAACACTCAAGAAACTACAAATAAAAAACCCTCGGAATTTAGGTATCATTAATATATGTGTACAATATATTGAGAATTTTTTCCCACATTCAAAAAACAATGTGTAGTGGATCAAAATAAACCAAATACATTGGAAAGCTTTGGAAAAGTGAAATATGACAAAAACTACACAAAAAATATTATATGGTACAAAAAATGAAGATGCTCCATAATACAAAACTAAAAACGATGACCAGATATGCCAAACATTCCAGTATATATAAGCTTTAGGAAAAAAAAGAGGCTTCAGTTACCTTAGATTCATGCCAAAGAGAATATAATATCACATGTAGAAATATACTCAAAGTTTTAACAATTTAAACACAGCCCATTTTGTGATTATAGTTTTGGTATCCACAGACTAATTAATACGTAAATTTGTGCTATCTGTAATAAAAGCCCAATGCTGCTCTCTCGCCATCAACTTCTAGAAATTAATGGCATCCTATTTATCACATGTGAGAAAGAAAAAGAAAGTTATTGTGACAGGTATTGGTGTATAATCTCATAAAACAAAATATATTCATAATAAAAAATCCATGGGCACTTTGTAAGCAGAATGAACACACATTGGAGAAAATATTTTATAAGCTTTCATCAATGCATATCCGTCTTTTCCCTGTCATATTACAGATATGTGTTAACTCATTCAAACATAAAAAAATGAATATTAAAAAAATCTCGTTGTGCATAAATCCTTTCCTTGATGTCAAAGAAGTGTTGTCCTTTTCACAATACACAACAAAATTCAAACACCTGTAAACTCTGTCTCGGTATACCTAAATGCAATGAAATCCTCATCACCTTTCCTAAGTAAAAAAATGTCTTTCACTTTCTTGCCTCGCAGCTAAATAGCTTTATGTAAAAACTATCAGCTCACACAGAAATAAATTATATTTTTTTACACACTAAATTTCTCTATCTCAATGCATTACATAACTCAGAATTTCTTTGGCATTGGCCATATCAACAATGTCACTGGAGCATCCACTGCAAACTAGAAAATACAATGAGGGCCTCGAGTTCAAGCCCAGAGAACTAGCAATAAAAAAAACTGACTTATAACTTCATCTTAACACATTAAAGGACTAGATTAACAGGTGCACAAAGTAAGCTTCACTCAGTGATTCTATGCAACACAAAGGGTTCCATCAGGAACTTACTTCACTTAACCATTCCACAGCTCGTCGTGGGAAAGCTTGGCCTGGTTACCCTGTCTTTTATACTTGTTCCCAATTTGGTCCCCACCACTTTAGACCTGGAAAATTTTTTCAGGCTTCCTCATCTGAAACACACAACCTTAAACACGCCCTACAAGTGAAAGACTTCATTCTAAGCCAGCATGAAACATGCAACAAACTAATGCCTGTCTCGTTACAGGTTAACCAAAAGACTAGGAGAGATATTTTAATATAAGGGTTGAAAGAATAATCAAAGAAGAACTAGCGAGCCTATGATTCCAAAAAGTGTGAACCCTATTTATTACAATGAATCAACAACAAAAAGATCTGCACCTCTTTAAAGATTTATGGATGGAACTGTTAAAAAAATAAACAAAAAAACAAAGCAAGCTTGATCTTTACTTGCTTGAATAAGAAGCGATTATCCTCCTCTATCAATAAGATAAGACCTAATTTTAATGTCTTTTAGCATGGTAAATGTTTTAAGTAATTGGGAGATCTAGCTACAAGCCCCTTGGTAAAAATACAGTCCTTCAACGATTGATGTAGGTTTTACAGAGCATAGAAAGGCAGGCAATATCAAACACTTCCTCCACCTTTTCCTAAAGATGTCTACAAAGCCTTTTTCAATAATAACTTGGCACTAAGACTTGCTTGGAGAGAAAAATTACCAAGCACAGATAGTACCAATAAACTTTAGCCAATGAATTACATCAGGCCCCCTTTTAGAATAGATCAAACAACATTTTTTACCAAGAATGGATCGAAAAATACTCGGAACAGAAATTTCAACAATTCATAACTTTTTCCTCTTAAAATCGATACTCCTTTTAGAATTTTATCACCGAGAGAAATACATGGGAATACTTATTCTGTAGATGGGGAAAATTTAAACATATTAAGCACTTAACTTGATGACTTGTCCTTTCTTCATGATGGTGATTATTTTTAACAATGTTCCTATTCAGTGCACATATGCCTGAGGGCATTATTATTCTGCTATGCATGATAGTGACCAGCTTACATGTCTATGGTCAACACAAAAAAATCCACACCTGTTGCCATCAAAAGGCTTAGATCAAAATTTGAAAGTTTTCACTATTCATGGTGAAATGTGCTGAATAGATGGAGTGGACACAGTTGCATTGTCGTCTGGCCCTCCTCTACCTTCCTCCTCTTCTTCAAGCAATGCTGCTTCAGCTGCAATTTCATCTTCAGTCAACTTGCGAACAAAGGGTTCTTCATTCTCAAGGAAGACGTACCTACAAAGAATATCAAAGTTCATACTTAGATCACATATACTTAGACAAGGGATGAGCAAATTATGTTCTGTCATAAAACATTAACTATAGTAGTGCCTCAATTTTTGAGGGTTTTGTTTGTGGTTTCACTAATTCGATCAGAAATCATTGTAGCAATTTTCAATGCCTGCAAAAGTTAAATTTCACTTATTTGTGCCTGGCTGCAGCTTGTTCACTAAACACAGCATGATTTCCTCCAAATAGCAAAACAAGTACATACTACAGCAGTAGTATTGCTATGACACTTGTCGAGAACAATTGGGAGGAATGTTAAGTGTAATGCTTGCATGATGCTATACTCCCTGTGTCTTTGAGTTTGGGTGCAATACTGCAATCAAACTATGGCCCCAAAATGCAATGGTAGTGAAATGAGTCCCGTGAAAAGTGTGAGAAGGATGGAAAAAACTCATTTACATACCAAACTCTATTTTTCTCATAAGCTTTTAGTATTATTTAGTATATTTGCAGTTTTTTTATGCAGGGAATATAACCCCTTAGAATATGGAGGGATTACTGTACATCAAACTCGTGGAACTGAGGAAGCAATTCTTGGGATTTATTACTAATAATTTCATAACATAACATAATATAAAACGCCTTGGTAGAGGGGTGGCTAGTGCATCTAGCTCCCATTGCTAGGGTCTTGGGTTCGAGTCCCGCCTAGGTCATGGTTGTTTGTGATTGTCTTTGTTATCGTTATTGTTATATATTGTTAATCGATCGGCTGCAATGGGCCTCGTGCTGTAAGCTGGTTGTTTACAACTAAATAAATAAAATCTTTTCCACTGAAAATTTCTAAATAAAAATTAGTTCTATATTTTTTCATCTACACAAGAAGTTTTTATCAAATCTCCAGATTTAAAATTCTACCCTTGCAACTTCAAATATAGTTTGCCAGATAAAAATCTTGTCCAATCCTGACCTATAAAAACATTTCATAAGATTAACCTATAACCCACATCTGAAATCACAGCAGCACTAGGATATACATTTGATGGCAAGCTGATATCACATTTGCATTGAAGACATTCCAATCACTCAAGTGTTTTTCTCTCTTGAGACATGTTTGCTTGAAATGATCTTTTACATAAATAAAATTTGACAAAATTATGGGAAAACATCTGGCATATGTAGCTAATCCTCTAAGGTGGAACCTTAAAAATGCTAACAAAATGTAAAATCATTCTGGAAGCACAAAATGTTTCACAGGCTATTTTTTCCATCTAAAGCAGTGGTGCCCAACCTTTTTACATGGCAGGCCACATTGGTGGTTGAGATTCCTTTGGCGGACTGCATTGGAAGTAGTCAATTCTTCGGTGGGCAGGATTAGAGTTTATATTGGAAGTGACCTATACTGTGTTTACTCGATTGTAAGCTGACTTTTTTTTACAATTTTCATCGGCTGCAAAACATCCCTTAGCTTACAATCGAGTTAATTCTAAAAATCGGCGTAAAATTACATCATCTTTAAAATTCAACAGGATGTTCCGCTAATATAAATAGATGCTGCTCTCTAGTTTGCTGTGTATTACCTCCATGACTCTGGTGCTTCCTATCTCCTGATCATCTTGTTGGAGTGTTAAGAGGAAAATTTTTCTTTGTGGCCAATTTAAAAAGGTTTTTGTTGCTCCCAAAATGGGAGAAACATATTATCCGGCCAAATTCAAAAGAAAAGTAGTTGCGTTTACTGAGAAGGCATTAAATCTTACTGCGCAACGTCGCTTTGGTATCGATGAATCAAATGTGAGATGATGGAGAAGGATTTACAAGAATGCTCAAGCAAAAAGAAAACATTTGGTAGTCCGAAGCATGGATGATCTGGACCAATATGTCTGGGATCTAAGAAACAAAAGTTTACCTGTCACTATAGAAATTATTCAGACAAAGGCTCATGAAGTCGCCAGATATTTAAGGATTACAATTTAAAGCTAGCTGGTATTGGGTGGTTTTTTATACCAAGACGGGGATATTCTCTTTGCCAGTGTACATTGATTACACAGAAATTGCCAGCTTACTACAAAGAAAAATTAATGGCGTTTCAGTGTTATGTTATTAATTTGAGATGTGAGAAGCAGTACCTTCTTGGCCAAATAGGAAACGCTGACCAAATGCGTTTACTTTTTGATATGCCAGCAAACTACACCATTACACAGAAAGTCAGTCAAGTCATGAAAATACCTGCTTAAGGTTGCAAGAAACATGCGTCAGTAATGTAGGATTGCACTGCTGATGGACACAAACTTCCACCATATGTTGTTTTTAAGCTTAAGACTCTACCCAAAGAAATGTTTCTGAGGAATATGGTGGTGCGCGCTAATGAAAAAGGGTGAATGTCAGAGGATATGGTAACTGAATGAACACGAGTTATATGGCAATGTCAACCAGTAATGTTATTATGCCTTCCAAGCCTTTTAGTGCTAGATGCCTTTGCGGGCCACCAGATGGAAAATGTGAAGAATGTGCTGAAACAGGGGAGGACAGATTTGGCGATTATTTCTAATAGAATGACATCTGTACTTTAGCTTGTTAACATTAACAAGCCTTTTAAAGACAAAGTGAAAGGTTTTTATAATGATTGGCTATCCTGTGAAATCTGTATGCTAACGCCAAGTGGACGGGTCAAGAGAGCCAGTTTATCTCAAGTTGCGGCTTGGATGAATACAGCTTGGCAGGACATACCAAATGTTATTGTGTGTGCATTTAAAAAATGCTCAATTTCGAACTCTATGGATGGTACTGAAAATGATGTGGTATGGAATGAAGACAGCAACAAAGAAATGCTGATTGAAGAAGGAGAAGAGGCATCAGATGACTACACAGATTAAGTGTTTTATTTAATTACATGTTTTTTGTGTGGAATTTCACAGAAACAATAGGTGGACAGTGACACCACTATTGACAGTGTTTTTTGAATCATTGTGTATTATTAGAATAGTTAATGAGGGTAATTTTTATTATTAATAAATATTTATAAGCAAGAAGAGAAGAAAAAGTAATATGTATATTGTGTTTGTTCCTTGTTCCATGAGAGTTTTTGCGTGAACCTGCAATTTAAACAGTACCAGATAACCTGGACTCTTATTTTTACAGAAATTGGTTGCATAACACCAGTTACTAAGCGATGTATTGCGACTGCAATGACACCATGTCCTTAAATTCGCTTTTGTGGAGCACTCAATTTACAAAAGCCATGCTTATCAAATTGCGATATGTACTAATATTATCATCTGGTTTTCCACTGTTTTTTCATGAAACTGTGCAGATCTGTTAAATAAATGCAAAATTCACCCATATATGCCATACAGGAGAATCACTGATCTGGGTATAGGCAACTTGTAATACACATTGACTTTAGCGCTGATAAAACTGGGGTCGGCTTACAATTGCATAAATACGGTATACTCTGAGGTGCCATATAAGTGAAAATCAATTATAAAAAAGGTTTTTATGGTTAACATTTCTATATCAAAAGTTTTAACGTCAAAATTCTCATAAAAGTGTATGAATTTGCATGTTAAATTTCTCAAGTAGCTTTTTCATCATAGCTTCTAAAAATATGAATACAATTATTCTACCTTTTTCCTAGACTAGTAATATTTCCTAAAAATTATTTATGACTTGAGTTATTGGCTTATTTTATAAACATAATAGCATTTTATAAAATAGTTCTCAAAATAATAAAGTTCAACAGCTAAAAATTTTTTTCTTGGAATATGCTTAAGACTTACATAAAATGACAATGTAGCACCCTTAAGAAAGACTTTTGATTTAAAAGATTGATGTATTTAAGCAGAACTACTACCCTTGTTGAACTAGTAGTTTATTGTTGTAATTAAAAAAAATTCCATTTAGTGTTTTCCTAAATTTAATGTGCAAAAAGATATTCCCTCAGAAATATATTAAATTAGCTTTTCGTTGTAAAATAAAACATATTAGACACTGTGGAAATCGCAAAATAATGCAGATGAAGACAGAATTAGAAATGGTAAATGAAGAATAATGAAATTAATCACCTCCTCTCTTCAAACTGGAACATGAGACCCAGAGCCACATTAAGTGCAGAGCCATCATAATGGTGGCAGCCTGAATATCTGTACTGGGGCTTTTTGTCAAAACGGCAGCCTGCTGACTGTGCGCCCAGAGGGCCAAGACAGTCCCTTGTCAGGGCACACTGCACCCACGGCAACATGAGTTCCGAGTGAACACGAAGTGTGTTCAACAGAAAGAGAGGGCTCGTTTCGATCATTGGCAAAAAGTAATATGCAGCAGGCTCCGTGTGAAAGTATCCAAACATCTTCGGATGGGTGAGGGATGATACGGGATGCCGCGTGGCATGTGCCATTACACCGGGACCCTTAACGTTTCCTTTTCCTGCCACTTTGCTAGCCATTGCGCACAATGTTTTATAGCTGCCGGGGAAAAGGCGCTGGCTCACATCAAGAAAAAGGACAGATCCTGCTCTGTTAAGGGCATCCTGGAAAAAAAAAAATTAATTTCAAAGAGAGAGAATAGATGTAAAGTCAACACAGGCTAAATCTTTTAAACAGCATTTATTTTTGAGGAAATAATTTTTCTAATTTAAATACACTAATAATTTGCTCAACCATTTTACAACTACAATAGTTAATGAAGTTATTCATTTCATATAAGTCACAAGCTGACCTCCCAAATTCACTTGTAAAGCAAATCATTTTGCCCATTGAAACTGAATGGCACAAATTATATATTTTTAGAAGAATATTATTACTCTGCAAATGAACCAAATGCTTATCTACCTCATAGGATAATGCATCATAATATTTAAAAGAAATGGATTTTCATATACAAACTGCCATCTCATTCAATTGTTGACATCGTAACAACATAAATAAATAAATAAAATAAAGATACATAGAAACCTCCATTTAAAGAACTTCTGGAAGACAACACTTTTTTGCTTAAATTGCGTTATTCTATAAATGTTGGTTATCTACTGATGAAGCAAGAAATAGATAATTGATTACAACAGTTTTTCAGCACAAATACAAGCATAAAAAAACCTCCTAAGCAAGGTTTGATTCACATGTACGTAAATTAACAGCCTTAAAAAATTTGCCACTTTTTCATTTTTGGGATGGAAACGATTCCAAAAACAAAATATTCTGAATTGCTTAAAAATATTTTATCAAACATTTTAGGAAAGATCAAACAAAAATATGACAACAGAGGAACAATATGTCACATCACAAAAATTACCTTATATCAAGACAGACAATTACATGAGAAAAAAGGATACCAATAAAAACAAATGGAGTAGAAATTATTTTAGCTCTATTTTTTAGTTTGCAAAAGCTTCAAAAGAAACGATATTTTAATTATAATCAACCTTTAAAAAACAAACTCTTATCACTCTTAACAAAAGTAAAACTGAATCATGAAAAAACATTTTACATAAAATGCATAGTCATACATACTTAACGACCAGTTCCAGTACCAGTTTGTAATATTTTATAAACTTAATGAAATCTTCTTAAAAAAAGAAAAAACTAAAGGTGAAGTCATTTTTAATTTTAATAATTAAATTTCAACTTAAATACTTAAATTGCAATAATGAGAGGTAATGATGAAGAAACCATATTTATTCTTTATTTTGAGGAAGAATTTTATTCCTCCGCTCTTCATATATGAATCCCACCTCACTAAACATCCTTTCACTGGGTATGCTGCTTGGAGGGGATGACAAGTAACGCCTGGCCAATTTTGACAGTTCGGGATAGATAGCTGCATTCTTTGCCCACCAAGTTAAAGGATTTTGTTTATGAGAGATGTAACGACATTTAAGAAAATTTTCAAATTGCATCTCTTCTTTAGAATAAGACGTATTATGAAACTTCTTGTTTTCTTTCATTTTCAAATGAAATTTCATCTAAACAAGCCCACACATCTTGAATTGTATCGTCATTATTTTTCTCTTCTTCTTCTGTAAGGTCTCTTGGTTTATTTTCATTTTTTTCTTCATTTTCAAATATTGCAGACAGACTTTTCATTTCTTCTATAATCCAATTTTTAGCAATAACACGTATATTGGGTTTTAAAAATGTAAGTTTGTAACGTGGATCCAAAATAGTAGCAATCACATACAATTTACTTGATTCGACATTATGAAATCTATCCTGCAAATATTTTAGCAATTCCTTTTTTATAGTTACAGTGCCTTCGTCATTTTGATTTTGCTGAGGAAGCACTCCCAAGCAGCTAAATTTGGAATCACCATCGAAATAAGAGCTTCCTCTAAACTGGCTTCGACTGTGACATTGAAAAATTGTTTCAATAAGATAACTACATTTTCAATCAACTTCAAATTGGCAGCATTCAAGTTGGGTATGTTGTGATCTGATGAATATAAGGTGATGGCCTGCTTTTGTTCAAATATTCTCTTCAACATATTATACGTTGAATTCCATCTCGTTGTTACGTCTTGTACCAATTTGTGTTGGAGAAGCAAAAAATTTGTTTGTATTTCCTTCAACCTTGTACAAGCAACCTGCGAGTGATTAAAATGAGTTACGATATTGCGGCACTTTGATATTAAGTCTGAAATAGATTTTTGTGAAAACATGCTATCATGAAGTACCAATTGTAGAGTATGGATGAAGCAAGACTCATTTCTCAAACCGGTAATATTTGCCCCACTTATCATGTTACGTGCATTGTCCCGAAGCAATAGGTTTATATTGTTTTCAGCATTTAAGTTCCTGAGTTGTAGCATTTCGCTTAATGCATGACTAATGGCACGGGAAAATGGCGAGCGTTTAAAACTATGCACATATTTTTAAATTTCTGGGTAAGCCAATGCCCACTGAGGCTTAAAAAAACTTTCGTTATTTTCTAAACAGGTCCATACATTGGATGTCAAGGAGATCAAATTCAATTGTGATTTTTCAATGTCAATTAAATTCTGAATTTTTGAACAACATTTATCATAAATAGTAGGAATAATATTATCTAAAAAAATCTTCTTGCTGGTATTTGGTACCGAGGTTCCAATGATTTCACAAGATTAATAAATCCAACATTCTCAACTGTACTAAAAGGCTGGTTGTCCAGAGCCATAATTTCACCAATTTTATACGGAATTTCACTTGCCTTAAGATTACTAATGTCCCATAATTTGACTTTGTCCAAACACTGTGCCAACGTCTGCTGTTTAACTGGATGTGAATTTCCCATACTCGGATTATCTAATTTTCTTTTCTTATTATCAATATCGACTTGATTCTACTCATCTGAATGTTTTAAACGTAAATGTTTCATTAATGTCGATGTTCTGTAGGTTTCTGCATTTTTTCCACCTCGTGATAAAACTGAATTACACAATTTGCACACTCCTTTCATCTCGTCGTCAGATGACACTTTAAAAAATCTCCAAACTGAACTCATTATTCCAAGGGTACAGACGAAAACAAATAAAAATAACCTGACCTAGGTTAGACGCAAACTGATAGACTTTACGAATTAAAAACAGAAGGCGTGCCGGTGTGCATATATCTACTTGGTACATGGAAATCACAACCATAGGCTGAGTGTGAGTTAGTAAGCTGGCCTATCAGTTGTTAGCAAGGCAGAATTTTTAATTTACTATGGCGCCTCATACTAGGGTTGTAGAAAAGGTGATGTGAAGGAAAAAGGAATACCATTTAACAAACCAACCCGGTTTGGGTGAATATATGATCTAAAAGTTGCTTACTCGGGTTGAGTTTAAATTTTAGAAAGAAGGCATAACCCAAGTTATGCCTTCTTTCTAAAATTTAAACTCAACCTGAGCAACTGCAACTTTTAGAATATCACAGTTAAAATGTGAAAATATGCATTGATAGGCCTTAGTCAAGTAAATTAAAAATTTCGCCTTGCTAAACAGCTGATAGACCAGCAGGCCAGCTTACTAACTCACACTCAGTCTATGGGTTGCGATTTCCATGTACCAAGTAGATATATGCCGCCATTCGCATTAGAAAATAAACCATACCTGGCCGGGTAAGTTTTCTTTGCTTCCCAGGTACACGATACCCGGCATTTTTAAGACCCGATGCATCACTAATTTAAATACATATTTTTTGTTCCCAATTGTGTTTCAGGCACAGAGATCTTGGCCAATTTAATCTTTTAGAAATGCACATACAGAATAAGCTGCATGCTTGTTCACAATTGCATAACTTTTATGCTGTGATTGGACATTTTTTTAAATTTACAAATATCAGCAGTAAATACAGTGCAGTAAATGTCATAGCATGGTACATAAGCACGAAGCTTAAATGTGATTGGTGGAATATGGACCAATAAACGATTGTGAAAGACTAATATTAATATGACAAGAATTTTGGTTTGATGGATCCTGTTATCTTTCATAATGTATTGCTCTCAATCTTATAAATGACTTATGACGTATCAGGTGGCCACTCATAACTCCATGTCATCCCCATTGGGTAAATGAATGGAATGGCAATACATTATTTTCCGCCTTTTCAATCATCTGCTAAGATCCATAATAGCTATCAGGAGAAATTCTGACAAATCAATAAGACTGTGCTTGGAAATGCATGTCTGCAAAATATTAATTCATCTGACTAAACTTGGAATAAACTATTTAAAACTTCTCTTGTTGCACTTATCAATTTCGATATTATGTAAAGCAATAACATAACTATCATGTATGTTGGCTGTATGGAGGGCTGAATTCAGCAAGAGAGCAAATGCGGGTGGTATCAGTAATTCCACTATAGTAACAGGATTTGTGAATTATAAAAAGTTCATGAGACGATAATAGAAATGAAAATGAATTTATCAAATCAATGTTGGAGAAGTTATGCCACATACAATGATGTAGCAAATTTTTGGAGTGTAATGCAAGACAAAATATCTTTGGTTTCAAACATTAATAACTGAGAATACAATAGCAATTGCCTATCAAATAAAAAATATTAGTTCATAAAAAATAATTAATACACAAAAATTACAATTCAAGAATGTTTTTCTACATAATTATTACTCTCATTTAGGAACTCAGAATAGTACCCACATTAGTCCTTCCCTTGACATTAGCCATATGCAATTGACAATTAGTACAATCCTAATGTTAACAAGACTACTAGAAACAAAGAAAAGGCTGTACAATTTTTAATCGACAGTACACCATCTTTTTGAACTTCACATGCTTGTGGTTCATGAATTTGCACTATGTGACAAGTTTTTTTATGACCATTACTTCAGTTTCACACCGATTATTTGCATTTCGCATCATGCGTTTGTGATGCCAACAAGCATGAACTCCCTCTACTTTTTTGTTTTGAAGTTCAGATTAAACTTTGGAACCCTAGAAAAGGACATTATTATTATATTAATAATGCTCATTATTAGCAGTTTTCAAAGTAAACAAATGTAATAACTCTTGACTTAATTATTTTGTAGCTCAGTTTGAACTTCACCGCCAACGCCGCTATTTTTGATGATGAAACTTGAGTTTAAAATTTAAAGAAACGACATCATTTTGGAATGTAAGATTTCTATTTTTGTTTTGTTAGGGTTTCATTTTTACTTTCTTCATAGTTAGTATAGGGGAAAGTATTGTTTTTCATGAAAAAAATCGATTTCGAGATTTCAACGGAAATACACGTTTTGACCATTTTCTCGATGATGTTTGTGTGTGTGAGTTTTTTTGTGGGTGCTCTAACTCAAAAACTATTAATCAGGCCAATGCAAAATTTTTAATTTAACATTTTTATGAAAGTCACAAAAACTGATTAGTTTTTGGTAAAAATCGGTCAACCGGAAGTGGGTGTTTACTCTTGTCACTTATCTGTTATTCTGAAATATTTGCTTTAATATTTGATATATGTAAAAATGTATTGGAATAAACGCTGTAGGAAATTTAATTTTCTATAACCTTTGTTTGAAACATTTTCCCATATAATACATTGTTTAAGAGATATCTTATATTTTTAGCTGCCACCACCACCATGCTACCTACCGACGACTATTGTTAACAATTTACGCTTAGTTACATCTTAGTAATGCTCCTTTTTTTTTCTTTATTGTTGGAGCTTTGTGGCTATAACTAATATCAGAGATATTAAGAGACATCTTATAGTTTTAGCTGCCACCACCATGCCACCTACCGAAGACTATTGTTAACAATTGATGCTTGGTTACATCCTAGTAATGCTCCTTTTTCTTTTCTTAATTGTTGGAGCTTTGTGGCTATATCCAATATCAGAAGGCTATGGTTTGAGTTTATTTCTGTTCTCTGCAAAGTCTAAAATTTTCTCGCAGTTTCTTAAAATATTTATTTTTATGTAACCTATTTGGAATTTCTAGAAATACTACAGGTATGGCGAAAGTCATGTGGTAGCTACATCCAATTTTTTATTACGAATTTTTAATGTAAATCTAAGAATTGCTATCACCTTGTATCATACGATTTTCTGCAGCGTATTTTGAATGCGATTACTAGAAGAGACGTTACTACTTTAATGCTTCATTTTCATTTTTTATGACTATTTTGAACAATTAAAAGAAATGTTATCACTTTCATATGATAGTTTTTGATTTTCTGTTATGCATTTCCAACATAATTAATAAAAGAAATTATACCACTTTTTAATGCTAGTGTTTTTTGTGGCTTGGAAATGTTTGTTGCAGAACCTAAGAAAACATCCATGCATCACATACTCAAAATTCTATTTCAGTAGTTCATCAATTTAAATTAAAAGATTTCCTTGGAATGAACAAAAGATCGAAATTTGCATGTGAAAATGTGCTGGAGGTAAATTGCACAACTGCTGAAAGATGTATAATTGCTTTGAAATGCTGGGTTTTAATTTGCTATTAGGCATTTTGACGATAATTAAAGAATTTTTTCACTTTATGATGCTAGGTTTTCATTTGCTGTTACGTTTTCTTTTATTTTCCATTAAACTGCATTATATATGATAAAAAGTGAATTTTTTAGGTTGACTTGGAACCGTACTTCCATTAATATATTGTCTTAAGGGAAAATAGGACTTTCACTTCGTGAATTTGCATTTCACGTCAGTATTCCGGAGCCAATTATTCGCGAAGCTCAAAAAGGTGGTGTAAAATCATTGAATCAAACCAGAATTATGATGTGATATTTCCTATTCCCAGACTGGGTTAAGTGGTTGGGGGTTGGATTCATTCCATTATCCTCCCCCGGATTGGGTGAAGTGGTTGCATTCATTCCATTTTCTTTATTTAGCTATCATTCACTTTCGACTGTTTTGTAAATTACCCGTCTTTATCTAAAATGGCGATTAACTGGACACAAGTACATAGTTCTACTTCTCGCCACATAAGGAACCACTTCAAGGTGAGGGATATACTGCACTTCCTCATTTAGATCTCATTAGCTACTCTGTATTTTATGCGTTAACAAATTTAAAGACATTTTGTTATACACACTTGCCTAAAATGCTGTTGGTTAAAACTAAGTATGCTGAACAATCAATGAGTTAGTCTAAATGCTGAGAGGTGCATATTGATATGGCCGTCATAACAGCAAGCACATACAACAACAATAACAATGGTGACAACTGTCCCATTTCAATGAAGTCAGAATTTATGAAGGCATTAGAAATTCATTACACTATACGAAAGTAAAATAACAAATCAAAGAATATTAAATCCAACAACACAACAATATTTAAAGAGAAAATTTCTAAGTAATTGTGGATAAACATTAAATGTGGGAATGTTAAATTAGAGATTCCTTGCATCTTGGTGTGGCAAAATTTGAGTAAATAAATAATATTCCTAAAGATGTGAGCATTAAATATTGGAATTTACAAGTACTAACCTGAATGAGAAGAGGACGATAAGCTTGCAGCCTGTCATCTTCAACATGGGACGGGAATTGGCTATAGTCAAAATTGATGACACTGCAACGGCTGCTGTTGCAGTGTTTCACCAGCTACAAAGTAAGAGCATGTTGAATAAAAAATAAATGCATAAAAACATTTTCTTATTTAAGTTTACTATTCCTAAGAAAACAAGGGATACATCAGCATCATCACTTTCTCTTAATGTTTAAGTTTGAAGCTGAAATGAAGATTCTCTCTGTAATTATTTGAACCCCAAAAATTAATGTTATTTAAATGCACAATCAGAATAAATCACCATATTTTATGTTAAGCAAAAGATATTAAAAACAACAAATGATTGAAAAGAAAAGTCATAACACAGAATGGTTAAGCATAAATACAAGCGATGTACTAAAATTAAAATAATTTTGTAACATTTCATCCAAAGAGGATAAATTTTGCACTGTACCATGTGACTAATTGTTACAGGCAATCTTCGTATAAAAAAAGGAACTACTTGAGAGATCAATAGTTAATCTTTGCAATTAATTCAGTTCAGAATTTGGTCGACATTTTAAAGGTTACATTCAATGGAACTAAGTCAAGCTAAATGTTTGGAATTTTATTTCACTTGGAATTATGGAAAATGATTTTTTCATGATGAAATAAATAAGCAGGTTGTAGTTTTACAAATGAGTAGCAAAATTGAAACCCAAAGCAAAATTCAGATATAAATATCATCATATAAAAATGCCAATGATAAGTTATGCCACTCACCTTTTCTAATTCATACTGTCCTAGTCCAAGATTGTATATTGATAAAGAGTGATTGGGAAGGAAATGCTGAACATTTCTTGCAAATCCAATTCCATGCTTTTCTTGATCTTCTGACACCTACAATAAGAAATTATGCAACGTTTTCCTTATACAGTCATTATTTTGATAGCATATTATAAACACCTGCACACACAAGATATTTTTATGCAAAACAATGTTTATTCTGTTAAAAAATTTTCACCCCATGCCTTGATTCAACTCATGTATAGTTAATGCCACTTGCCTAATATATACTGTCTGATTTGTTTACCTTGTTTTCATCATAAATCTACTAGATATATATCTGAATGGTTTTCCCTGGACGTTTTTAATTTATCTTGTTTAACCTGTTTTTATCTCTTATCGAGTGTTCTAATACAGGTTTAATTTATTTGTATACTAACTCCTTCACTGTCTATTTCCTTTTCGATTACTTGTATACATGTTTATAAGCTTTTTAAAGAAATTGTCAACATTCTCCATTCTAAGTCTAACGCTGTATCATGAGTTTTTGCAGTAGTTGAGCCAAAAAATACTTCCTCCACTTAGATGGTATTTGAGGATACGAAGAGTATGGGTTTTAGGACGTATAACATTATATTTTGAAAGAGAAATCTTAAGCAGTAAAAGAGCAAATCACAAAGGAATCAGTAAATAAATACTTGTTTATTATACATTAAAATTTGCTCAATTAGAAGACCTGTATGAAAAGCTTACAATATTAAATACTAGCAATTTCTCCCATCATGAAGACGGAATCGACCCATTAAGAATATTTTACTTTGCTAAGGCATAAAAGTTCTCAAATATCTGAATCACAAAAATTTATTACACAACCTGTATATATTATGGGTAAAAATATGAAGAAAATACGGCCCTGCCTGCGTGAGTTTTAGCACGAAACACGACGTGGAAGCAACCCTAATGAAATATAAATAATTGGTATAAGTGAAAAGTTGTACTATTTTTAAAAAACTTACATGTGTAACGATTAGAGGTAGGGTTGTATTTTTTAAGACATCTTCAGGATAGAGACGTGGATTTTCAGTGAATCCAAGAAGCATTAAATATTTCTCATCAGCAACTAACCGCTTCTCCTCAGCATCTTTTAAGTTTTCCTGAAATACAAACATACATAAATTAATTAAAATCTTATTCCAAAGGTTTCCAATATAGATATATCACTTTATTATCACACCATTAATATGCTGCGAGTATTTCAAATGATTAAAAATATAAACACCAATAAAACAGTAAAATTTACCTTTTCACGCAAAACAAGCATCTTATACTTGAAATTTACAACTCAAATTGTAAAGTGCACTTTAAATACAAATAAAAAATTGAGAACTTACCTTGAAATTTTTTAAGTTGTTCAGCTGCTTGTGGGTTTCAGTCACAATTGTTTGAATTGATGGTCTTTGATTACCAACTAAGCAAAGAAATACACTGGATCCAACAATGCAAATGAGGAAGAGTACAAAGTTCTTGGTCCTCATTGGTTGTAGCATGCACTACCGATGGTGTTAGGGGCATTGAAACTCTCACACCAAAATTCAAGGCGGAGAGCATGTGATCATGACTACGGCACTCCTACAACTAGAAAAAACATCACGTATATGAACAGATACACGAAAATTAAAACTTAACAAGTAATATTTACGTTCAATACTTCAAGAAATTCACCTAAATAAACTAACAGTAAATCTTTCGATTAAAAAGATAGTGGATATACTTGTTACATAACTGTAACATATACTAGTGTGTGAATGAACTCTTAGCATCAAAAGCCAAGGAACATATGTAATCGACGACAACCACACCTTCAAAGCATATACAAGCTTGTTACGCTAATTCCACACAATATATTACGCACATTGAGTAAATAAAACGTTAAGTCATCTTCGATTCATTAAATGCAATAAAAATTACGTAGTTTCAATAAGAAATTGATTAACCAATTCATATATCTACAACTCAAGACGGCCGTTCATATCGACGAACCCTGGTGGCCGAAGTTTTAAGTTACATTATTGCTTTCGCGCCAATGCATTTGTATTTGCTTTAAAGAAATGCACGAAACTAAAACGACAGATTTTTGGATTATACTTGATAAAAGTTATGTAGAGCATTACCCTTATCGCTGGTTAATAAATTTATACCGAAATATAAAAAGACTCAAAAGATAAATCAGATTAATAGAAATAATGAATGAAAATTAAAAAGGTGCCTGAAAAAATCAGAAAGCGATGAGTATTAGCACAGAGAAGTAGACAAATTATGAAGGAGCTAGTTTACCGATATGGATACAGTATAAGGAAAAACTTAGAGCTGAAAAAGTGGCAATGAGTATGGTCGGCACTTAAAACAGTGCGGCATAACCCGGGGCGTAACGACTTTGTAAAAAAATCGCTATAAAATTATTTTTATATGATTGTAATTTTTTATTGATTTTTTCGTTTCAATTCTGAGAATACGTTGTAAAATCATTTATTTTTAAATGGTTTTAATTTTAATTGATTTTTTCGACTTTTCAGTCCTGAAAATTTCTCTATCCACTCATCAGTTTCCATTTTGCATGCTTCTGGATTTTCTACTTAGGGAAGTAATACATATTTTAATCTCTTATGGCCATATAAGGCCGTAGTTAGTGCATTTATTAACTTGAATTTTGGAGAAGATTAACTTGGAGCGTAAGTTTTCGCAGTGCTGTTCTATGATGCTAATACCAGCCACAACGCAGTTCAACCGGAAAGCTCAACTGACTTTGATGAAGATCTTTCATTTGACGACAGTTAATGGCAATGCCAAATATTCAAGAACAACCGAAAATAGATTATGTAATCCGGATTTTTATAACCTTGCTGTGGCTATTGGAGATACTTAAGACAAGTATTTCTTAAGTGTTTGGTCTAGAATTTTTTCTGTCATAAGACGAGCTCGACAATTCCTTGTTGAATATCAAAAATATATCATCAAAACTGTACATACATTGCTATAGATTTATGCCAGCCTTTATTAAATCCAATAGTTTCCTGGTGTCCATACAGTTTTAAATCTCATCTTTAAAAACAGTGCTTGTTGATTGCGAGAGAATTTTGTCACAAAGGCTTAGTCAATAAATTTGTTATATTTTTTTACAATTTTTGGTGAATATTCATTGATTTCTGGTCTATTAAACTTTGTGAGTCTTCTAAGCAATTTCTCCGACCCCCCAAGACTTCATGAACGCCCCACTGTTCTTTATCGAGGCAGCTCTTTCTTGACACAAGTGAGTTTATACAAACTCAAAATATGAGCTGATAGAAGAATAAATAAGGTTTCGTGAAAGTTACGCCCTTCAAAGTCCATGAGTGAGATCTGATATCTAGTTTCCTCCTCCAGTGGAAAAAATTGTGGAACAACTTTAATTTCAAAATTACATATTTGATAAAGGAAATATTTCGGGAATTCACAGCAGACAAGTGGAAATTAAGTGGAAATATTTACTTACAAAACATGGAACTTTGATGACAAAGGAGAGGGAACGATCCGTCATTTTACCAGATTGAACGTTTTTTGCAGAATTTAAACTTAACATTAATTTAAAGACTTGTTGTATTTTAAAAATATTTTTGACTTCCGTGAGCAACTTTTTCGCAATGTTGCCAAAAACCTGTAATCGATAGAGTTTTAAAGGTAACTATCAAATTTCTCGGTTACTTTCCAATTCTAAAAAAATATTATTTCAGGAATCCGCCGAAGAAAGATTTTGTAACATAGTATTCCTCTAGGTGGAAAAGCAACGACGATGAAATCGATAATAAAAAGCTATATGCATTTTAGTGCCAGCGCCGACTTGCCCAATAAGGAACGGCTAGAAACTTTCGATAAAATATCTTTGCAAGAATTGATTTCTCTATCGTATTTTATTTAATATATTCAAGTTATTTTGGGGATTCATCCATATTCCCGAAGTTTTTCGGCTATTTTCAATTTCTTAGTCTTGAAACAAGGGATGGATCGGCTTAACATTTAAGATGTGTGAAAGAAAGGATGGATTATTTGAATATCGTTTCTCAACGGAAATATTTCAAGAATAATTACTGTTTCAAAATAGTTTAACCAAATTTTATCGAAGTGAATGGATGTGGTCCTTCGAGCCTTAAAAATATTTTAGAGATTATTTGGACAGTATTAATGGCAACAACGAATGAGAAACGAAGAGTTGTGGACTATATTGCATTATCTATATGCTGGAACCGGCAAGAATTATCCTGCAGTTACGTACTATTCACTCTTTCCCGGTTTTACCAACATTGCGATAATTTACAGCTGCGTTGCTTTTTGCGATCGATTCGTTTTAACTTTGCAACTTTATTAAATACAAAATATTATTCTCTTGTGTTATTGTAATTCACTAGTTCAATGTAAAACAACTATGCCTTCACGATTATGATCCCAAAAATAAGATTGCGAAATGGAAAACGTGAGAGCACATGGCGACACGTATCAGTAGCGAACACAGGTACTATATCCAAAAGCCGTACCAAGGTTATGAAAAATCATATGTATATTTCGGTTACGATGCAGTCATCTTCAGTGGTGACTCACCGAAAATGGATTATGAAAAATAATTTTCGGCGTATCAATCCTGAACACGGCTGAAATGTAACCGAAATGCGCATCTGTTTTTCAACATAAACGTGTCATGGCTATTGGAGATAAGTACTTATTTTTAAAAATTTTGTATGCTTAGGTGTTTATTCTTGAGTCTGTTTTCAGTCATAAGAGATAATGATAATTCGCTTGGAAACCAAATGTCAGAATAATCTATCTTTGGAATTCCACGATAAGGCTGTTTACCAGACAATTTATCGATGATTACTTAACTGGGAGAGGTTTTTGGTGAAAATATAGATGTTCCAGCCGTTGGAATTTCTTTAACGACCGATGATCCACGTCGTCAGATAGCTTGGAATAGGTTAGAAAGCATAATAAAAAATTATATGCGCGGACGTCTTTCCAAATATAATTCGATATAGCTTAATCCAATAAGCTTCTGAACGGCTTGTGCGATATAATTTTGGAAAATCATTCGCTCAATCCGTCTCGCCATTCTATATTACGGGGATTAAAACCCACTATTATTCCAATTATGCGTAAAATTATTAACTATGATAATCATTAGTAAGGAGGCGTCGAAGAGAGACATCTGAGTATACGTTAGGCGAAACGTTGAAAACATATATTTATATGCTACATATTTTGCCAGTTTTATTTTCACTCATCTCTTACCACTGCCAACTAACGCGTCTTCAGCTATTATAAATACTGGTTTCACAATGAAAATGAAGATAAATATGCACCAGTCAAACTAAAAAGTAACAGTATTGTTGATGAAAAAACGGGGAAGGCGAGCACCTATGGTTAATTATTGAAATTAAGGTTTTTTCCACCTTAACATAAAAACACCGGTGTGAAGCAATTGAAGGATAGAGAATTGATGTAGAGAAGAGAAGTAAAAGAGGAGAGAAACAGAACACGTATTTACTGGTTTTCGGGTGATTTAACCACGTCATGGACCACGCAAACACACGTCGATTTAGGCGAAGTTACTTCACGCAATAAAACCTCATTCTATTTAGTTTTCCGGATTTTAGAAGCGTTCTGAATCGTATGCATGTATTCAGATTTATTACTCTGGAATTTTTTGTATTTATTATAAATTGTCTATAAGCTCCACGCATGGAGTCAAGTTTTAAATAAATTAGAATGCCGAAATATCGATGAAATATTATATTTACAGAACACTTGGTATTCTCAAGTTTATTGCTAAAATTTGAATTTGCCATGGCCTAGGTCAGGGATGGCCAATCTGCGTCTCAGCAGGAGCCACAATACTGCAATGGACACCACTGAAGAGTCGCAGTAACATTTGATGAGTTAATAAAATATATTTAACAGATAATGTAGCTGCTGTCGCTTATAATAATAATAACAATAATAAAATAAATACTCTTTTATTTAGTGGGACTTCTGGCAATCTTCGACTTGAACAGTTTCCTTACGAATTTTAATCGGAAAATTACGGTATATGTAAGGTAGCCAAAGTTTCAAAGAGCCGCATGCGGCTCCGGAGCCGCCGGTTGCCCCCCCCCCCCTAGCATAGGTGATGTTAGGGCTCACCAAGACGTAGAACTCAAATTTATATTTAGAAAATCCAGCAAAGTAACTTCGTTGTCATTCGATTAATTTGAGACAGAGTCGTCAAGATAATTTTCTAGGTTAAAATTTTGAGGTACTAAACATTAAATACCCAAGAAAGTTTTAGAAATGCCTTTTTGAAGAGAGTGACTATTTTCTGTGCAATCTTCTCTTAAGAATTAGAGACGGTTTACGAAGAGGGATAATGCCATTTTCGACCTAGTCGTTCCAAAAAATAGTTATTTCTACAATCTTATCTTGCTAGCCCTCTTCAAGATTGTTTGTAGAGTTAATCTGGAGAGCACTAGATTGCACAAATGTCCCAAAACTTTATCTTCGTCCGCAGAGATAGCACGGAGATCTTTGGGAGAACGCGTAATGGAACTCCCGTTGTTGGTGGGTAGAATGGATTATTGATCATACGCAGCGTAAGCAGTTTGGTGCAGAGACCCCAACGAACAAAGGAAGCGATAACGTACGATTCTGAAATTCCGCAAGGGTGGCGTATAATTTATTAATGTGTTAAATGAAGTTAAGTTTGTGTGCCACATACATAACGAGAATTATAAATGCGCTCTTCGCGTTTATGAATGCTACCAGGGACTCCATCTTAAATTATATTTAAAATAAACTTTTTTATCAAAAGATATATTAAACCCCAGAGGTTAGTGAGGGAAAGAGAGCTTAATAATCATAGCTACCGTCATCTGTTACGCGTAATATTGCCTCCGAGTTCAAATCACGCCTAGCAAAGATGAAATTATGTTGTCATTAACGCTTAAACCGCAAAATAGATTCGAAAATATTTGGAAAAGACTAACGTGTACATAATATTTTCCACAAAAATCTGTAGAACTAAAGTCGCCTACGAGGATTAATTATCAGCCGCAATACTGTTTGCGTTAACACTTGTCAAGTAGAGTAATGATGATTTATTAAGCAACGAATGCGCACGACAGAGAATTAATGGCTATTCCTTCTACATATACGAGAAAAAATATATAAAACGTGAATAAATGTCTGAAAATACCGTGGGTTGCATTTTACGAAAATAAGTTTTTTTTACAATATGTCCATGCACGCTTGGCACATATTATTTAAATGATATAAAATATATAGATCTCGTTCTTCTAGGAGATATAAAAGCAGGATTTCTCCGAAAAACCAACCTCCTTTCTCCCTTAATTTATTCCTTATGGATCCCGCACATAGTGTACAGTCATCCCAGTAATGGAATGTTCCCCACATCAAGTGCGAGGAACTTTATAGATCCGGGAGACTTCTCAGAATGCTTCACCAGATTTTTCCCTGCGATAATTTTTTGTTTGTTTTTCCTTTCCGTTGATTTTCACGTGCGATTATTCACGTAAAATTCCAGATGAAACATGTGATTCCTATCTCATTTTTACAACGCACTTGGCGACCAAGAATTTCTTCTTGGTACATGAATCAGTATGAGTTCGAAACAGCTTCGAAAATAAGCAAGATCAAAAAGATTTTTTGCAATCTGACTGAGGGGAAAAAATCAGAGGATCCCCGCTGAATGAGTAAAGAATCTCCCAGAGTCGATTAACGCCCTATCCGCCTTCTTACAAACTGCATGTCATAATTCCATATTAAGTTGGAATTAAAACTTCAAATTTTTCCTTATGATAGGAAAGCGTGTCTTCGAAATGTGTTGTTTTGATCGGAAAAAAACCTAATGGATTTCATTATAATCACGAAAATTTGTGAAAAATGAGGATATTTTGAGTAATATACGATATACTATTTTAGAAATATCTAAGTTAATTAAGTCGTTAGATGGTACTTAAATATGGTAATTCATGCTTAGAACGGCTTGTCTTTCGTTTTCACAGCAGTTAGATCTTTATATGTATGTACATCAGAAGATCGATAGCATCGAATCGACCGCCCCATCAGTTATCATTCATTTTCTTTAAGTGGATTAGATTTATTTTATGAAAATTTTGACTTATCGACCGTTTTTCCAAAATTCGACGCAAATAATATAATCCACCTCTTTTATAATTTTAAAGAATATTTTCCAGTTTAGAGAATTCGGGTAAAACACGAAAAAAATGCACTTGCGTCGATAAAAACTGAAGTGAAAATTTAAATTGCCAAAATGCGGGTTAAACTAATTTTGAACGCATAATCAGACGGACGAAGAAGTTTGTAATGAACTAATACCTTCAAAGACATTGGTAGTTGTCATATGCATTTTTTTTTGGGAAGCATAAGCACACCGGATTAGATCTTAAATTGGATTCCAGGAACTTATGTCGCAAGTTGGATTTTTTTGCTGCAGGCTCTGGGTGCAGCAATGAGACTGCTTGAGAGATGCAGCTTTGCCCTGAGATTAAAAAGCAGCAATTTCCGTCGACTTGGCAAAGTTTCAAGGCCCAGAAGAAGATGATGGGCGACTGCTGTTGCAGAGAGTACAAATTCATATTCTTATAATACGTGAGGACTTAACGGGCAAACATTTGAAGCCATTAGTTTTTGTAGAATTTTTACTACTCAACCAAATGCATGAGTGACCTGGAAAAGTTTTTTCATTTTGGAAAAAATTTCGAATATTTTTGAAAATTTTTACTAGTATTAGATCACCCTTTTTCTTGTCCTTGCATTGTCTAAGACCTAAGATGATTCCATATTTTCAATTTTTTATTTTCAAGTGCTAATTTTCTAAATATAAAAAAAACAACCTGTTTGTAAAGTCATTCATCAACTCTTCATTCATTCTTTTGCGGAGAGCACTCATACTGACGCGAAATATACAGAAATGTGTATATTGCGAAGCGGCGAGTGCATTAAGATTTTATCGGCATGCTTAGACTTCCCATACAAAATGATATTTTATATTCTCATTTAAAAACTACGAAAAAGGCATAAGGCACTCAATAAAAACGGCAGATTTGACCCATTTTAGACAAGAGCCATAAATAAGGAATTGTCTTGGGCGATGACAACTTATTTAATCGCACCAGGAGATGGATTCCAAGCGAAATATACATTGCGATAATTTTTAACGCTCTCACCTAAAATGGGACAAATACTTCCACATCATGTGTTTTAACTTAGCCACTGCAAACTAAACTCACAACTATGACTGGGAATCGAACCCAGGTCTTCCACTTACCGGGCGGATATTCTACCACTGAACTACTGTATCACAGTAAATTTCCTGTTTCAGAACCCGAATGTTTTCTTAGGTTATGACCTCCTGGTGGTACAATATTCGCCCGGCAAGTGGAAGACCCGGGTTCGATTTCCGGTCAGCAGTTTGTTTCTCCAGTTTCCAAATTTCTCAACATTCAAGCTTATGCCTGTAGCATAAGGATCCATTAATTCCAACTCAACTCACAACGAAACTATTACATCAAGAACGGTGCATTTGGTAATCGTCGAATATGCACAACAATGCCCATTAAATCCAGGTCCGTATTGATTACGTGCAGGATTAAATGCCTTGAGATATTAACAGTTCTTCGTATAATAAATATTGCAACTAAATTTTAAAATTCGCTGCAAAATATAGAGTGCAAAGTTTATCATATTCGCACACTTCTGATTTGTACGATAATCACTGTTCACATTAACTGTATTTACGCGGGGAAAATATTTTCCCGCAGTTTATCTCATAGCAACAGTGCTGCTGCTTGGCGGGAGCTGGGCGCAAAACTCGATATATTGCAATGTCAAGCTTATTTGGTATTATTTAGCGCATACATTTTTATAACTGGATGAAAATTAACGAAAATTCTTGCAGTAAATTTTTTCAATAAATCCACATTGCGCAAAAACCGAAATGTATAAACAACCCTCCATTGTTAAGCGGCATAGTTTATATCAACAGTATCCAATTAGGTTGACAACCAGCACAAATACAAGATTTCTTCAAATTCTGTTCAACCGTTTAGATCCTATAGAGAGCCGGCCCGAGATATCGGCGAGGTTGCCCGGGGCGCCGAAATATTATCATCTATCTATAAATTACTTGCACGCAGCGCCGTAACTGTAGTGCTTTTCAGATGAGATGGCGGGTGAGGGGGAGGTAAAAGAGAAAGTAGACGGGGGCGAGACACTGAGCGAATCAATAGGAAAGAAGGAGGGGGAACATAAGCATTCGAAAGCTCATTCTCCATTGAGTCTCCCTAGTGGCAACATCGTGTCCGAGTGTGCTGTGTTGCCACATTCGCGAATTCCTTTTAAATGCCCGCCAAACGTCACGTGTGCTCCGGTGTAGAGTTGGCAACGTCTAGTGTGAGCTTTCTGCTAGAAGACATACGAGCGGTCCCGAGTCCGGCCGAAATCTGACTCGCCAACTCAAATGAAAAGCACTATAGCTACGTCAGCGCCCGCGGCAAACTACTGAATATATGTGTATCCCCCTCCTTCAAAAAATTATCGTCTATAGTTTATTTAGTTACTATTTGGATTTTTTGCGCCCCTTACTTAGTTGCTCCCGGGGCAGATGCCCCGCGTGCCCCACCCTAGTTACGGTACTGCTTGCAGGTGAATTAATGTTGGATACTAATTTATACCGCGGAACAGGTGGGAATCTAGACGAAATTCCTTTTAGTTTTCATTATCAAATATTTTACGGAGCAACGACTAAATTAACAGATTCTTTTAAACGCCTTGAAAAAAATTAACTGAAGGGGGAACTGGAACGGTTTTTTGCCCGGGGCGTCAAAATACCTCTAACTGATCCTGCTCTTATAGCCTCGCCCAGAAAGCGAATGACATACAGACGGAATTCCAAAAACCTTTCATTCGGAACTCTTAAAAACAGAAAACGGTCATTCCTTCGTCAAAATCTCAACGTCAATTTTTTTCACGATCACAACGCTTCGCGTATGAGAAAGAACAAGTAGCGAAAGAGCTCCTAAAGCAGACAGTAAATGCTATAATGATCCAAGAGGTTGATCATCCAGAAATTCCGCAGACAGTAAATGGCGGTTTTTTCAAAAACAATTTCAGACAGACGGACAAACCGAAGGAACGTGCACAACGAGACGGAATTCTGAATCGATTGACTAAAAAAACTAAGTCTTTAACTGCTTTCGCTTAGGAAGAGTTAGAACGTCAGACAAACAGACGGACGGCGGAATTAAAGAAACACGCTAAAAATCAGGTGTGTACTTACCTAAGGTACCTCCAAAATTCCCATAATAATGACTATTTGAGATATCCAAGAATAGTAGTAATTAAATTTTCAATTTTTGATACTCCAAGTGCTTATTCTGGAATTTGTTTTCAGCCATTAAGACCAGCTCGATGAGTCTCTAGAACAGTGGTGCCCAATCTTTTCTGGACTCATCGCGAGCCACATAGCACATTTGTGCTCTCTTCGCGGGCCACACCCAGTTTAAAATCGAGTTGAATAATAATTTACAGAAACTAAGGGTTAAAATTACCTTTTTGTTTTAAATGCATTGATCAATTATGGGAATAGAGAGTTAAAGACAAAATATATTGTTTTTTTTATTGTGTTCCATTTTCATTGTATGTTACATTGTATCCTTTAATTGTTAAACTCGTGGAGGCCCGCGACCCGTTGTTTGGGCACCACTGCTCTAGATCAGTGGTTCTTAAACTTTCGATTGAAAATAGTAAAAAAATAAGAAACTTTAATGCAAATTTCTTCATTTTATGAAACTATTATCAACTTTTATAACATCGTATTTCCTAAAATTTCCTGATAAAAATTTATTATTCGTGGATTTTTTTGGCACTTCAACTTACATCCAAAATAATTTTGCAGCCTCCTGGTTGGCCGCGGCCCCTAGTTTTAGAAACACTGCACTGAAGCGAGGGGTTCCGAAGAAATAGGCAAAGGTACGACACAGCTTCTGGATTACCTAAGAAATACTCTTTTCCTATCTCAGGTTGGCGTTTAATCTTGTGTGACCTTCTCATAGTATATGCTCTCTCTCTTTCTCCTCCTAGTCAATTACATTCAACAGGTTCACTCGAGATGCTCATCCCTCAAATCTAACCACGCGATGTTCCTTGTTAAATCCGGTATTTGCACGAATAAATTTCTATCCCCTAATGACTAGTGATTGTTGCTTGGTACTCCGTTGTAGGTAAAACGGAAATTTATAATAACAACTCCATCCCTCCTTTACACGATCAAAATTCTATCTGTGGCGGTTTTTAGAATGATATGCGAATCTCCTTAAAACGTCCTCGAATGCTAGATGGCAATATTGAAACCCGGCCACTTGGAGTGGTGAGACAACAAATGCTGTGTCTAACAAGGGCAAAGATGATCGACTGACAATCTGAATGATTTTCTAGCGCAGGGGGTGTACGATACTTTCGCCACAAGACGCATATGGCGAATCGGCAATTTACATGCGATGAACGGGAAAATATAAATCTTGGAATCGAAATAAACTGGCGGTATCTGTCTTTAATATGGCTTTTCTCACGAAACACGAGGATCACATGTGATGGCACGTGCCTTTCAGGTTCTTTGAGTGACTAAATATCAGCGCACTTTAATCAGAGCGACTGGTGGCAACATTTCCAAATACCAAGGGTGGGGTATCTCTCCTGGATTTACCTTGATTATAAAAACTTTTTTTTGTCATGTTTCAATGATAAAGATTAGGAGAAGCCATCATTGTATGCTGAAAAACGATTTTTCATCTTTTTGCTGTTATGAAGAGGACTAGAAATTTTGGCCTCTTCCGTTGGGAGACCTTAGGAATTTGGAGAGATAGGATCTTCAAAAAAAGTATCCACGGTATTTACTGAAATGTTGATATTGAAAGCAAAATTTTTCCGCGGCTTTTATACGAGAATAAGATGCTGACAAGAAAATATCTCGTATTTATGAATTTTACGAAACAGGTGCAAAAGGTTCGAGTCATAAAATTAAAAAAAAACATGATATTGCCCGTGAGCTTTCATGGGCACAGACGTGACTTTCAATAAGCATAATGATTGATTTAAAAATTACATTTATGGGAAACATACCAATTCACCGAAAGTTCCAACAAGAACACATATGTCCGCTTAGGATTTACTACATACATATTAAGAGTTATAAAATCAATGGAAACTGCTGTAATTTCTGGTAATAATAAATACCCCACACAATTAAACTCACGGAATATGGAGAATTCTCCATGGGTATTGCTGACACTTAATCTAAGGAAATGAGTGTTTTCTTATCAAGGGACATTTCCTTTGCTGTATATGACCGTATGATCCGGGAAGAATCTAGCTTTGATATGTACCGCCAACATATATCATTGAAATAAATCAAGTATAAATAAATAAGTATAAATTCCTAACTCAACTTACAAGTATTGTATTAGCAATGATATTTGTGAGTTTGAAGAATAATATGCTGTGAGATATCTTGTCAAAGATTCTCTTGAAATAAAAACATATAACATCAACCTAGGTATTTTCCTAGCCAAAATTTAAAAAATCGTCTATAAAGAGAAATTGAAACCGTGCTGATACCTGTTTAATAGCCACCGATCACCTAAAAACCGCACTTTGGAGATGGCGATGATACGTCCAAGCGCCTTACATAGAGATATCGGAGGATAATTTTCGGAGTTCTCCCTGTCACAGCGAGGATTTATATTGTAATCTGATCATAGATGTTTGTGCTTGTGATAACTGAATTCATATGAGAGTACATCTACGAGTCGAGATCCCGCAACTGGAATATCTGTAACTACAGCGCAATTTTTTTATTCAAGAACCATGAAAAACTGCTTATAGAGATAGGAACTTGAAAAATGTTGAGAGTTTGATGATTATTAAAATCACAAATACAACGCTGAATGTGATCACCATCCAGCTGGATACATAAACGTGGTCTCCGCAGCATGTTTGCCGACAGACTGCGGTATTTCTTGAGGGATATTCTTAAAAACACCCATTTCTAGTCTTTAGTTAGTCAAGAGTATGGAGAACTGTAATGTTTATTTTTTAATGTATCACCAAAGGAAATAATCAGGGAATGTCAGATCTGGGGATCGAGGTGGTCAAAATGCCTTGAAAACAGTACGGTCCCAAAGAGTAGCAAACGTTCATCTACATCTACATATACAAGTTACCCTGCAATTCACCTAGTTGGTGGGTGGCAGGGAGTGCAATGCACCAAATCCTACCTAAAGATTGTCTAACGCAATTCGAAATTTCCTATTGTGATCTCGTATTGTCCTCGGAAAGAACGAGCCTAGGTAACGCTCCGTCCTACAATCGATCTCACGTATTTTATCGTCTCGATCATTTCTACTTATATGTATACGTTGGTGCTTCAATTATTCCCACAACCTACTTTTTTAGACATTCCGATCTATATTTCTCCAGAAGTCTCAACCTTGAGTTCAATCTACGGTCCTCCAGTGATACCCTGTTCAAATCGCTCAGTTCGTACTTTTGTTTTACAAATCTGGCTGCTCTGCGCTGTACTCTTTCTAGTTGAATTATGTGTTCCTTCTCGTACGGATCTCATATGCTCGCTGCCTATTCCAATTGCGGTCTTACCAGTGATAAGTAGCATGTTTCGCGTACTTTCTCTGTAGTGTTCCGTACTATTCTACCTATGAATGCCAGTTTCTTGTTGGCCGCGCCTATAACTCGACGAATGTGCATGTCCCACGAAAGATCTCAACAAATGGTTACTCCTAAATATTTTACATACTCAGCTTGTCGAATGCTCATTTCATCTATTTTATACTCGAAACCTAAATCTTTGTTCTTACTTTTCCAGAACGTGACTGCGGCACATTTCGTATAATTAATTTCAATTTGCCATTCTTTGCACCACGCTGAAATGGCTCTTAAGTCTTCACGCAGTGACTGATGATCCTCCTGGTTTTTTATTTCTTTATATAGAACGGTGTCATCGGCGAAAAGCCTAATTTTACCACGAACGACCGGGCAGATATCATTTACATAGATTAAGAAGAGCAGAGGGCCCAATACACTTCCCTGAGGAACACCCGAAGCAACTTTAACGGGGGACGAGTATTTCCCATCGATGACAACTAACTGTTCCCTATTCGAGAGGAAGTCTCTCACCCAACTGACAACTTTCGGATTGATACCACATTGTCCTAACTTCGCAATTAATTTCCTATGAGATACTTTCTCAAACGCCTTCCTGAAATCGATGAATATGGCATCGACCTGAGTATTTTTCTCTCCGCATCGCAACAAATCGTCCACGAACAGACCGAGCTGCGTTTCGCATCATCTACCTCTCCGGAATCCGTGTTGGAATCCGCTAAGCAATGAATGATTATCTAAATAGCGCATTACAGAGCTAAAGACTATGTGCTCAAGTATCTTGAACGATAATGAAGTTAAGGATATCGGCCTATAATTTTCGGGGTTCTCTTTGTCGCCACCCATATGGATGGGAGTATCGTGTGCTACCTTCCAATCTTTAGGAACTACTCCTTCCCTAATGGATTTCTCGAATATGTATAATTTTCAAATAGGGCGCGATTTCAGCAGCAAATTCTTTCAATACACGCGCGGGAATTTCCTCCGGTCCAGGAGATTTATTTGGCTTAATTGAATGAAGTTGGAGCGTGATGCCATTTTCCGAAAATACCAAATCTTCCATCGAATTGCCCTGATGCATAGGAGTAGGGGTTTCACATTCATCGTCGTTACGAATAAAAGCTTTCTGGAAGTCTTGATTTAATAGGTTTGCTTTCTCCTTACTATCGTGAACTACGTTTCCCGTTTCCGATCGCAGTGACGCAATAGTGGAGCCCCTACCTTGAACTTCCCTGACGTAAGACCAAAATGCTTTCGGGTTCTCTGTATCGTGTTGTGTGGCTCGTGGCTCCATCTTGTTGAAACCAGTCTCGGCGAACGTCATCCTCTGTTAGGTACACTATTGTTTATTTTCATGATAACGTTGTAGCGATACGACAGATGTTACATTTAAAGCAGAGAAGAAGGGAGTGGTGGATAAAAGAGGGGGAGGATAATTGGAGGCGGGGGAGGAGAGGGTAGAGAGGGGAGAAAGAAGAGAGGAGAAGGCGGTGGTAGTGAATCTCCATACTCTTGATGAAATGAAGGAAAGAGAATAAGGGATATGATATTGCTGAGATCATCCTCCGATAAATGCTGTAGTATGTGTCGGAAAACAGCTGCGGACGTATTCAGCATTGCGGTGGTCACTTTCAACATTCATTTGAGATTTTTTTTATAAAACTTTTTGAGCATCAAGAAACTTTAAGTACATAAAAATTTCAAGTTTCTGTCTGATTTATATCTCGAATAAAAAAATCACCATAGATTTCACAAAAATTCTAGCCGTGGAAGTTAGAAGGGAAACGAATATGCACGTAAAAATGCACAATCATGCATATATATTAATAGGAATCCATGTGTGATTGTATAAATACATATATTTTAAATGAATCGGAAAATGCAAAAATAGTTATCGTACTTGAATCGGAGAAAGGAAATCCAGTGCACTCTTACTGTGGAATCGATAGCGATAAATGCAATAAAGTTAAGTTGAGGTACCTTTTCGGACTTAATCCTTCAGCAATAAGGAATCACAGACTATCACCGAAAAATTACCTGCATTATATATATTAATATATCGTACATCACTCAAATAGTTTATCTCGCTCTTCTGCTTGGATTTTCCTCTGACCTCGTTAGATTTCGCCAGCCATTTCCTCGAGTCGTTTTCGAACTTTCTCCGAACTGAAATTTCATAGTTAACAGTCGAAAAAATATGAAAGCGATCGTTTTCTCGTCGCAAATATAAGCTTAGATTAGGTGCCCTTGTTTCTGTCTTTGTCACCTTCATAGGCCGCCTTTCTAAATGTGTTTCTTGAAGCTAAGCGAATATTTCGGACCCCTAGGGCCTATGGGATACGGAGCAGCTACCTAATTCGAGATCGTAGAAAGTCCGTGGAAACGATTCGCATTTTAGTGACCCGAATCTTTTTCTCTATTATAATAATGCGCAGTTGTCAGTCCGCACGTAAAAGGGAATGACGACAGCTTGTATGCGTTTGCATTTCTATATAGGTTAGAATCGAGTCACGAACTCGAGAAGTACACGTTTCTAAGTCTGAGAAGGAAGTTTATTTCCTTTGAAAAGTTCATTCGAATGAGTGCAGAATAGGCGTGAAAATTTGTTTGGAATACGAAAAAAACTGAATATTTCATGCTCTTAGCAACGAAAGATTTTAACTTCCACGACAACTCGCATTGTCACCACGTTTATGAGACCGGCGAGTTAATTTTTGAGAAGACATATTTTCATTGTAATTTTTTTAAGTATTAACAAATAAATGACTACAAAATAGCGATAAATTCATCAATATTTTCGAAAATCTCGTTTTTATCGCAATTTACGGCGTTTCCAATAGTCAGAAGTATAATGTGCGTATGACGTTGACTACGTTTGAGATAAGAATTTTTCCAAGATGATCTTAACACTTTTTAGCCTACTTTCCTAAAAATTGTAAAGTAGTCATGAGATCTCTCGGGTGTCCGTGTGTATGTGTGTGCCCCATAACATCTTTATGAATGAACCTATTTCAACTAAATTTGGAACATAGAATATGCACATATATTAATGACCAAAATGATGTATTTGGACCGGATCGACTAAGCGGGGATGCCACAATTGCAGAGACAAACTTTTCGGTAATTATGAATTTGGGAGGAATTGGCCCAACCGATTTCAACGAAATTTTGTATGAGGTAGGCGTGCAACATAAAATAACAAAATCAAGATGTTTAGTGTAGATATAGAGAGCAGGGCTGCCACAATACAAGGGATAAAAAAGTTATTTGTACACGTATTTGTGTTAAACTGTTCACATCAATTTTAACCAAATTTAATACTTACTAGTGTTACCCACAAAAACTTTTGCGAATTCAGAAATCTGCATGTTTGAAAGTAATAATTGCTAATTTCTCCTTATAAAATTAGACAACTGATATTTTGAATGTCATGTTTGTTTTATAATTTATATGCGCAATTTTAATTGTCTCCGTACGAAAAAGGTCAAATTCCAGTGTTGAAATAAAGAAAGAAGATTTTTTTCTTTTGGTCAATCATTAAAAATGCCCACAGCCCACACATAGTTTACTGAATAATAATAATCTTTAATTATTAATGTTGCAATCTATTAAGTTTGACATTATAACAACTATAATTTCGATGCTTCATAAACAGCGCGAAGTGGATAACGCAATTATTTTGACTATTTGAAGGCTTAATAGACGCTAATTCAATCGGAGGCAACAATGTGGGTCGCCTTGGAAACACCTGGAAAGAGTACGAAAAAGCCATAAAATTTCGAAAAGAAATGCTTTTCTGAGAAATTATTCCGTATAACATCAAAACTTGCACATCTCCTTAATACAAAATATATTTGAAATCGATGCGGCCAATTCCTTCCAAATTCATAATTACCGAAAAGTTAAACTTTGCAATTGTGGCACCCCTGCTCAGTTGGTCCGGTCCAAATATGTCTTTTGGTCATTAATTTATGTGAATATTGCGTGCACCAGATTTGCTTGAAATCGGTTCGGCCAATTCTTCCCTGATATATGCGTACGGACGGACGGACATCACGAAGATAGTAGCGCTTTTCAGCAATGACGAAAAGCACTAAAAATGACAGCCATGTTTTTACCCTGAATGTTGAGTATGAATAAATTTTAAATTCCTATTTTTTATTTAATTTTATATTTAATTGTTTTATTTTTTCTTATTCTGTTGTTGAATTCCCCCTCGAAACAGGCTTTATTCTTTGCAGAACAACGCGTGACGTTTTCGCCAACCTGGTGTCTATACGGTGGGAAAAATACCAAAAACTCCACGGTCGTAATGGAAAAGAACTCGCCATTACTGTTGATGCTAAAGATCTCAATGATCCTCAGACGTTTTTATAATTTCATATTACTACTACCCTACCTAAGGACTGCATAACCTTACAGAGGTGGGAGGGTTTGTGTACTCTTACGAACCAAAGAGCTATGCCGGCGGGAGATAATTCTCCTGGTAGGACCATCCAAGCCGGAAAGGTCTGAGGGGAAGAGTCAGACTAAGAAGCAGTCTTGGGGGTTTTACATCCCCCTGTGCAAGGGCAGCAGCTTGCACAGTACCTCTGTAGGTGGTGATCATGTGGATCTGAACAGCTACAGATGGGTAATCACTCTGTGAAACTGCGATGAGGAAAGCAAGGGGAAACTACCTCATTATATTTCCCATGATAGGCTGAAAAGCTGAAAAATACCTCTATGGATCTTTCTGGGGTAAAATATTCCGGAGGTAAAATAGTCCCCCAATCGGATCTCCGGGTGGGGACTACCCTAGGGGATGCACAGAGGAAATTTAACATTAATAGGAAAGCAAGTGGTGAGAAATTAAGAATAGGCACATGGAATGTTAGGACTATGAATTCAGGGGGTAAACTAGAGAACATAAAAAGGGAAATGAGAAGGAATAATGTAGGTATAGTAGGTCTTAGTGAAGTTCGGTGGGAAGGAGAAGGCGAGATAAATTCAGACGAATTTAAGATTATTTACTCGGGAGGGGAGAAAAAGGAAAGGGGAGTGTGGATTATAATGAGAAAAGAGATAGCTGAAAGAATTAGCAAGGTAGTGACAGTTAATGATAGATTAATAGCCGTAAAACTTCAGATGGAGCCAGTGGAAATGCTTATAATTCAAGTGTATATGCCAACGACTAATGCTGGCGACGACGAAGTAGATGAAATCTATGAACAGATTATGGAGATATTGGAGGAGGAGGGAAAAGGAAGGATCACCACCATAGTAATGGGAGATTGGAACAGTGTAGTCGGAGAGGGACAGGAAGATAACATAGTGGGAAAATATGGACTAGGGAAGAGAAATGAAAGAGGGGATAAACTTGTGGAATTCTGCCATAGAAATAGATTAATTGTAACTAATACATGGTTTAAGCATCACCAGCGGAGACTTTACACATGGAGAAGCCCAGGAGACCAGAGACGATATCAGATAGATTACATACTAGTCAATGAAAGATTTAGAAATAGCATTAAAAATGTGAAAACACTACCAGGGGCAGATATCGATTCTGACCACAACCTTTTGGTGGCAAATATACAATGTAGACTGAAGAGCGTTAAGAGAAACATGAGAGTTAACAAGAAATGGAACTTAGAGGAACTCCTTAAAAACAAGGAGGCTATCATGATAGAGCTGGAGGAAAGGTTGGGGGAGAGAGCTGAAGAAAATAGGAAGAATGTAGATGAGGAGTGGAGATACATCCATAGCAACATTAAAGATGTAATGGAAAAGAAGTTAGGAAAGGTAACGGGTGAAAGAATCAAAAAACCCTGGATCACAGCAGCCATGCTGCAAAAAATGGAAGAGCGGAGAAAGTGGAAGAACATAAACACTGAAGAAGGCCAAAGAAAATACAAGGAGTTAAATAATGCTTTAAGAAGGGAAACAGATAAAGCCAGAGAACAGTGGATAAATGAGAAATGCGATGAGATTGTCGAGTGTGAAAGAATATGTAGAACAGACCTCATGTATAGCAAAGCAAGGGAACTATTCAATAAAAAGGCAAGAAAGATAGGACGTAAAGGAATCATGAACAAAAGCGGTAAAATAGTCTCGGAGCCAGACAATGTAAAGAATGTTTGGAAAGAATACATTGAGGTGCTGTATGACAAAGAAGGAAAGCCAAGAAATATTGAATTAAATGAAAAAGAGGATGTTGAAAAAGATCAGCTAGGTCCAAGTATTCTCGAGTCTGAAGTTAAAATAGCAATTGATGACATGAAAAGAAGGAAGGCTGTTGGGAGTGATGATATACCAATGGACGTTCTTAAGGTTTTGGGGTCGAAAGCAGTTAAGCAACTAACAAAATTTTTTAACCAAGTATATGATACTGGCATATGGCCTGAAGATTTTTTAGATGTTGTTATGGTACCACTGGAGAAAAAGAACAATGCAAAATGTTGTAAGGATTACAGAACTATTAGTTTAATTTCTCATACAGCTAAAGTTCTAACCAGAATAATAACCAAAAGAATTGAATGTAAAATAGAAAAGGAGCTGCAAGATAATCAGTTTGGTTTTAGAAGAGGAAGGGGGACTAGAGATGCTATAGGATGTATGAGGATCATGATAGAAAGAGCGCTAGAAGTCAATAAAGATATGTATTTTTGTTTTGTAGATTGGGAAAAAGCTTTTGACCGAGTGAAATGGGATAAGATGCTGGGTATTTTAAACAAAATAGGAATAGATTGGAAAGATAAAAGACTGCTTAAAAACCTTTACTTTGATCAAAAGATTAGAGTCAGGGTTGAAGGAGAAGAAACAGAAAGTACTTCAATAGGGAGGGGAGTGAGGCAGGGTTGTCCTATTTCACCAGCGATATTTAATATTTATGCAGAAACAATAACAGAAGAAGCGTTGATGGAAGAGAAAGGATTTAAGATAGGAGGTGAAAGTATTACCACCATTAAATACGCAGATGATCAGGGCTTAATAGCAGAAGGAGAGAAAGAGCTTCAGAGGATGACAGACAGACTAGTTGAGGTTGGCCAACAATATGGAATGAAGATCAATACAGAAAAAACGAAAGTCATGGTGGTTTCAAAGGAACATAAAGAATTAAATATAATGGTAAATGGCCAAAAATTGGAACAAGTTAGTAGTTTCAAATATCTCGGCAGTATTTTAGCACAGGATGGAAGTAGTACACAGGACATCAGAAGTAGGATTGCAATGGCAAAAGCAGCATTTAACGAGAAGAAGGAGCTTCTCACAAGCAAGAAAATAAATCTAGAAACAAGGAATAAATTAGCAAAATGCTACATATGGAGCATAGCTCTTTATGGTGCAGAGACGTGGACGATAAGGAGAAAGGAGGAAAAATATTTAGAAAGTTTTGAGATGTGGGTATGGAGAAGAATGATGAAAGTGAAATGGACAGAGAGGAAGAGAAACGAAGAAGTATTAGAAATGGTGGGAGAAGATAGGATGCTAATAAAAACAATCAGGAAAAGAAAAGCAAATTGGATAGGGCACATATTGAGAAGACAGTGTTTACAAAGGACGATCTTAGAAGGAAAAATTAGTGGAAGAAGAGGAAGAGGGAGAAAAAGAATAGGAGTATTAGATAATATAAAGCAGGGATATACTACTTATAGAGGTATAAAAGAGGCTTCTAGGGAGAGAGAGAAATGGAGCCAGCGATTCAGTTAAAACCTGTCTTCGGACAGAAGCTTGATGATGATGATGATTACTACTACTCGTGGCAGTCTGGTTCACAAAGGTTTTCTGGTGCACTGCTTACGTAGGAGAGAGGATTTCTTCCCCCTTCCACTTTTCCTTTTCCAAATAGTGGGTCATCTTAGTTCACTTCCCTCCTCCTTTCCCCCTTCCTATTCTATTCATTTTCCCCCACCTCCAGTTCTTTGGGGCAGCTCTTGCTCGCTGAGGCACAGGTAGTAGAGGGGGATGGATCTTCTGGCGCTTACGTAGAAGAGAGTGTCTAAGGAGGTAGCATCCCCTTCCACTCTTCCTTCTCTATAGGACATTTCCTCTCCTTACCCCCTTCCTATTCTATACGTTTGGGGCATTTCCCTTCTTATTCTATACGTTCGGGGCATTTTCCCCACCTCCAGTTCTTTCACTTAAGAGGATGGGTCAGCGTGGGGCACCCCCGCTGAGCAGTTCATTACGAGGAAGCTCCCTCCTTCACTCGGTTCTTTGACGCAGGTGTCTTTAAGGCCTTATTACAAGCTGACGCTTTACCCGAGTATTGTCTTAAAAGAGCCTATACCCGAGTAAAGCCTCAGCCTGGAACAGGCTAAACACCCGGAGGATTTACGTGGGGGAAAACTTCAGACGAGCTAGATATTTTACTCGGAAACTGGTGTGAAGACATCAAATAGCGATGGGGGCTTTACGCTACTACGCTACTGCGCATGCGCCTGCATAATTCCGTCCGTCCGTCAGGGAAGAATTTGCCGGACAGATTCCAGCCAAATTTGATACATAGAATACTCACATTAATTAATGACCAAAATGGCATATTTGGACAAAATCGACTAAGCAGTGGTGCCTGCAATGTTAAAATTTTCGGTAATATAAAATTTGGAAGGAATTGGCCCAATCGATTTCTACGAAATTTTGAATAAATGAGGTGTACAATATGGAAAAATAAAATCAAGATTTTAAGTACAGATATAGAAATCAGAGTTGACACAATACAAGGAATAAAAAATTCTTTTTACGCGTATTTATGTCGATCTGTCCTCATCGATTTTAACCAAATTTAACACTTATAATGTACACATATATACAAAACCATATTGACATATTTAGATCGAATCAGCCAAACAGGGGTGCCACAAATACCAATTAAACTCTTTCAGTAATTTAGGATTTGGAACGAATTGGCCGAACGGATTTCAATTAAATATTGTATATAAGATTTATATAACATACCATGCTGAAATCAAGATGTTTGAAGCGGAGCTAAAGAGAAAGGTTACCACAGTAAAAAGTAAAATAATATTTCTTTTAGGTACACGTATTTCTAGAGAACTGACAGAATGGATTTTAACCAAATATCGTATATATATATATATATATATATATACATATATATATATATATACATATATATATATATACATATATATATATATATATATATATATATATATATATATATATATATATATATATGAAGTTTTCGGAGGTATTTCTATATCACCGTGTATATATATATATATATATATATATATATATATATATATATATACACACACACGGTGATATAGAAATACCTCCGAAAACTTCAGGGGCTTGTTAAGCGGTTCAAAATAAAGAGAAAAGTTCATATGATTACATATCGATAAACGACATAAACGAGATAAAGCTCCATTTGGTCCATGCCTCTGAGTGGGAGGGGTCATAGAAGGAATAAAAGGAGCAGCATTGTAGTGCGTAACTTTATTAATGTTCTCAACAATCAGAACTCGTTCCTTCATTTCGGGAGCACGATTACTAACTCGCCCCTTGTCAATATTTCTCGGAGCTAGTGTACCCGTCTCTCGCAATCGGCGATCCACTGACAAAACGTTTTGTCTGTACGGCGATTCGGAAATTTCTCACAATATCGGCGAACTGCAGCTGATGCATTTCCTTCCATTTCACCTTACACTAAGTGCATGTCTGCATAATCTTCAAAAGAATAATCCATAACGACTACCCTTCTCTTAAAGAGTTCACGAAAGTACAAGGACTATCCCTAATGTAATGAGACTGAAATTCTTATGCACGATGTGGCAACACTGCCCCCTCCTACCCCTTACCATTGTTTGAACAATGACAACAGTTGCGTCTTGTTCTGTTGATTTTCGGCCGTGTATATGTTAACTATTCAAGGTCGTTTTTGTGCATCTCGTAACGGTAAAAATGGAGCGGAATATCGAGCAACGGTACGCCATTAAATTTTGCGTCAAATTGAACGAAACTGCTACGGAAACGATTATATGGGAAAATGTATCAAACAAAGGTTGTATAAAATAAAATTTACAACTTTTATTCCAACACGTTTTTATATTTATCAAATATTAAAGCAAATATTTCAAAATAGCGGATAAGTGACAAGAGTAAACATCCAATTCCGGTCGACCGATTTTTACCAAAAACTAATCAGATGATCTAACTTTTATAAAAATGTTAAATATAAAATTTTGCGTTGACATAATTAACAGTTTTTGAGTTAGAGGGCCCACAAAAATCTATCACATACAGACTGACAGACAGACACACAGACATCATCGAGAAAATAGTCAAAACAAAACCTTAGAACATGTATTTCGGTTGAAATCTCGAATTCGATTTTTTTCATGAAAACAATACTTTCTCTCGTATATGGAGAAAGTAAAAATGTTAATTAATAGATTTTTCTTTAACTATTTATACTTTCTCCATATACGTAGTATGAGAAAGTATTGTTTTCATGAAAAAAATCGAACTTGAGATTTCAACGGTAATACATGTTTTAAGGTTCCCTGAACACGTTCTGACTAGTTTCGCGATGATGTCTGTGTGTCTGTCGGTCTGTATGTGATAGATTTTTGTGGGCGCTCTAACTCAAAAACTATTAACCAGGTCAACGCAAAATTTTACATTTAACATTCTTATAAAGATTATAAGATCTGATTAGTTTTTGGTAAAAATCGGTCGACCGGAAGTGGGTGTTTACTCTTGTCACTTATCCGCTTTTTGAAATATTTGCTTAAATATTTGATAAATATAAAAATGTACTAGAATATAAGGTGTAGGAAATTTAATTTTCTACAACCTTTGTTTGATACATTTTCCCATATAATGCATTGTTTCAGAGATATCTTATATTTTTAGCTGCCACCACCACGCCACCTACCGACGACTATTGTCAACAATTGACGCTTAGTTACGTCTTAGTAACGCTCCTTTTTCTTTTCTTAATTGGCAACCGGAAGTAAATATTGACAACGATCCCAGAGCTAACAACATGTAATTTGTCATATAAATATGGAGAAAGTCATGTGTTGCCCACATAAGTTTATTTTATAACTGAATTCGATAGTGGATATATGGCTTTCGGTGATCCACCGCGTCTGGTGACTTATGACCTGAAGATTTTTCCTAGAATGGAAATGAAACTGTTGTCATCACAAGTCACCAGACGCGGTGGATCACGGAAAGCCATGTATCCAGTAACCAAACACCGCCAAAATCCTTCGCCACAATGAATTCGATAGTATAACAAATCATGGGTACATTTTTATTCAATTAGTTAAACTTAAAACAGGTAGTACAAGCATTTATTACAGGAAATGAAGGGTCTACTGATATTCTCCGAGAAACAGATTTGAAATAAACTTCACATTTTCTTTCGAGAAACGATATAGATTTTTATAATCATTGGTCATTGAAACTTGTCTTTTCTTGTATTTTTTTAAACCTTTTTGTGTCACCATAAACTCTGCTATATCAGTTTATATTTAGGGTAAATTATCATGAAAATACAGTACTTCAAAATATTTTAGCAAGCCCTTTACCTCACTTAAAATAAACGGCGCAATATACATTGCACAAACTTTCTCATATACGAGTACGTATATACGTTTGGTCTCACTACACTCTGCCCTAAAATTAACTCTGTGTGCTTGGCAATTCACTGCCAATTATGTTAATAATGCGTAGCAACAGAACCTAAGTGACTGACACCACCAACCTCCCACGTGTAATACCTCTCACTAATAAGCGCGTGGCGTTAATAGTGAACTACGGAATTTTATTCAGGGAATCCCCGGGTTCCCCCTCCCTCTGACGCGTGGCTGAGCGTCTTTTACAGAAACAATGCCACTGCACGATATATAGTAACTTTTTGGGACATATGGCTTAGTTAGTATTATTTGTGACATCAGGCTGTACGTTTGGATGGATTTTAAACGAAATCCTTATAGCCATTCTTGAGTAAATCGAATTTTGTTTCAAAATATCAAAGAATAAAGTACCCTTAATTGTTGCGCAATATCATTTATCTCATCAGAATGTCTTTTATGAAATATATTATCCATAAATATGAGATATCATTCGATTTAGTTTAACTGTAAGGCAGTGTGAGTTTGAATGGATCGCGGCGGAGGCGTGACGTCATAAGACTTAAGTAAGGTAGGTTAGCGTGCATTGTAATGTCATTGGACGTCATATAGTGATTGCAAGAGACATATGGCTTACGCAGTATTATTTGTGACATCAGGCTCTACAATTGGATTGATTTTAGTCAAATTCTCTATAGCCATTTTTTGAGTAAATCAAATTTTCCAAAAAATCGCCAATAATAAACTACCATTTATTTTTGTGTAATATCATTTTTATGAAAAAAGGTCTGCAAAAGATGATATATTGCACAAATACGCGATATCATTCGATTTTATGCACACGTTTGGGCCCTAGAACGGCGAACAGACCGACAGACAGACAGACGGCATGGCGAAAACCACTTTTATAGACTCAGGGATACCTAAAACGTGTATTTCCATAAAAATCTCGAAGTCGAATTTTTTCACGATTACAATACTTTCTCAGTATATGAGAAAGTAAAAATATAAGCATATGCTTAGAGCAAAAACTCGGGTTTATTCACACAATTTTAAGCAAATGATTAAGAAAAATCATAAAAATAAGAAAATGCTTATTCTTTTTATCAAAAGCAAATGCTATTTTTTTATTCACCCAAATCAAGAATTTGCTTAAGAAATGATATAAATCTCGGGCAAAGCGTCAGCGTGTAATACGGTCTTTAGGGAACGCATGTAAATGACGTCATGCGTAATTCTCCGAGCTATAGACATAGTGTGCAGGTTAGGACGCGCATTTTTGCAAGTATGCGAACCGAACCGAAAACCGAAACCGAAAAAACCGTTATTTTATCTGGAGTGAAACCGAACCCGAACCGAAAAAATATTTTCCTGATCCCGAAAACCGTTATTTTTTCGTTCCATTTTTTTGGTTCGCATAAACGGTGGGAGCGAATGAATGGGTTTTTCTTTTGCTTTATTATGAGTCTTTTTTGAAATCCTCACTTTTCAACGCCGAATAAGCCAAAGGCTAATGGTTTTCTTGAGAATACATGCTCCTAAGCCTTTTAAGAGATGCATCTTTGTGATAACATCTGTCGATTCAATGGTGGGATTTTCCATGGGCATCTCGATACATAGGGGTCAAGGATACACCCTGCTGAGATTTCCCAGAACTCAGTTAAACGAGGCTAGTGGAAAGGAACTTAGTGCTTCTTTGGATACAGCCGCTAATCGTCTTGGTACCCTCCCCCTGAGCCCCTGGAGTGTTCCGGGTAAAAATGTTTCACGATTTTTACTTGGATTTTGCTTAAAGTTGGAGGTTATTGTCCTCATAAACTTACCTAGCTTACCTAGAGTTTTCGTTAAAGATTCAGAAAGAGCACAACCTGTGCATTTGACATATTTTAAATCTGATGAAATCAGGTCACATTTCCGAGTCGCCCATAAAACTAAATCTGGAGTCTCGGAGATGTCTCCACTTGCTTTACCAATTACTTAATTTTAACAATCCGCTTTATCTTGCCGCACCCGTGCCTTAATACTAGAGAGAGCCATAAACTCCCAATTCTTCGTTTAAAGAACAGTAATACTCAACATGTCCTTCATTGTAACTGCTAGTAGGTTATGGAATGATCTTCTCCAAACAACCTGCTCTCTTCATTCAAACGACACTGATATCAATCACTCTTATCTTTTCAGAGGGACAGGTAAACACGTTTAATGTTTCAATTTTTCTTAGTCTTGATTTTGACAAAGCATTACTTATTCTGTTAGATTTACATTTTTATTTTATTTTTGTTCTCTTATTGTTTAGTCATAATAATGTTCATATCTATTCTTTTCGTCATTTTGTATGTTTGTTTTTATCAATTATCAATACGTATTTTGCATGATCGTTCCTGATCTATAAACTTAAGTTTTTCATTTATTAATTTTTATTTTAAACTTCATTTATTGATGACCTTAGTGAATTTCAGTAGGTTTTGAAAGTTTTTCATACTCCCCTTCTTGTGCGGATGCCTTCCAGCAGTGGGTTCTCTTTTCATGGATTTCATTATTCAGCAGTTCTAATTTTTCCCGCACAATTACATATTTTCTTTTACAGGACATACTTGTATTGATATTGTCAGTGTTTTATGTATAATTGTATACGTTTCGCGACGAGTGGTTAGGTGGAATATGGGACTTCTGGGTCTCGATCGCACCCTAATCAAAGACCATATTAAATAATCAATCAATCGTTAGGTGGGCCCATATGACGCAAATATATTTTAGGGCATGTTTTTCAAATAATTTCTCTGTGGTGTAAATTTAGATGTCTGCATGAATGTTGAATAAATATATTCAGGTTTTGATTAAGAGAAGAAAAGAGAGAGATAACACTTGAATTGAACAAGAGAGGAAAGATGTACACACCATGCGTGCATACATGCGAGACAGAGGCTTTCTTTATGATTTATGCAAGTGATGTCAAGGAAATATCGAATTTTTGATTCACTGATTTATTTTCTAATCGGTTGTAATTAATAAAACAATCGACAATTATTTAAAATTTACCTCACTCAAATAGGAGTAATATAAACTTTATATTCCCGTTTATTCCTTTGTCGTAAATTACTCATTTTTTTACTTACAAACGCTGTGTATACGTAAATAAAATATACGTATTTACTTTCATTTCTTTATCCTAGATAATCCATTTCCCTTCATTAACCAAATATTTCGCGCACACGAACGAAAATTAAACGTAATTAGGTATATACAGCAGATGTTTACTTCTGTTGCCACGAAGATAATTTTCGTTGATAACAATTAAACAAAAGAGAGAAGATGCATGCGTGCATACACGCGTTCTTTACGATTTATGCTATCATGTCAAAACATAAATATTAATGGCTTATTATAATGTCTAATATCTTAAAAATAGAATGCCATTAGTGATGCCAAGGACATATCAAATTTTTATTCACTGATTAATTTCATAATCGGTTGAAATTAATAAAACAACCGAAATTAATTTAAAACTTACCTCACACGAATAGTAGTAATATAATCATTATGTTCACATTCATTCCTTTGTCGTAAATTCCAAATTTCTTTTCACTTAAAATCGCTGTGTATAGATAAAGAAAAAAGTCGTATTTACGTTCATATCTTCGTCGCAGATAATCCATTTCCCTTCGTTTACCAAATTTTGCGTGAGCACTAAAGAAAATTAAACTAATTAGATATTCACAGCAGATATTTACTTCAGTTGCCACGATGATTGTTTTCGTTGAGAACAATTAACAAGTAGGAATTTACACGGGTTTTTCCGTGGTACAGAAGTGTTTTTCGTAAAATTCGTCGTAGTATAATCGTATACTACTATTGTATTTGTTTTGAAATCAGAAAATTATTTTTTCTTATATGGTGGTAGCCCTGATTTTTAGATCCGGTCTGAACATGTTCATTTCGTTTTGCCATTCTATACTCGCCCTACGAAAGAAATTTCTTTTTGAAATCGGTTCAGCCAATACCTTCGAAATTCAAAGTTACATAAAAATTCAAACCTTGATATTGTGGTAGCCCTATTCAGTCGATCCGGTGGAATTATGCTATTTTGGTTATTTATTTATATGAAGATTATATATACCATAATGGGTAAAAATCCATGCGGACAGTTCTCTAGAAATACGTGTAAAATAAATATTATTTTACCTTTTATTGTAAAAAGACATTCTTTATTACTTTTATTGTGGTTTCCATATCCATACTTAACATCTTGATTTTGTTTTGTTATGCTGTACAACTCCTTCATACAAATCTACGTTGAAATCGGTTCTGTCAATTCCTTCCAGAAGCATAATTACCAAAACGTTTTATTTTGCAATTGTGGAACCCCTGATGAGTAGATCCGGTCAAAATATTTGGTCATGAATTTATGTGAAGATTCAATATACCAAATTTGGTTAAAATTAGCTCAGCCAATTCTGTCCTGATATATGCTCACTGACGGACGGACGTACATCACTAAGATATTAGTCCTTTTCAGCAATGACGAAAATTTCTAAAACACGGTAACATTTTTCTAATTGTAAGTTCAAAGTGAATTACGACTCTCGTTTGATTTCCTTGGAATCGGCTACTCCTTCGATAAAACTTTACTGAACAAAACAAATTATATTTTACTAGTTTTACAATATTGTGTGAAATTTTTTTATGTGATATTTTACGAGATACACAGAACAGTTCATTATTGTTACCAGTAAAGTGGCACTCCCGATTAGGCTACGTGAACCATTTATATCATTTTCTTATTTTCTTTACCATCTTCCACCTAATCCCTCGTCGCGAAACGTAAACAATAATACATACAACATTAACAATATAAATACAAGTAGTGTAAAATAAAAGATGTAATTGTGCAGGAAAAAATATTTTTATTGCTTGGGGAAGATCATTCCATAGCCTACTAACAGTTACAATGAAGGACATGTAGAAGATTACTGTTCTTTATACGAGGAATTAGGAGTTTATGGCTCCCTCTAGTAGCGGGAGCGGCAAGATAAAGCGAATTGTTAAATTAAGTAATTGCCGGTTTAGTTTTATGGGTGACTCGGAAATGTGACCTGATTTCATCAGATTAAAAATATGTCAAATGCACACGTTATGCTTTTTATGAATCTTTAACGAAAACTCTAGGTAAGCTATATCAACATGGTCAAAATGCGGAATAACGAGGGAAATTACCAGGTGCTTTTTTAGTGAAACCGGAGTACTGCTACTTAACCTTCTAAAGGAGCGAAAAGATGAGTTTACTGTTCTACACACATTTAAATATGAGGGCCAAGAGAGTATTTCATCTACAAGCAATTCCAGATTCTTTATCACTTAGCAATAAGTTATAGTTGAATTTACTATGCTGATCGGGTTTCTTTAGGATCGATTAATAGTGGCTTAAGGTAACCAATTGAGTTGGCCTGGGATTTTTTTGGATTGATACTATGAGAGTTTTCATTACTCCAGATCTCTAACATTTCTAATTCCTCATTGATATTTCTTTAGGGTTTTCGCGAGGTCTTTTGCGGTAGAATTGAAGTATATTTGCAACTCATCTGCGTAAAGGTGGTGTTTGCAGCATTTAAGGGACAAAGAGCAGTCATTTATGAATAAAGAGAATAGTATGGGGGCCAAATTTAAGCCCCGGGGTGACGCCTCTCCCTTTGTTAAGCCAATCAAAGGAAGAATTAATAGAAATCACTTGTTGGGAACGATCACTTAAATAAGAAGAGGTCCAATTTTTGGCCGAACGCGAGAAATTTATTGCGAGCAGTTTAGAGATTTGTAGGAAATTTAATGTTCTACCTCCTTTGTTTGAAACATTTTCCCATATAATGCATTGTTTAAGAGATCTTATGTTTTTAGCTGCCACCACCACGCCACCTACCGAAGACTATTCTTAACAACTGACGCTTAATTACGTCTTATTGTTAGTAACGCTCCTTTTTATATTCTTAATTGTTGGAGCTTAGTGGCTACATCCAATATCAGAAGTCTATGGTTTGAGTTTATTTCTGTTCTTTGTAAAGTCTAAAATTTTCTCGCAGTTTCTTAAAATATTTATTATTATGTAACCTATTTGGAATTTTTAGAAATATTACAGGTATGGAGAAAGTCATGTTGTGGCAGTTTAAAGTAATTTTTTGCGCCAATACCAATCGACCCAAGTTTTTCCAGATAATCGAAAATTGTACATTCTAACTAGATATTGAATGAGTGTATTTAATTTCCGACTAGTGGAAACGCTGTCAGTGGCGTAACTAGGAGAGGAGGTCTCCGCAGCAAAATATTACACAATGTAATACAATTTTTGTTCCTGGGTAATAAGCGTTATAATTGCTCATGCCTAAAAAGTATAGAAAATGGTTATTATTCCTCTATAACTTTGCTTTTTTGACCAGGACAGTGAGATATTGAAATTTACTTATTTCCAATGAGAAAACGGGCGAATTTGCGTCTTTTCGTTCACATAAAGTCAGAAAAAACAACATATGAATCAAAATTCAAATGTATTTATACTAAAGTTTTACAAAAATGATTACAAAATATTTAGAAGTGAGTAGTTTTTCGAGATTTACGATTATACTGTTAATCACTTTCACGAATCAGCCCCCAAATGCAGTCTCCCACAATGTTCTCGTTATACTCTCCTTGGTAGCGGCGTTCAAAGTCCAGTATATCCTGGTGGCAGCGCTCGCCTTGCTCCTCCGAGTACGCTCCCATGTTCTCCTTGAATTTATCAAGAGGAGCATCAAGGATATGGAGTTTGAGGGACATCCTGCAGCCCATTGTGCCGTAGTTCTTCACCAGTCTCAACCAGTTCCACATAGTTTTCGGCCTTGTGATTGCCCAAGAAGCCCCAAACCACTGCGACAAATCTGTTCCAAGGCGCTTCCTCCTTCCTAGTGAGCTTCTTAGGGGGTTCCTTCATCCAGGATCTTCTTTATCTGCGGTCCGACGAAGACACCGGCTTTGACCTTTGCCCCAAACAGCTTAGGGAAGAAGTCTTGAAGGTACTTGAAGGCTGCCGACTCCTTATCTAGAGCTGTGACAAATTGTTTCATAAGGACCAATTTGATGTGCAGTGGTTGCATCAGCACTTTCCGGGGATCCACCAATGGCTCCCACTTGACGTTGTTCCTCCCCACAGAGAACTCGGTCCGCTGTGGCCAGTCTCGCCTGTGGTAGTGCGCCTTGGTGTCCCTGCTGGCAAAGATAGCAGGGAAACTTGGTAAAACCGACTTGGAGACCCATCAGGAATGCCACCATTTTTATGTCTCCGATGACCTCCCAGCCGTACTCATCATACTTCAAGGCGTCCAGTAAGGTCTTGATGCTGTTGTAATCCTCATTGAGGTGCACCGAGTGAACCAGGGGAAGAGACGGGTACTTGTTCCCATTATGGAGCAGCACGGCTTTGAGGCTCCTGGATGAGCTGTCAATGAAGAGGCGTTACTCGTTCGGGTTACAGGCGATTCCGATTGCCTCGAACAGACTGGTCACATTGTGGCAGAAGCAGAGCCCATCTTGACGGGTGAAGAAGCTGGAAAAAGCTTGGTGACGCTTCCTCTGATCTGCGACTTGCACACTTTCATCCAACAAGTTCCATTGCTTGTGCCTAGACGTCAAAAGCTCGGCACTCGACTTGGTGAGACCAAGATCTCTGATCAAGTCGTTGAGGTCTTTTTTGTTGGGGTAGTATGGGTTTATCTCCTCAGCTCCACCTCTGAAATTGTCATCTGGATCTACGTCTTCCTCGCTCTCTAACTTGCTGCTCTCTTCTGAAGAAGGAGTGGGTACGGGAAGCTCAGGGCGGTGTGGCACCGGGGCGATGGATGAAGGAAGGTCCGGATACGTGATAGCAGGTGCATTCTTGCCAGTCCGACGTTTGGAAGGGTCCACCATGCAGAAGCAGCAGTTGCTTGAGTGGTCAGTGGGTTCCCACCAAATTCTTGGAATAGCGAACTTCATGGCAATCTTTTCCTCTCTGTACCATCCTACAAAAGAACAAAGTAAAATTGTAATAATGAAAAATTAAATTTATTTCACCCATGACTAATGTGTAAGAGATTCTCGCAACATTTTCCATATATGATATATTTTTTCAATAACATCGAAAATTTAAAAAATTTTAAATAATTTTATAACGAAATTCCGAGCACCAATTGTCCATATTACCTTCCAGAGTTTTTTTTGCAGTGCTCGCAGGTGAAATGAGGTGCCCAGGGTTTGTCTTGATCCCTGGCAGGCATGTCCAAATATGCCTTGTAGGCCTCACACATCTTAGCAGATGCGTCCACGGGGTACTTTTTCGATCTTGATAAATTGGCCGCAGACATAGCAAAATGCGTCTATCGGATGCTTGCAGCCTCTTGATGCCATCTCAGAAAAATGCAGATATGTATCCACTTAGACAGCTGGAACTAAACTGAACTGGTGGGCTTAAGGTCTATACTACTATTTATATTACTGGAAAGTTCGAGAAGTTACTCCAAGTTTACTCACCTCTGAATCTATCTGGAATTTTCTGAAAAATAGGTAAATTTCAAAATATCACTGTCCTGGTCACAAAAGCAAAGTTTGTGGGGAATAATAGCCATTTTCTATACTTATGAGGCATAAGCAATTAGAAAATAACACTTACTACCCAGGAACAAAAAATAAATAAAAATTTGTTACCCAGTGTTATCGATGTGCCCCTCTTTCCCTCCATCACGCAAAAAATATCTATGTTCAATTAAAACTGAAAGTCATTGTAATGTCTACCATGTCGCATTTATTAATCAATTTTCAGATATACGCTGAAAATGTTAAGCTTTTTAAATTTCGCTTTCCAAAAATAACGAATAACTGGAATGTCGTTAAAAATGGACCTAAACAAGAGAGATCGTTAAAAAACACCTTTATCTCTTCGGAAAACATTTGAGGACCCCTGGAGGTCCCACCCGGGTCCGAGGCATTTGCCCACCAACACCGCCCCCTTCTTACCCCATTGTGGTGTAGTCTATATGCGAAGCTACGTTTATTAATACTACTACTGTATTAGTATCTCTTCAAACGCCTCGAAAGTAGTATTTGCACAAGGCAAAGCGATTCAAGATGAAATATTTATTTTGAATACGAAATTTTTATATTAGGAGTGGCATCACTTTTACTTTCGTTTTATTATTTTTTACGCATTTTATCGAATGATTTTTAGTTTCCCCATATACGAAGTATAGAGAAAGTATTATTTTCATGAAAAAATCGAATTCGGGATTTCAACGGAAATACCTACATGTTTTAAGGTCTCCTGAACACGTTTTGACTATTTTCTCGATGATGTCTGTGGGTGTCTGTGACCGGAATTTTGTGGGTGCTTTGACTCAAAAACTATTAATCACATCAACGCGAAATTTTATACTTGACATTTTTGTTAAAGGGTAAAGAACTGCTTATTTTTTAGTAAAAATCGGTCAAGCGGAAGTGGGTGCTTACTCTTGTCATCCGTTTTTTGAAATATTCGATGAACTTAAAAAAGTATTTGAATAAAAGTTGTAGAAAAGTTAATTTTCTACATCCTGTTTTCGAAATATTCCCCCATATATTGCATTGTTTAAGAAATATTTTAAAAACTAATTTTTTAACTGTCACCACCTCACCGCCTACCGGCGACTATTGTAAACACTTTACGCTTAGTTACGTCTTAGTAACGCTCCTTTTTATTTATTTTTAATTGCTGGAGCTTCCTCCGAACATCCAAACTCGGCCAGAGGTCAGGATGCTTGGGAAAGACCCAAAAGAAGTATATCCAAATTCGGCCAGGCGGAAATTTGAACATGAAGGGGCATTGTACTCGGCCTCACCGGGTTGAGTTAGTTAGGTGAAGTGTTTTGGTTCCTTCCCTCGTTCACTGTGTCCCCCCCTCGGGTTGGGTTGGGTAGCGTTCATCTTAATATAAATCATTCGTAGAAACTGAACGCAAGTTTCTTCGTCGACTGGCAATTCGTGGTACTTTAGAGGCATTTTGATTGCTTCCACTAAAAGCCTCTAGACGCTATAAAAATAATATACAGGTGTGAATTAATTTGAAGCAGTATGTGGTCAAAATTATAATTTAGTATGTTTTTGACAAAGAAATAATGTTTACTGCTAGTTTTGAGGATAAGTGACTGACAAGGAAAAGAATATTACGCAACTTTTAAACACAAGCACGCTTTGTGCTTTCAGTCGGAATGAAGGGTGAATGGTAGTTGCGGGAGAGGAAGGGGCTCAGGTATATCGTTAGGTTTGGCCGAATTTGAATGGCTTTTTCAAGTTTGGATACCATTAGTGGGATTAACCCAACAACTGGCCGAATTTGGATCCACCCGAGCTTCCTGGCTATATCCAATATCAGAACGGTTTGAGTTTATGTCTGTTCTTTGTAAAGTCTTTAAATTTTTCTCGCAGTTCCTTAAAATATTTATTATCATTTAACCTATTCGCAATTTTTAGAAATATTACAGGCATGGAGAAAGTCATGTGTTGGCCACATCAGATTTTTTATCTCGTTAAAATGGATGGTACCTCAATAATTTTTACCTTTCTCACTCGCCACATTTGGGGGCCCATGGCCAAAGCGGGCACAATTTTTTCCTAAGGTCCTTCAATTTTTTTCCGGGACTTCAATTTTATTTTAGAGGGGGAAAGGGAGGGGGGCGGTACGCCACTGCGCTAACTTTAATATTCTTAAAAGGGAATTTCCATCGCTTTGAACGAGCCATTCTTTGCGATTGGTCATGAGTTGCTGGAGGCGGTGGGAATGGGCGATGGCTTCTCACGCGGGGGGATCGAGTTGGAATCCGGACGTCGTCGTGCTGGCTAATGCCCCGTCGCAGGCTTGTGCTTCGCGAGGAAAATGAGACATTTTATTCCTCGCCTTTCGGAGAGGACGCAGCGACGCGATACGACTGCGGTTGCTACGTTTCGTGAGAGTAGGCCAGTGACGGCATCCTCGGGTATTCCCCTTTCAGTTATTCCCCTTCGCCGAAACATGTACGGATGCGTTAATTAATATACAGTCGGACGCCGATTTAGCTCCCTCGCATATATAGTGCCATCCACGCATGAATCGTTGTGAACAGAACTTCCATCTTATGATTACATAGAGCAAGCATATACCTCGATTTACTGCCGCCCCCGCTTTAGCGCCAATGTCAGTGATGGACAGACGGTGGCGCTAAATCTGGATCTGACTGTATACGTATGTGCAAAGGTGGCAACAAGGTGCTGTAGGAAGCCTAGTGGTCACTTGCCTTGGTTGGAGAGCCGATGGGGGTGTCAAATAGACACAAATGAAGAGACGTAATGTGGAAATATTTTCGGAAATGATCCTTCTTCAGCCATGGAGAGAAGAATTGTATTACACGTTTCATCTTGTGTGTCTTCATGAGTCTCTACGATACTCCTATCGGCTGCCCAACCACGCTAATTGTCCACTGCGCTTCCTACAACATCTTGTTGCCACCCTTATCTCCTTTTCCTTTTACTCTTCTAGAGATGTATGTAAAAATGTGTGTGTGTGTATCGTATTTATCCGAATATAAGGCAACCCCACCTTCACAGAAGTTAATCTTGAGGGAAAATGTTTTAGAAGGCATCTAGAAGCAAATAAACAAGATTTTTGGAATTATATTTTATTTAAATCTATAAAAATTGTCATAACAATGTGCAGTGCAAAGATAAATGTGATTTAAACCAGGCTAGATTAGTCACAATCGCTGCCACTATTTTAAAATTATTTATTAATTTGTTCCAGAATATAACACGACCCTTAACCTTGGATTGAAAACAAATCAAGAACACCTCGTCTTATAATCGGGTAAATACAGTATTTACTATATTCAGTCAAACTTATACAAATCGAACGCCTATAACTCGAAGTAAATTTATTTTACAGGTCAATTTCTATTTTTTTCATGTTAATTTTTTCTATGACAACAACATAAAAAGAAAGTTTACAAATTTATCGCTAAGTTAAATAAGGAAGTGAGGTGAATACCTATGTTGGAAAAGGTAAAAAATACAATGCTGCTGAATTTGGAAATGTTTTGTCAACAACTATCCTTATTACATGATTATTCTAGAATCTACTCTCGATGAATCACCTCTGATAACGCATGCTTTTTAGCTGAAACGCTTATCTGATTTTCGTTGGCTTGTAATGGCTATTGAAGAAAATTGAAGCACATTTATCGTATACCCTGACGTAGTTAACCCTTAACTACCGACCACTCGTCTGTGAGGCGAATGCGTTTTTTGTAACCTCTGTTGCTCTCTATTATCTAATCTTGGAACCTCCTGCGTCCTAGTACCTTCGAATGGCTATAGATGGAGTATTTGGGTATAGCTTGTAATGTTTCAAAACGATCAGTTGAGTGGCAGCAGTCGTCAAAGTCTCACAGTCGATGCGTCGTTGACATTATTTTTATTGATGTTTTGGATTTTCTTGTACGCTTTTTAGCTATAACGTATTTATATACCCTTAAAAACATACAATTGCAATAAGTTTTGTATTTTTAAGACTAAATAAATTTGTATTAAAATCAACTATTTTATTTCTTTTTTGTGGTACTGTTTACATATTGTCAATTTTAAGGGTTAGATTTGGCCATTTTTTTGCACGAAAAAAGGAAACTAATTGGCAATTAAACAAAGGAAAACAGTTTTGGCGCTCTTACCTCGTTTCATTACCGAGATATGTGGCTGAGAAAATGAAGTGGTCTGTGAGACGAGGCGTCGGTGATAGCGAGAAAAAACTAAGTGTCGGTAGTTATGAGTTACCATTACAACTACTGCGATCAGAAATCTTTGCGGAAAGATTTTTAATGGCGTGAGGAATCGCAGTTGGAAATCACCATAAAAAATAGTGCTCCGTTATGAACTTCTGGAAAGGCGGGAATCAATCGATAGATTTTTCGGCTAAAACCGTTGGACTAAAAATACCTGGAGTCGATACTATAAAATATCTAGGAGAAAAACCATCTGTCGCGATCTTTCGTGGAATACACGTAATAATCTGATGGTCTGTGCAACCAACAAGGAATTAGCTTTCACATGCAGTGGTCTAAAATAGTGCCGAAAAAGTTAGAGAAAAGTTACCTTTATTCAGTTAGGTAGCAGATCGAGTACTCTTCTAGAGTCAAGGATCCACATGAGAAAGGCCACATAAACGACTTGGAAAAATTCCGGCGCAGGGTTACAAGATTCGCGAAACAAATTTACGACCCATAGCGTTACTTCATAATTAAGGAATCTGAATTGAGCATCTCTATAGAATCGACAATTGAACGCTAGATTGAAACTCTCAGAGAAGTATAAATTAAAAATATTTGCTGAGGAAGTGCTCGGAACGATTAAAGCGTCCACTTATATAGGATGGCACGACCGCAAAGATAAAATAGGCGAGATAGATTGTAGGACGGAGTGTTATCGAGGATTTATTTTTCCCGGATCGAACAGAGATCATAATAAGATATATAAGACTGAATATCAAATTGTTGGGGAAATTTGGAACGCTGCAACCCATGCCACCCACCGATCGGGTGACATACAGAGTATTATTCAATTTTTTTACTTAACCGTTCATCGATTTTGACTCGTGCGAACGGGAGTGCAAAATTTGTCCGAACTGATTCGAAACGCATGTTTATAAAAAGCATACACTAAACCGAACTAGTCAAGGAAGCCACGCGCCTCAAGGACGGCCAGATATGAATCAGGATTCAGGTTGTAGGAAGATCGTTAAAGGTCTGGAGGTTGATGTTGACGTACGATCACACTCTGTTTCAGGAACGAATTTCGGCAGATTGAGCAAGTTACCCTTGAAATACATTTGTTTTCGGGAACGCGAGCTCCTTCACAAACACGTATTTTGCTAGCTATACTACTAAGGTAAAAAAATAGACACGTAAAAGGTTATGCGTTCCGTATTACGTGTTATAAACAATAAAAAAATAAATTCAATGTTTTTCTGTTACTTGTAAATAATGTCCTAATGCTATCGACCTGTTTGTTTATAAGTTGTACAAGCACCTCATGGGACGGAACGGTTGTAACAAGCTCTTGCGATTATCCTGTGTGCTTCATTAGAATCATTAGTAGTTTAGTATAAAACTGTGTTTTAGGGATGGCATGGTTTTACACAGTTAATCTATTGTCAATGGTAACAGGCCAAATTACTATAGTTACTGTACTTACTGTATGTACCAAATTACGGTACTGTACTACTCTTAGTAAGTTTTATTCTTTTTCAACAACCATATTTTCTTGATTAAACTATTTTTTGCGGAAATCGATAGTAAAAAATTAAGAACTTAATAAACGTCGTCCTTTATTGTAACATTTCGTATTGCAGTATTCCTAAAAGGAAATTTTAATCAAATAATACTGTTTTCAATGCTTGCGACAGGAAGATGCTGATGTTCTAAATTCTTGAGAAATAAATTTTTGTTTTTATTTTCCGGAATAATACCAACTTCAGTGAAAACTATATGTGAATAAATCCTTGAAAACTTTCCAATCGACATGAACCAAACTTCAGCGTGGTTTCAAAATCGTAAAAATAGAAGAGAAAATTCCAGGAAACCTGAATTTTAGCTATTGGCGTCAATTTTCCCAGCCCCGATTCGGTTCGAAGTAGTTTTTTTAATACTGAGAGTCCTCCAGTTCTTTGGGACCCTAAGATTGAGGGGGATCGCCAACCTAATGAATAAATCAACGGAACGACCAAAAGAAATGTTTCTTGTGTCATGGTTTATTTTCAGCTTTGGTTCAAAGTCTCACGCATCACTTATGTGACAGATACGACAAAGAATCTACACAAGAGAGACAAAAATCTTCGCCTTAATCTCTATCTTTATTGGTGGCGAAAGCGATTATTGGTTTTCTTCGAAAGCGAGTTTCATAAATCGACGGGGAATGTGTATTATTTTTTAACGAAACAATATCTTCATTATCTATAAAGTCTCTCAGCAAGAGCATAAGACAACTAAATAAAAAAACGCAGAAGGTAACACTCGCATTCGATAATGCGATTTAATTTAAAAGATAACCTCCTAAAACCGGAGTGCTCAAACCGCGGTCCGCGGGTGACAGTCGCAAATATCGCGGAAGACGTCACCTCGTGGGAGATAACCTTCTTTGTCAATGGAAAATAAATGAATCGCGAAATTCGGGTCGCAGGTACGACCACCTGCGATTGTGTTTTTTCCCATCGCGGCTATTTCGCGAGGGAGGTCATCAAGGGAACCTTGAAGAGCATAAAGGCGTTACCGTGAAGTGTCGTTCACCTCATTACTCTCCCTCACCTGTACGCAAACTACATTAATAACATATATTCTCTTGTTAACCGGTTGAACCGTGAGCTTATCATCATTTCATTAACTTCTAACTCTTAGATATGCATTGTTTTCGCCTAAAGGTTCTTACGAAAACACATTTTATCCTCGAATTTATCGTCGAAAGAGCTTTATTTTGTCGAGTCGTTGCCAATTTTCGTAATGGCATTCTGACAGCCTGTTTGGTTCGTATTACTCTTCCCGGAGTTGCGATTTAATCTCTATCCCATTGGAGAAACGGCACGTAAAACGCCAGCGTAATGATTTATGCTGTAAAAAATTGTCGCGGGTGATAAACCCACGTGTGTTCGCCACAAGGACAATACGGCCTTATTGTAATGCGCGTACTTGAACTTTGCGATCCTTCTCAATACGTTGAAGCTGAGACTAACCGTAAACATTTAACTGTTAAATAACACACCGTCAATTTTGAAGAAGTGTGAGGGACCAGACCTATGCCAATCCTCCCGTGCGAAATAGTTGAAAAGTTTGACACATGATTGGACGATAATCGAAAAATAAAACGAAAAACGAATAGAAAAATCGTAATCTATCTTTTCTAACGATTATGCCTCTGTGATAGTGGGCGATAAATGGATACAGGTGAGAAGTGGAAAAGTGTTTGCGGACAGATTGAGGAGAAGGGTGGGGGAAGCCTGAGAGGGAAAGGGAAGGAGTTGGGGAGAGGAGGAGGGGAAAGTGGAAAGGGACAAATAAAATAAAACAAATCACCATGCTTCGCATCGACGAAACAACAACTTTTCCTCTTTCCAGCTTGTTTTTTTAAATTTTTTGTTTTCGGTTTCGCGGCTTGTATTTATGCGCGCGCCGCCAGGAGGGAATTTCAGACAGACCTCACGTACGCTTGTGGGTAAGAGGGAGGGTTAAGGTGGTCGTGAGGAGTGGGCAGAGAAAAAGTAGCGAAGAGCTAAGAGCGAGAGAGAAAGAGAGAGGGAAGGAGAGAGAGTGTGCTAGAGAGACTTTTAGTCCGTATCCAACCTTCAAGAAGGCAGCAAGATCGTCCGTCCACCCATCTGGGAGAGAAAGAGAGACATGGACGGGAGAATGGGACTCTTTTCATTGTGCTGTCTATTGGGACTCGTGTTTCTGGCGGCCGATGCGTCGGGGAAGCCAAGCGATCCACTCAGACCAGCAAACGGTGAGCATCCTTTTTTTTTAATGTTTCGATTTTTGCGCGGTTGATTGGTGATGAGACATTTTGCGAAAAATCATCTCTGCATCCTCCATAAGGTCTCGGAACCTCCCGAGTCAAATTTGATCCCCAACAACGTATGTTAACAGCGTCGTCGAATTTTTAAGACTATTCGATTGGTTGTTTTCCAGATGTATGATTTAATGGACTCGTGCTTTCTTTTTAAAGCTTTGGAGATTCATATCTGAGCGGTATAATTATAAAATTACGCGTTTTAAACGGCTGTATGCAGAGATCAGATTTTTATTGTTTTTCTGAGTGTTATAGGTCGACGAAGGTCAAGGTCGCGTGTTGGAGTCCTATTATGATTTTTTTAAGTACAGGAACATTTTTAGGAACCCTCAATCAATAAATGCTATCGTTATGATCACTTTCGTCGCGTTTTGTTGTAGCTGAAATTAATTTCGATTTCATTAAATAGTAATTAAATTCAAAATTCAAAGAATATTTATGGATAATTATTTGCTTTGTCCCCGCTTCTCGCGATAACTGTATAACCTATTATTCATTTAGAAAAACCGTCAGAATGGCAGTTTTAACTGCATAAACTGTGATACCTTAAAATTGCTGTAATTAAGCAAGTTAAAAACTGTTGTGTAATATCAAAACCTACATAATACTTAGCAATTTACCAGAAGTGAGTGGCAGGGGACGCAGAGCATCAGTTTCACAAACAATCTCAGTCAAGGGGAAGGTTTTACTGGGAAAGACTCATAAGCTGTTACCAGGTAGTCTGTCACACGTTGATCACTTACAGACCAATGCCACTACAAATAATCCTTTTACTACTAGAATGATTCGAAAACGCGCCAACGCGCCATGCATGCAGTAAAGTCCATGCGTTGCAAGGCAATATTATCGTCGCCTTCAACGAGGTCCACATTCCCATAATAGTTATCATCGATTTGGGAGAATAGCTTCCTGCGTATTTCAATTTGTAGGGACAGAATGTATCCGTTCCGTTCTTCCAGACGATCAGAACAGGTTTTCTGTAGTCTTGGTGAGAAAGTGATGGAAGTTACGGATGATCGAGAGTGCGGGGCCTGTCAAAGATGTCAGGATGAGGCAAAAAAACGGTGGGAAGACAGCCTTCGATGCGCTTCGAATGTAATCGAGCCAGTGACATTTTTTGAGGTCAGGGGGTTTCCCGTTCTGTTACCGGTGAAGGGATTTCTTCCTCCACACCTTGTCGCGTCAAAACCTTTGACGTCAGCGCATACGGCGGAAATATTTAAAAAGCCCAAGCAGTGTTTTTTTTTAAAGTGGGACGTTCTGAATGTATTGATATCGGACTTACGAAATATGCGAACTTCAAGGAAAGTCTTATTGGCTCGTTGGAGGATGTTGGTCAACCGTGTCGGCATCACAATAAAGCAGTACTACTCGCGGCGGACACGTAATTATAAGCAACTGTTAAAAAATCTAAAATACAAATCTTAAATGAAATGTAACGTTAATGGTTGATAAACTTGTTCAAATTGACTCAGTTCGGTGAGATACCCCCCCCCCCTCCCTCCTGAAACGAAAATAGCTAAGAGCTTTTTTTAAAAAGCTACAAGTAACACGTCTCTTGCATATAGTCGTAATGGAGATACATGATATAAAAACGGTTTCTGACACTAATTTTTTGCGATAACCAATGTATAGTTAAAATTTTGTTTTTTTTTTGCAACGGTTTGAAGCCATCCCTACTAATGTATTAGAGCTCACTTTATGAAGGGAATTGAAAATTAATACCGTTATAACGAAAAGTCATTATATACGAGAAAAAACGTTATTATCTCTATTACAAAGAGAATGCCACAAGTATTAATCTTTCATTAACGATATTTCTGTCTATTATTTCACATTTTTGAATAATTTTATCCCGAAGGCAAAAATCACGTACATTCAGTATTACAGTTTAATATTATTGGCTTTAAATGGGAGTTTTACTCTGAATATAAATATTGTTTAAGAATTAAAAAATAAATTTACAGTAAGAAATATTTTCAGGGTGACATATACCGTAAGAATCCCGGGAATAATTATTTCACTATCTATTTTTTCACTTGATTACGCGAGATGAATTTCTTAATCGATAGATATGATTTAGCGCAGATCAGTCGAGCATGTGATCAGATTACATTTTTATTGGTTGTGAAGAAAGTGAGGCGAGATAAAGGACGTGAGAAATCTAAAATTCCCTTCCATCTCGAGGATTTCTTTTTAAAAGAGAGATTACAAAACTTTCGCTCTTAAGAAGGGACTATCAAAAGATATTATCAAGATAAAGATTTCCCATCGATTCTATAGACTCATTAAATCCCCTATGTTACGGATGGACGTGTTTTTTCTGCGCTGAAAAGGAAATTCGTTTTTAAGACTTGAAAGGTTTCAGGGTTAGCCAAATTTTATATTTATAATTTAGTTCGACTACTTTGAAAGAATGCACAGCGATATTCATTTTTCTGTTCACAACTGATGTTTTCGATGCTAAAACGAGCATGATTCTAGTCGGATATTACTATGCTTGAGTAATTATTTCCTGATTAAGTTGCTATCATTGATACCTAACGAAGAAAGACATTGGTACGTATATGAAAAAGTCTGCATCCTTATTATACTCTCGTAATTCACTCAATTTTGAAAAAGTAAGAAAGTCATGCATTTTCTTACTTAATTCTTTGCTTCCCAACTACCGCATAGATTGATTATGAAAACAACATGATAATTAAAGCTGGGGAGGTACGCTGGGATATTTTTCATCAAAGCTAACTTTTTTAATCTTGAAACACGCCGAGTTCTTATTGCGTGGCTTTTCTGAGTAATAAATGTAATAAAAATATATAACTTCTAAAAATAATATATTTTATATACAGTATAACAGCTGTTCTCCTATAAAAATGGTACTTATTTATCAATGTTTCCTTGTGGGGTTCTTTTTGCCTCAGAGTACTCGAGTAAATCGTCGATAGAGTTGTACAATTTCTAGTTTTAATAAATGTAAACTCTCATATGTAACCTAGATACGAGGCTCTAGAATTATTCTCCACGAATAAAATGTCCTCTCTCTTCCAAATACTGAGGAAAATTCGTAGGTTCGCAATATTCGTGGAGTTCCAATACCTCCTCAATTTTGCAAGCCCCGATCCACTTCGTCACATGTAATGATTTCTTTCAACACCCGATTAATCGTATTTGCTCTCGAATGACTCTGAGTGATTATTCTCCGTCCTCTTCCTCTCAGTTGAGGTTCGCCGTTACGACATCACTTCTTAACAGACTCTTATCCGTAAGAGCCTAACTTAATCGCTTCCTTCATTTCCCTCTTTGTTTCACTCGATAAAGATCGGTCCTTTAACTGGCTCGTTCGGAATCTCCGCCTTTTCCATCTTCTCGAGTGGTATTTTTATTACATCCTGATGTAATATGGATCGCAAGCTGTTTCCTCTTATCTCAGAAAACTTTCACATTAACAGGATGTATATTTTGTAATCCGAATGAAGTTGATCGTTTAACGCTATTGGTCGTTTTACATATGATTGTCATGTATACCTTGTAATGTATTTCGTAAAAATCACTTTAATCATGCTGGTTATTTATGTAATATGCTTAAAAATAGATATATATATTCTATCTAAAAAGCTTTAACATATAATCACTTCAACCATTTAGTCGAGCTGAATAGCCATTACTTACGTGACTAGAAAATCACTATTGCCCTTCCTCTAAGTGTTTTTAGGTCTTTTAAATATAATATAGTTCTCTTTCGATAATAATATAGTCTTAATTCATGAAATTATTGAGTGGCCACTTTTGAAAATTAATTCTCCTTTGTAATTTCACATCTGCATATAAATGAAAAGGAATTTGTTCGTAATTTTTTGAATTTGCGATACTTATTCATATAAGATAAATTAAAATGTATAATTATGTAATTTAAACTTCAACAAATTTAAAAGAATTCAACATATATAGGAATTGTGCATATATGACGAAATATACAATGAATACATGTATTTGGTATAACAGTTCAAAAGATAAGTAAAATTTAACATGTCAAGCTTTTAACAGATTAATAGAGATTGTTTATAACGTCAACAAATTCATTATCAATGCTAATCAAAATTTCTAAATTATCTCGGTTTATTTCCGAGGAACGATGTGAATCATGAGTCAGAGATTATACCCTCTAATCTTAAAAATAATAGCATGATATCTCCTTTACTATCTAATTTCCTTGCCGATGCTAACTTAAATATAATTAAGAATAACTTCTCTATTCCCAACATTCCAGCTTATTCCTGCACAATAACGATCATATGATCCATTAATTCCATCTATTTACTTCTCGTTGTTCTACTCTGCTGTAAATTGAATGTCGATAAGATAGATCATCCCATAGCTTGTGAGGAAATAACGATGTAATTTCTATGGCCATTTAACATGAAAAATGAATATCGCATGAGACTTTAAACAAGAAGTCCAAACCAGGATTAATGCAGGATGGTTTCACAAAGTTGACATCCCGAATTGATTACTTATATTGACAGGAAATGTTTCAGTATGTGTTAATCATTCCAAGGAATTCTCATACCACAAATACCACTTGTAATTAATAGTTTATCAGTGATAGAGAAAAATTTGAAAACAAATTAATAGAGAATTATCAGGTTTGAAATATTAAAAGCAATGTCAAAATCTCTTTCTAGCATTATATTTTGAATGTATTTTTTAAATAAACGAATTTAATAAATCTCACTGTTTATAAGCTAATATGTTGAGTAGAAAAGAATTATAACCCATTTGTTCAGTCGTCTATGCTCAACCCGAGTTCGGTAATAATCGTCTCCATGGGAACAATCCGATAAAATGCAATTTAAAACGCAAAAACGCTGTTTTAATAGAAATTCATGAAAATACGATCAATTATCAAAATTATGTGTTAAGAATTATAATCTACATTCTTTTTCTCTTAGAACAGTAAAAACCTCACGCGCTATCACAATTTGAAGATATTTTAACTATTAAAGAAAACATCTCTGCACGATGGATTTAAGACTTCCTATGTAAAATAAATAGGGAAAAACATTCCTGGAATTGAACCCGGGACTTCAATCTTCGCCAATTAAAATATAGTTCGGAGGTGGACCCTGGCAGCATGAGCTTCATACCAAGTTTCATGAAAATCGGTCCATTGATGCAAAAGTTGTTAGTAGGGGACACACACATACAGGATCATTTCATAAGCCTTTGTTTTTTTTTGGAAACAGTCTAAAAACGAGACTATTTTCAATGTTATTGCTGCATCAATGTTAATATAAGCTATCCGTATAACTAACTTCTCCAATCTATAAGTAACATAGCCGTCGGCTCTTACATGTAGATATAAAACACTTAAGGGACACGACACCATTTAGCCACCAGGTACGGGTTACTTATACGGCCGAATCGCAGCGCCAGTATAACTAAAAATTAAGTCTCTTACTTGTAGGTCAGTGCTTGGCTCACCCTTTGCGATATTCTTTATCTTAATCCACTACTGTTAAGCAACCCAAAATCCTGTATCCTCGTACTTATTTGCCCCTTTACTAGCATAATCAGGTCTATTTCAACCGTCCTTTAGTTCACAGTAACCGACCCGTCCAGTTCTTTTACATCTGCCAATTCACCCTTAATCAAGCTTATTTCTTCTCCCACCTCATCGTAAAAATTTCTCTCAGTCCATATCCAGATCTAAGAAGCTTCCAATTCGTCCCATGCTTTGCTCAGAATATACCTCAAGCGCATATACTACGCTTCATCACTTGTAAGCTTCTCACTAACCTCTATTGCAGTGCTCCGCAACCGGTGTGCCGCAGCACACTGTTGCGCCGCGACTAATTACGCGGTACATTTGGCGTAATTGTAAGGGTAAAAGAACGAAATACCGTTTCATTATTGACAAGTGAATAACCACAGAAACTAAATCTCTCATAAAGAGCGAAACTTTAACGGCAGTATTTGCTACGCTGTTTCAGCTACTTGGAACCAAGCAGCGTCGTAACTGGAGAGTTGGCAATTTTTTTATCATCTAATTAAATTAGTTATCAGGACGAAATATTTAAACGATACGAAAAATTCGTATTTTATAAATAATTATCTTCTACTGTATCGGAGAGGTGATAATTTTATTGCATTTCTGTCGTCTGCAACGCGGTAAAAATGTTCAACGCAATCTTACGAAATTTGGTTCAGTATGTCGCAAAGTTCGAGCAAACCCGAAAGTTTGACTTAAAATTTAAATTGTTGCGGAGCACTATTTTATTAAATATCATTATTCAAAATTCCTCTCATTAGTTTTCGTATCCTCTTAAATGCTTCCTTCGATTTTTCCATTCTCGCTACGGCATCTGCGGTGCACTTTTCGGAGGAATAGAATTTAGCACTAAGAAGTGGGTTAAGGGAAGTTGTACGAGCGAGACCAAAGTCCTTTCCTCGACGCATTGGTCAAGGGCGCCAAGTCGGCTCTTTTTGTTTCGCCCGAGATAGTGTTGACGTTCGAAATCGCTCGTTTTCAATGCGTGTCCGTGTATGACTCGAGTACATGAGATATAAAAATGCGATGCTGTTTTATTTCACTTCAATTACAAAACAGGACGTTGAACTTTGGTGACATACTTTTTGTAACACGTATATGGGAGTCTTTACTGCGAGAATAAGGAAATGCGCCTATGACACACATTTAAGGAAAATATGTCCCAGGAAAATCCAATAAACTCGTATGTAGATATTCAAATTCCTTTTGAATATGCTTCAAATAATATAGGTTAATTATACAGCAAGAGATGATTAACTCACGTGACTGAGAGATATTCTCGAAAAAAAGTTTCTTTGAATGCATATCCTAATTTATAATAATTTTCTGTTTATTGCAGAGGACATCAACATGCACCCGAAAATATCAAAACTTAAGAAGAGGAGTGTCAACAACAGAAACTCTGACGAGGAAAGTAAGTACATGATTTTTTCAAATTCTTGCAACGAGTAAGGTGGAAAACAATATCAAATGGAATATTCAAAATCTGATTTTTTGGTTTCTTGATTATGAAATTATTTTAAACCCCGCTATTGTAATTTACGATTATAAAAGTCGGTAGAAGGCAAAGTAAATAACCGCTAAAACCAAACATTGAAAATTATTTAATACGCAGTCTAAAAATATTGGCTACTTCGATCTTAATCGCTGCTTCTTCTGGTGATGTTTTATTCAATTAACCTCTTTCTACTGAAACGTCAACGGATAAGATAATAGTCATAAAATCCCATTTTACATTTTTACCGAGTGAAAAAAATGCTGTGAACTCACGATGTTTTCAACATAAAATTTAGGAAGTTGCATCGCACTATATTGGTTGCGGAAGATTTTCGAAAATATTTTTTTTTATTCGAGAGACATTCTCTAGCGCTTTGCGAAATTTCCGCAGGAAGTTGAAACGCTGTAAAACACATACGCGAGCGCAAATGATAACGGTATATAATCCCCGTCTGCACTATCCCTAATGGACTGCCAGAAGATAGCTAACGGGTTGTATCACGCAACAGTGTTCTTTAATAATCGGATAAAGATTAGTTTACAAATCTCCTCAAACAGATGGCGGCCAATGAAATTCTAAATTACGAAACAAAAGAATTATCGAGTTCACCTATGCCAAATCATGTCCCTCAAATCGCCTTAAAATATTGAGAAGACTAGTATATGCATATAACTTATATGTATAAACAGAGCCGGTGGGAGCCTTTGTGGCGCCCGGGGAAAGATAATTCTAAGCGCCTTTTTAAACCAAGTTTATTTTGTCGAAAAACATTTTATTATTTAAATTAAAAAATAAAAGCGTAATTAATAAATTATTCAAATTAACACGTTAAGGACCGCGCTCGGAAACCTCCGTTTTCGTAACGCGCGAAACAAAAAAATAATTTTAGCTTCATCTATGGATGGATAGTAAAATACTTTAATACCGTTCTCTTTATTAATGATTCAAACGCTATGTAAGCATACATTTTTAAAGATAAATCTTTTATCGACCGAGATCTGACGCTTCAAGTCAGCTGTCATTTCTTTTTTGTCTTGCGTTTTTTTAAAGAACTTAAAAATAAAAATAACTTTCTTCAGTAAACGAAGTTTTAGATAAAGGGTAAGAATGTTACATTTTTATTCATGCACGTTATGGTTCGCGACTTAGGCAGTTACGTCAAAAATATTATCGACGACAAAGTACTCTACGATGAACTGAAATTTTTTCTGATTTTTCAAAAAATGAAGCCAAATTGCTCCCACTACAAGCTTTGAATTTCTTTCATAAAAGCAATTTTCAGGACATGTTGCCAAACATATGAGTTGCATTATTTGTGTATTTTACAATTCCCGTGGCAAACGCTAGTGGTGATAGAAGTTTATTCAGATTGAAACTGATCAAAACCTATTTGAGATCAACAACCGCTCAAGGACGATTAAACGTACTAGCGACAATTCAATTGAGCAAGATGTAGTTTCAAAATCTGATACATACATCAAAAATTAATTGCCACATTTGACGAGAAAAAAGCAAGAAAGAAGTTTTTCAGTTAATTTAAAAAAATGAATAGTAAAAAAACGTTTTTTATTAACACATTTGATTTTCTTGCACCTAACAAAGTTTTGACGTCCTGTATACATCTTAAACTTCATTGGGTTATTACTGCAGACCCAAAAATGAAGTAGATGTGTGCGCAATCCTGACAGTTAATCGTTTTATTTGATTCCACTTGATGCGCCGCACCTCGTTCTACAGAGAGTGAAAGATTTGCGCTCACGTGACGTAATAACGGAGGGGATATGCAACGTTATGAAATTACGCGTTGCCACACAGAGAGGTGAGGATGACGCGCGAGCAACTTTTTGACCGAGATTTTATTTCAACGATCTGTTGCGCGAGATGAGGAAAATAAGCTTCAAGGACCATTGGAGAGTGAAAAAAAAACAATCACGCAATCCGTGTCTGATAACTTTTCCATTCACGACTAAATATACAGTTTTAGTTAGAGACTAAAAAATATGAAAGCGAGGCGTTTGATATTATGCTAATTGACCTTAAAGACATCGCACTCTGTTTGGTATCAGAACTAAAAATCGACGGTTCAAAAAAAAAAAGAAAAAACGAAATATCGCGAATTTACTGTTGTAAGAATTTAACCCTTTTAAGCGAGGGTGCGCCTTTTGTTATGACGAAAGAAACTGAAAGCCTTAAATGCAGTGAGTACAGTTTTTAGATGATCGTGGATTGTACTAAAAACGAAATACAAGAGAACTACCGATAAAATCCAATCGGTGGGAAATTCATAAATTGACGAGGGCTATCTAGTTCAAAAAGAATTTTCCGAATACATCTCAAAACAAACAAAATTCGATTGTCCAAAAATAGACGGACAGACATGGTAATCACATTAGCACGTTTTTTCTTTCGATAAAATGTGCTAAAAAGACGATCCTTTTTATGGGAGCTTAGAGTTGATTTAACAAGCTCATTTAAAAGACAACGAGCAAAGTTCCGTTAGATATTACCAGTGTAAGTTCGATAACGTGACTAGTGTGAAAAACGAATGATTTACTAAAGTCACCGTACGGGCGAAGTTAAACGATCAAATTACGTACCTATAATAGCCATTAAAAGGTTGCGAAAACCAGGTGCTCATCTCTGCCAGCTATAAAGAAACCTTCACATGAGGTGATATAAGATTTTAAATTTTTATAGAACCTATGTATTGTCGGCATATCAGCACTGATAACGGCGGCTATGTAGCTGAAATGCGCCACTGGTTATCCCCAACTTTTTACGGCTGTTTTATCTATGAAATTTATCAAACGAAAAATTTCATATGGAATTATTTTGCATGATCAAACGGGATTCCAACGATAGTTTCGCATCAGTTAAAAATTCATTAAATATCTATATAAAGTGTACCAGCGATGGGGCGAGATGTAATTTCTCCAAATGAAATCTATTTTTCCGAAAGCCTGATGCTAAAATACAATGCCATTTGATTAAAGTAAATTCAGATCGATGTAATAATAATAAAAAAATCTTTGATAAATTCGCTTTGTCTGTCCGTCCGCCCTGCGTCTTGTATCTATGGGCAATATCTCTAAAAGTTTGCAACTTGGAAAAGCTAAACTTTCAGGATAGAACAATATATATATATATATATATATATATATATATATATATATATATGCGCTAGACATAGTAAAAATTTAATGGATCTAAAATTAGCTTCTGGAGAGTAATCGGTTTCTTATTTCAGCCCCTTTGTTTCATTTATACGCCCCATAAGAATAGCAAGAAATCAGTACAGGGCATTGTAGATTTGCATTTTTAAACAAATGCAATAAACAGAGATTTCAAAGGCGTTCTCCATGGGAAACAAGTATAAAACGGCATAGAAAATTTTTGGCGGTTTTTGAATTTTTTTATATCCGAAACCTATAAGTAGTAATTGTATGACCTCACGGAATATTTTGTGACAAATGTTATACTCTACACGAATAATTTTTTTAAAATCGATACGTTACATATCATATAAGGGCAAGGGAGAGAAAAACATGATATTTAATTGCTGCTTCACGGATGCCGTTTAACGAGATACGAGTGTGTTATAAGTTAATCTACTAACGCTTACGTGAAGCGGAAGTTCTAATTGACGGATGCAGTTCAAAATCATTATTCGGCGATAAATTTCAATGAGGATCACTCGTACTTACGTAACTTACTTAAAATCTCTCCAGCGGTTCAAGGGATGAAAGTCGCGACAGACGGACAGACGAGACGTGCCCATAAGGCGTTTCACTACTACCCGCTTCGCTGGTAAAGAACGCCTAAAAAAAAATTTTTTTAAACGGGTCCCGATCCGAGCTCGTATATTTTTCAAAACTGAAATCTAAAGAAAAACAAACGGAAGCAGCACAGAAATCTGCCCTCCAAGTTTCAGATCTCTATCGTTTACGATTTCCTCGCAGTTTCAATTTAAGCAAGTGCGCAGACAGACGCCGAAGTGAAACTATAAGCGCATCAATAAAAAAAACGCGCTAAAAAAGACAATTTTCCGATTTTTAACAATGGGAAATAAAAGTGACACGACAACGAGCCAACTGCTTTTAAATGGGAAACATATTATTACCTAGCTTCGACATAACGCTTTTAAAGGGACTTTGTAGACTATATTACGAGGTCGTCGATCTCATCCAAAGACGTAATCTTGTGACGTAATAATCTAAAAACAAGAAAAAAGCGCCTTATGTAATTTGCTCTGCAATTCTTCCCTCACTCATATCATTTTATGAGTCGAATATCTCGGAATCAATTTCTATCCGTTGAAATTAAGGAAAAGCAGGAGACACGAACGGCGCACCGATTTCCGATCCCTCGCTGAAGCAAACTTCTTCAAACACATAAAGAGCTCGGGCCACGTGCCAACGATAGGAAGGGAGGAGAATCGAGACCAAGGTCGTGCGTGCGTTCGTGCGTTTTGAGCGTGCGTGCGTGAGGGGGGGTTTCCCCGGCATCCGATGTCTCACAAATTTAAAACGGGAAAGCAAAAACAATGTCCTTCGCGTGTTTTTGCAAAAGGGAGGCGACATTTTCAAGGACGAGGCTTCTGAAACAGTTTCAGCGGAGCGAATGTCGTGACATAAGCGAGATTGGTTTTTGCGTCATATGCGGGACGCGGGGAGATCGACGAACCTCGTGGGATTCTCCGAAATGCACGATTATTTCTCGGAAGCGGAGGAGAGAATTTATTTTTTCGCGACGGACTCTTGTGAATGGTGTTTATTTTGGTGGGGACCTGCGAACGGAGGGAAAAAATCCGAGGACTGCTTTAAATTATTTATCGAATGAAGAATGATTTGGCGACTTCCTCTTCACGTCCTTGTGTAATCTTTTCTTTTCAGCCCTTTAAAAAAAAAATCACTTATGTAATCAGTCTGTCTGTCCATCCTGCCGTATGTATGCACAAGCAATATCTCTGATATTCTACAACTTGGGGAAACTAAATTTCCAGAATATGACGGTCTGTATAAGCGGTAGATATAGAAAAATATGGTAGATCTAGAATTATCTGTTGGGGAGAAATCGGAAAAAATTGCTGAAGGGTACATGTTGCTACTAATGTAGGCAACAAACAATACATCGCATCTGCGATTCTTTACCTCGATGGAAAGATAGCATTCAGCGAAAAAAGCGCCTTATGTAAATTGATCCTTCGCTTGTTTTATTTACATCTGGCCGTCGACTTAAGTGACTAATTATCACTGATTTTACAAACAGGTCTAATGGTTGTTTGGCAGTGTCGTGTATTTAATGATTTAACTTTTTTATGTTCTAAATAAATTGCCATACAATTGATACGCAATGCTTTAGTTAAATTACCTATTATCAAAAAGGAAGATTTTGGTGGAAATTAGACCAACAGCTTCGGAGTTATTGGCGGACAAACATACTCTTTATTATGCTTAGTATATGTAAATGAATGACTTTTCAAATGTAAATGTAACTGTTAAATTACTTTTCATACATAGATACATTTTCAAGAATGGTCAAAACCGTTTGTTATTGATTTAATCTGCAACACCTGCTTAGAAGTAAAATAACTAGTACATCCGACTGATGTTAAATAGCGCGTAATTTTGAGTTGAAATGCTGCAAAAGCTTCTTCCGTACGTAGGGTACATTATGTATGCATGTATGTATACGTTTGTATGCTTATATCTTGGTTGGAGCCACGTTAATAATAATTTCTCATTGCTGAAGAATTAAAAAAGTGCGCAAAAGACATTTTTCGAAATAAAATGGAATAATCATCGCGAAAATAAATAAACTTCGTTCTTGTGATAGTAAGCCCGAATTCCGAGTTATTTTTCCAATTACCTCTCAACTCTCGCAAAATTTCCAAAGTCCTTATTGTTCGTTTCTGTGATCACGTTAGTTAAACCTCTTATATACTATTTTGGAAAATATGCTTACTCGTTTTCTTTCTTCTTCATTCAAAATCGGTTGTAATATTTAATAAGCCAAATCCGCTCTTAGAGTTATAGGTAATTCACTATCCACTCTTAAAGCAGTGATTCTCTAGTGCGACCACCGGAAAACTTTTATGCGGCTACCAACAAACGTGTGTCCTTTACCCTTAAATCCTCACCTTTCCCTTCCTCCAACAGTTTACTAGGTAAACCCATTCCTATAGTTCAATCGAATGAAGATCTTAGAGTGATTTTTGATGCTAAATTAAGTTTTTTCCAACACATCGAGAAGATTTCTGCGAAAGCGATGTCTTTACTCGGTGTTCTCTACAGATTCAGGGAAATTTCGAATCCTTTAGCTCTTAAGACATTCTTTAATGACTGTGCTGTTCCCATACTAAATTAATGCTCTCCTATTTGGTCCGCTGCTGCTCCTTCAAACCTAAAACGGCTTGACTATATACAAAAGTTCTTCTACGCCATAGTTCGACATCGCACGCGGGGCAGAGCACCCTCATTAAGCATCCCCTCTCTTTCTCATAGGCGACTTAATAACGATCTTAATTACCTTCATTCTCTCATCAATGGTTTCTATCGTTCTCCTTCACTTTCATCCTATTTTTCTCTTCGTGTTCCATCTCACTCCACTCGTCTTCAAAATCTTTTTCATTTACCAAAATTTCGACTTTCCGTCTCCCAACGCTCTTTTACCCCCCCCCCTGTTTGCATTCAATTCCTTACTGGCTTCACTTCTGAATCTTGACATTTTCTCACCCATTTCTTTCCGTAATCAACTACCTAATATGTAATTCTTAATTTCCCTAATTTTTGACGCTGTTGTATTATGATAATTTCTATTGCTGTTGATATTATTGTGTCATTGTATTTATTATAGTTATTAATTGTATTGTTATATTATTACTTTCTCCATATACGTAGTATATGGAAAAGTATTGTATTCCTGAAAAAATCGATTTCGAGATTTCAACGGAAATACACGTTTTGAGGTCCCCTGAACACGTTTTGACTATTTTCTCGATGATGTCTGTGTGTGTGTATGTGATAGCTTTTTGTGGGTTCTCTAACTCAAAAATTATGAATCAGGTCAACGCGAAATTTTATATTTAACACTTTTATGACAGTCACAAGAACTGCTTAGTTTTTGGCAAAAATCGGTCAACCGAAAGTGGGTGTTTACTTTTGTCACTTATCCGTTAATTTGAAATATTTGCTTTCATATTTGATAAATGTTAAAATGTGCTAGAATAAACGTTGTAGGACATTTAATTTTCTGCAATCTTTGTTTGAAACATTTTTACATTTAACGCATTGTTTAAGAGATATCTTATATTTTTAGCTGCCACCACCACGCTACCTACCGACTATTGTTAACAATTGACAGTTACGTCTTACATGTTAGTAACGCTCCTTTTTCTTTTCTTAATTGTTGGAGCTTTCTGGCTATATCCAATGTCAGAAGGTTATGGTTTGAGTTTATTTCTGTTCTTTGTAGCCTAAATTTTTCTCGCAGTTTCTTAAAGTTTATTATTATGTAACCTATTTGGAATTTTTAGAAATATTACAGATATGGAGAAAGTCATGTGGTGGCCACATCATATTTTTTGCTATAGTTATATGTTTCAACGTAATTGGCCTTTGTGATTTTTCTGAAATTAATAATAAAATAAAATTACATTTTAAACATCGCATTTCATAAAAACGAATTTCGAAACAAACTCACTGATTCTTGCGGCAAAAAGAATTGCTTGTGAAGAAGAAAGTGTAGGGAATTGTTCTTTTAACAAATTCTATAAAATACAAATGTTTTTTCGTATTTTTCTTTAGTTATTTATTGTAATTTTTATATATTCTTACCATAATGATTTTTTGAAACGAAATGTAAAAATTTAAATACAAAAATTCATAAACGTTTCTATATATTGTCATTAATACTTTGTTTAACTTCTCATGTGCCTTGCGTAGAATATCACATATCACTTAGGCTCTAAATTTAAAAATTTGACCATCACGACATGGCAGCTGGCCACGACGAACTTTTCTCTGAGAATCACTTCTCTAGATTTTAATAGATAAAGAAAATAATTAAAATTAAATTAAAATAGAATCTAGAAGTAAATGAATAAAGAAACAAAAATAATAAACAAACAAAATTTGTGGATGAGTGTGAAATAAATGGAGGAAGACGGAATATAATGAAAAATATCGCCATTTCGATGTCGTTGTAAGTGTGTGTGTGGTTTTACATATCTCTTGCCTTGTTCGTCCGCAGCTGCGGGTTTTTGGGAGAACGTCGCCAAGAACATCTTGGACGAACACAAGAGCCGTGACTACATCAGAGGAGTGGCCAAGAACGCCATAATGTTCATGGGAGACGGCATGTCGGTGCCCACCCTGGCCGCCGCGAGGGTTTACGAGGGCCAGCTGAATGGAATGACCGGAGAAGAAAATACCCTTTTCTTCGAAGAGTTCCCTTTCACTGGATTCTCAAAGGTATGCGTGGGGTTTCCATCACGAGCTCTCTCGATATTTTCGCCCAAACTTAAGTCCATCAATATTAATTACGAAGTTCTTTTATATAAGAAAATATCATTCCCACATACCATCAGCTACGCGCGATAGCATTCGAGATTAATTACTTCTCCAAATTCATCAACTTTGTTTGGCATCTGACTTTAAAAAAAATCATTTGGCTGTCGAAATAAAAATAATGAATCTGGATTATGTGCGAACATATCTGGTCGATGGGAATCGTCGCATGAAAGTATGAAACACACGCTTATAAATGGGTTATAAAATTTAGTGAAATTAGATTAGTTCTTAAATAGCACTTCCTCGGGGACAGTAACAAAGGAAGACACAGACGTTCATATTCATCGCGACCTTATTAGTGGGAAGCAGAAATTCTATCTACTATTCTATCAAGACCGGTAAAAATTAATGGCAGCGGTGGGATTCGAACCCACGCCCTTTCGGACTGGTGCCTAAAACCAGCGCCTTAGACCGCTCGGCCACGCTACCTCATGCGACATTCGATCTCGTTATGATCTAAAATCAAATGTGTAATGTTTTAATCAACCAAACAAGTTGCATTGATTACTTAAGGTTGAATTTGGATTACAAATTTATATCGCTCACTTATCCTTCGAATTTTAAGACGATGTGCGGACACATTTTTGTTACATTTAAGAATCCAACCGTAACAAAGCGATGAAATCTCCTCTATTACTGAATACAAATCATATTATATCGGGGTGCTGTAGTATCATTCGAGTATTTCACTCATTTTAATTACCCAAGTTTAAAAAAGGTGTTTAGGTGTTTTTTTATTCTTACGTAGTTATTTACCGAAAGAATTGCATGTTTCCTATCCCTTAATGCTTGGATAATATTAATTTAAAAAGTAGATGATAAGCAGAAATTCGAGATCAATCTTCAGCAGAACTATTAGCTCACAATTCTTTCAATATGCCACCTAAGCAGGCTTATAGTAGGAAATATATTAATGGTTAAAAAAACATATGTACTGACTTTATTTAAGAGTTCGGAATGACAAATTTCGGCTAAAAATCACTGCTCCGTGTCAGTGTGACGACTATTAAAAAACAAATGAGGGAGGAATTACTTTTTCATCGACTATTTCCATTGGAGTAAAGAGGCCCAGAGGCGATGTTGGTTGCCTATGTTTGTAGCAGTATGTATGTACTTTTAAGCAATTTTTAGCCTACTTTCCAGAATGGAAATAGACTTATATTTGCTTCGCTGTGTCTGTCTGTCCGTCTGTTTTCCCCTATTAACTTTTGAACCAATAGACCGATTTTCATGAAATTTGGTGGAAATCTCTTTCTACTGGGTCCGAGTTCACGTGGATAGTTTTTGTTGCGAAGATTGAAAGTCCCGGGTTTGATTCCAGTAACTATGCTTCCCATTTGATTTACATGGGAAATCTGAAATCTATCGTGCAATGTAATTTTATCTTGCACATTAAAATATCTTAGAATTGTAATATCGGTGCGGGATTTTTATCGTATAATTTTGCTCATCGATCGTATATCTTCGAATTTTGCGTAAATACTGGCGTTTTTGCAGTTTTTATCACTCATTACGAGAGTGTTGCCATTGCAACGACTATTGCTGGTCTCGGATTTGGTATAGTCTAGTACATACACGCGTTATTTTTGCCACGAAAATACGCGCGATCAATTTAATTTTCCGTTCGAATGCATTTGTAATATTTTATAACGCTAAATTATGAAATTTGGGAACACAAAGAGCAACTCGCCCGCGGTGATTTTAAAATTGCTACACCACATTTTTTAAAATTCAACATTAGTTAAATTAATTAATTTCATAATTACGTGGATAGTAGGAATAATAAGTTCCTATTGGATCATCTTGTTTCCTCCGATTTCTCCCCAGCAGCAGAACCTAGATCCACCACATTTGTCACATCCAGCTCTTGTCTAGACCAAACCATTCCGAAAATTTGTCTTCTGCAGCCTGCCGCATTCCAGAGATATCTCCCGTCCACACAGACGGACGGGAAGAAAGACAAACCGAATGCATAAGCGACTTTTTTTAGAAAAAATATGTCCGAAAAAGCAAGAGTGGATCGTAAAATATGTGTTTTCACCCTTTTCAAGACCTACTGCGTCGACTCCCAAGTGGCCGATTCCGCGTGTTCTGCCACCGCATACCTCGGCGGAGTCAAGAACAACGAGGGAATGATCGGTTTGACGGCGGCGGTCAAGCGTGGAAACTGCACCGGATCATTGGACCAGAGCACCCACGTCTACTCGATCATCAAGTGGGCTCAGGTGAGGGGAGCTTTCAATTTTCCGAAAAATTCACTCGCATTGTCCGAAAGTCGCAAAAAGCAGATGTGACCGCCCACGCGTTTGCTTTGCGCAGTAAACGCAGAGAGAGAGAGAGTTAAAAATTATGAGTTTAAAAGCAGCGTGACATCATATTTGTAAAGGTACATGCATATTAGAAAATTGAAACTCAAAATAGCTCATATAAACGAAACAGGTAAATCTTATAGCCATGCAAAGATTCATTCCACTCCATGTGCGTTGTAACGAAGAAAGAGAAGGTGAATTACTACCGACTCGGCACTGCATCTTAATCTAGTACGTATATTCACCCCTTTCATTGCTATAGGAAATACCACCCATCTAACACAAGCTGAGGTTGCAAAATCACTCTTGATTGCGCAACAACTCAGCGATGAGTCCAGGAATTCATGCGATTAATCTTTCAACATGCCAAGCGAATCTGTTTTCGCGTAATAAAAGATTTGCTACGCGTGTTCGCGCGTTGGTTACCCAGTTACGAGCATTGTTGCGTAAGTATTTTCGCTGAAGAACCATGTTTTATTTCTCCCTCGATTCGTTGCTAAGGACGCCGGGAAGAGCACCGGAGTCGTGACGACCACCCGCGTGACCCACGCCTCTCCCACCGGCGCCTACGGACACATCGCCGACAGAGACTGGGAATGCGACGCCGACGTCGCCTTTGCTCACCAGGACCCAGAAATTTGCGACGACATCGCAGAACAACTCGTACGAGGCGAAACTGGGAAGGGAATCAACGTGAGTATCGCTCCCACACGTAAGAGATGCAGTGCTTTTTTGGTCATCTATGTATGGTATGTAAAACTGGCCGATGTCGACACCAGTCATTCAAATTGTGTTTTATTTAGAGTCGATGGATCCCTAAATATTTTCAAAGATCAAAGTCTACATGTCAAATTATTCCAAGTGTTTTAAAATGATTCGCGAGTGTAATTGCCGATAATTATTCCTGCGGACGCTGGTGTCGAGAGAGGCTTCTCATTGCAATTGCATTAATACCCGTTACTATGTATGGAAAAAGTCATGTGCTGGGCACATTACATTTAAAAAACCTATTTATTCATTTTATCCACTGAAAATGACTAATGTTGGCAAAAATATTGAAAAGCGTAACGACAAGAGACGTGGTGAGCTTTCATGCAATGCAATAAAAAATTAAAAAACCTAGAAACATCTGATTTTAAGGAAGGTTATATTCCCTAGGAAGTTATTCTACCTAAGCTATTATTAGTTTTCTCGATTAAATCTTTATGCGCGCGGAGGCAACAGACATATTGCGTTCTCGGCTCCAAGACGCACCTATTTAATAAATGACAGCGCATTTTCTAAGACAAGCCACAGGCGAGGCCACCCACCAGGTCGATGACACCACCTATCTCTGTGGGACTTAACGCTTGGAGGAACGCCCGCGACTATTTAAAGAGGATTGTATATCGCCTCCTAACGTGTCTCACGAAATAAACGCGCACAGAATTAAAAACTAGCAGTATAATTAACGGGGAGTTAAGCGATTCTTTCTTCTGCAAGTCAAAACCGTCAGGTACTCTTACGGACGGAGCCAAGCTTCTCACGTCCTTAGGCAATATTGGACTAACAAAAGCGAGGTGCTGGGTTTTAATCTGAAAACCACCTCAGGATTGATCGGATTCGGAAAAATTTATAAAAATAATGCAAACGGAAACCTATTTTATGTCGATGTACGCTATAGGGATGAGGTTGCATGAAAAGTTTTTTTTTTAAATGCCAGTTTTGCTTGATTTTAGTTAGAAAATATGTAAGGTTCACTTGTTATAAATGTCGAATCTACTTTTCCCTCAAAAAAAGAAGTGAAAAAAGCAGGGAATTTGTGCATTGCTTGGTTTTGTGAAGGGACTATGATTGAATTCATGGACGTAAGGCGTGGAATAATTAGAAAGGACTAGCTGAAATTTACATAGCGTTCTGTATAAATTGAAGCTTTCTTTACTTTTCGATGTATTAAAGGAATTGTGGTTTTAATACTTACCGACACTTGAAGCTTCAATGTTTAAACTGGTAAACGAAGCATTATGAAAGTTTATTTACTAATACTACTCACTATATATTGTTGTTATTAACCATGCCAATTCTGTAAACAAAACGACTTCGTGTAATATAATACAGATAGTTTTTTCCCATTGTTAACCACAGATATAACGACGAAATTTCGACGAGCATAATAATAATTTAAGCAAACACAAAACAAACATAAAAAACAAACATAGAAAGCTGAGGATAATCACTAAAATTTCTCTTAGTCAAACGCGACAGAAGAGTGACGGAAACGTTTGCGTAAATATCAAAGCGACGTGTTAGTGCTCGTACTGTCGCGTCATCCGCGAAACAATGCGAGCGGTCTCGGAGGCAACAATCACGGGACCGAAATCGATTAACTAAATTTTTTCCGCAAAAACTTCGAGAGTGCTTCACACTCGGTGGCACGAAGGGCGTTGCGAGTTACGAAAATAAAAGGACTCGTCCCGATGCTGACAGACATTTGAATGAGAAAGGCTTTTTCCCGAGCCAAGCAGCGCGGAGGTCACGTCCTGACATTGTGAAAGATATCCGGAGGGAGAGGGGATGATGCTATATTTTCCCCCGGCGCTCGACACGAGTGCCTGCGTGACGAGGAAGTGATCAAATCACGCGGACATCTGGAATGAAAACGCAATTTTCGTTTAATCAGCGTGTTCCGCGATTGCCAACGTCAAAATTAAGAGAACAATCGATGGTGTTGTCATCGTAGCGGCGGAGGAACCGGCGATACAGCCTCTGTTAAAGAGTTGTGTTGCAGATGACGATGATAATAATAAAAATGATAATAATAAGTTCTTTAACACAGGCAGGTTTCACAAATTACGACGCAATATTAACAATAAAAGTAACTATAACAATAATAATAAGTTCTATAACACAAATAGGTTTCTCCAATTACACGTGTTATAATAGATTTATGACAAACACCGTGTCCTCGGCAGGATTCGAACCCGCGGCCTTTGCATTGGGAGCTATACACGCTAACCACCCCTCTACCAGATATGATCGGAAAGTTGAGTCTGACTTTTGAATTATCAAAATCATTCTTTCCGTGATGTAATTGAGTCTACCTTGTACGTTGCCGTTTGTAGATTTTTTAACCGAATGACTTTGCGTTGCCTATAAAGACCGATCCATCCCTCGCTTTGCACGGCACTTGTGTTCCAGGGAAAGATCGCGTAAAGCGAAACCGTGCACAGTGGGGCAGATTTCCTTATAGTAACACATGATTTGAGTGCTGTTATGAATTCAACGCGCAAAAATCTAGTTATATTGTAATCAGAATTCCTTCCTTTATATCTAACAAATTATATGTATAGAGATAACCTCTGGGTCGAACTGAAACATATTACGATTTTAAATGTTCGGAGACAGTTCCAGATCCTTGCTAAATCGAAACTAATGATCGTGCAACTCGAGGTAGTTCCCCAAAAAAGAAAAACGTACTAAACCGAAAACGTGTATTGTGAAACCGTGCAATTCGATGACTGAGTGTACTTAAATAGGAGAACAGATTTACCTACTTATGTAAAAGCATCCAGGTAAATTATAAATCTGATGATTTCATTCCATAAACTATCTTCAACAGCAGTCTATTGTAAACTTACGCAAACTAATAAAACACTTAATTATCCGCTAAAAACTTGTTTATGGGTTATATAAATCTTAGGTGATCCAGCAGGTAAACAATTTATTTTTTTAACAATGCGCCCAAAACGTTGATATAATAGTCTGCGAGAAAATTGAATTTCAGGATTGCATTTGCTTCTAGTTTTTACGTATTTGGGACATTTTAGCCGTATAAGAATAGGCATTCATCGAGTCTTTTTAGGAATAACTTAATGTTACCTGCATAAAACGCACATTTAAATAATTACGAGCCAAATATCCTTAAAATAGCCCACGCTAAGTAACACTTGTCTTATTTACTAGTTCTTGTTATTATTTGATATCATTCAGCGATTACCATTGCCAAAATAACCATCCAGGCAACTATAAGAACGTAACGATGGGTTGGACTTACAGAGGAAAAACACATTAACATTTTGTTTTTAAAAAGGGAAGGTTGAGATTATAAGGTCGGGGTTGAGACGATAAAATTTACTCGCATATTGTTCTGATGAATGTCTGAATTTCATCCCTTTAACAATCTCCCGAATCAATTTTCAAACTTTCATATTCTAAAATGCTTTGTATAAATTGACAGAAACAGAATTTTTTCCAAGATTATGACGTACTTTGCAACGAATTTTCTCAGAGCAAAGCTCTCCTTCCGCCATTCTTTTGACCTATCCTCCATGGCAATATCCATACGAAACTAATTTTCCACGACTTCAAAATATCCTCTCTTAAAGGGGCTCGGCGTTCGACTGAGAACGTGATTTATTCATTCGATTAAATGCGTGTTATTAGCTAATGTAACCATGTACCCAATATCGATCGCCGCGTAATTTTTTTTTCGCGTTTCGATTGTTCGAAGGTCGTTCTGGGCGGAGGTCGAAAGAACTTCCTGCCCAAGGAGGTCACGGACGAAGAGGGCCAACCAGGAGCCAGGTTGGACGGCGTGAACCTCATTAAGGAGTGGAAGTACAAGAAAGATGCCTTGGGTGTCAGCAACCAGTACGTCTGGAACAGGGATCAACTGCTCGCCGTGGATGCCCAGTCGACCGACTATCTCTTCGGTAATTACCTGCGCATTCACGGTCCTCTTAACTCAGTAGTACTTAAAATCTCAACCTTCGCCTCCCCCTTGAATTGATGAAAGTAAAAATAAGAAATTTTAATACGAATTTCTTCATTTTATATGACTATTAATAACTTGTATAATAACATCGTATTTCTTAAAATTCCCTGACAAAATTTTTACTATTCGTGAAAATTTTGTTTTTAGAGTTTCGCCTTACATCCGAAATAATTTTTCGGCTCTCTGGGAGGGCCCACGGCTCTAAAATTAAAAACACTGCCTAACCAAGGATAATTTCCGATAATGTTCCACGAACACGTGTCTCCGTCTCCTTTATATAACGACCCACGCTTTTTATAAAGACACTTCCATTCGGAATTAATTGCTGAAAATTTTCGCAAGCTAATATTAAGAAAAAACTTTATTGCCGCTTCATCCTCTACATTTTAATAATAACCATCGCCATCTTTACACCACGGATTAGGATAGTAAGCTGCTCCGATACCTATCGAGTATTTATAAATACAATGAAGTTTTAAGTGAACTGAGTACCAACCTATTGAACAACCCACAATTCAGGGGATTTTAATAATAAGCATAATTTTTAAATTAATCTAAGCACGGATTATATTCATCCCTCAATTGTTTTTTTTCTCGATCGATCGAACAAAGCAACTATTTAGTTGGTTATCCTTTCTGAACTCGCAGCATTAGTTTGACTGATTTCGTTTAAAAAGTTGGCCCGGAAAAAAAGATAAAAAGAACTTCCCATAACCGGCGAAATCATTCACGTGTCACTTTTGAGTTCATTTACCCTTTCGGGAAGTGTAACAAAATAATCTTAATGAACGAGTCATATCATCCTGTCAACCGCCGCCTCGTGGATGACAGACATCACATTAGCCGATACATTTTTGGCCTTGATCCAGTGCTCGAATTGAATTTTTTTAACAACAGGAACGCTAGTAACCGGAACATTCTAATCTGATTTTTTAACAATGGAAACGCCATGGGCTTCATTTTGCATCAAGTGGAACGGCGTTTCCATGCGTTCCCGTCCAGTTCGAGCGATGTTTAGCACTATTATAAGTTTTCACCTTTTCCGCTAATTCGGTAAATGCATACGAGCCATCAAGAATAAAGTCTCTCGTATGCGAGCGAGAGAGATCGGATTACCGTCACATCCACTTTAACCCCGGTACCAACGAAAATTATTTAGTAAAACGACAATGAATTTAATTAGTGAATTTGATCTTTTCGATTTATTTTATACAATATTTTAACAACCGGAACGCTTCTAACTTATTTTTTTTTAAGCAACCGGAACGGCGTTCCGGTACAATTCGAGCACTGCTTTTATCAACTCAACGCGAACTGCATAATATTAGGGTGTCAGTCGTTGCAATTTCTCATTTTTAAGCTCGAAAAAGGGCGAAAAATTGTACACGTTCCATCAATGTCCTCAAAAGGATCGTTCAAAATCAAGTTAACTTAGTAGTCACGGGTCCATCATCCTCATCCTTCGCCAAAGCAAGACGCAAACAATTATTAAACGTAATTTTAACTTTTCTTCCGCAGGATTGTTCGAATCTAGTCACATGAAATACCATCTCCAAGCGGATCCAAAGGCAGATCCCACTCTGGAAGAGATGACGACCAAAGCCATCGAGATCCTCAGCAAGAACCCGAAAGGATTCGTCCTCTTCGTGGAAGGTATGGAAACTTTGAACTAATGAAGAGCATCAGTGCGCTTGCGCAAAATTCGAACTAAAGAGATCGTTCGCTAGCGGGAATGCCAGAAAGACAGAAGAATGCCGCCAATTAAAGACAGTAAATGACGTCACGATGATTCAGCGTTGTCCTATTATAATCGGATACATTTATTTTGTTGAAAATAATTTTCCTTCGCGTATTTTAATATTATTTCAAGATGCTTGTAAAATCAAGTGCGTCACTTCATGTAACGTTAGATTCTTTTTATGAAGGGACGAAGAGCTTATCGACGAGTGTAGCATTTGATCTGTATAAAAGATTTCGGTTTCAGACGTGAATTAATTTTATTAACTTTACGTATTAGTTTATTTTCAGTATGTTTTTTAGAGCCTCGTAAGTATTTAAAGTGATTTCTTATAGATTTTATACCAATTCTAACGAGCAATAAAATTGATACCTTAAATCGAGCATTTTCTAATTTTTTGCTGCCTTGCATACGAAATATATAGAGAAAGCATTGCTGCAACTGAAATAATTTGAATTCGAGATTTTGTTGAATATATACAAGTTTCAAGTTTCCTCCAAAAAAAGTTGTCTTTGAAATTCCGTCTGCCTGTTTTCTGTAGTCTTTGCGCGGTTCTATGAGATAAACGGTTAAACAAATTCGGAAGAGATCTCGTATTTATAAAGGATATTGCCCGAAATGGAAGCCTTGTTTAAATAAACCTTATCGCTAAATACTGGAAGGTAGTTATTTCTTGTCTAATTTAAAAAAAATTCGATTTAATCACAAATGGCAGCAAGGATTTCGATTTAAGTGCGTAAAATTAAAGAGTCTGATATCTTGAACAATGTCACATCAGCCGTATTTCTAAAAAAATAACTATATCGCGTCCAATGGCGTTATTTTGTATCGGGTTTCCGCTTAGCTACTGCCAAGCTCTCCTCAGCAACAGCATTAATGCTACGGAGAAATGTAAATAAGTATTAATGCAACCGATATTGTAATGATGTTGTATGGATTTTTGTATTGTATTGTATGGAATTTTTTCGAAGCGTTACAAAAAACCTACGCAGTAGTTCAGTAAGGATTTCTAGTAAGTCCCGTATTCTAAGATATTTACGCTATTTTGACACCAGGTGGACGCATCGACCACGCACACCACGATTCCATGGCGCACCTGGCGCTCGACGAGACAGTCGAGATGGCCAAGGCCTGCAAACACGCAGCGGAGCAAACGTCCAAGTACGACACACTTATAGTTGTGACGGCGGATCATGCCCACACCATGTCCTTCTCGGGGTACCCGTTGAGAGGAAACCCCATTTTCGGTGAGCGAACCAAAAATTCCACCTGTGTCCATCCTCTAAAATTCATTGGTAGATCGATTGGAAACGATTTGGTCCGAAGGCGACGACGTTTCCAATTCAACTCTTTCACTGCAAATTTTATATTTTTTATATACATATTTGATTTACGTTTAAGTACGCATCTTTTGTAGAAATAAAACGTACATTAGAAGTTCAACTGTCCAAAATTAAACCATTCCGATCAAATTCTAGATGCTATTCATGTAATAAATTGGTGGAATAAAGTGATTCGAAGATCCTATGCAGACAGGCATAAAGCTGTAAAGTTGGGAATAATTTTGAAACGAGAAAATTATTCCCAACTATTCATGTAATGCCTGCTGGACACGTCCAAATGTTTATTTTGCCCTAAATTTTACCATTAAAATATTTAAACATTTAGTGGGACATATATTCCATTATTGGTTAAAGGGTTAAAAAAAGGAAACGCGATCAGGCAAACTAGAAATATAAATAAATAAATAAATATATATATATTCGAAAATAAATGGCATTTATATGAACACTTTCATGTCGAAATTCATCACTTTTATCCATACATTAGGAAAACTTTGCCTTTATACGCCTTTTGTTCTGTTGCAATTTAAATTTAATATGTGAACAAGGAAAGGAATGAAAGAAGCAAAAGCGATACACTCCCTTTTCATGAAAACGAGTTTAAGATAGTGCCCTCTCGATTGGAAATTTATTTCACGGTTCACTTTTGCAAAATTTGATGTTAGAGAGATTGGGAATTTTTTATACCTAAAGCAAGTAAATTCCCAAAGTCATGCGTCAGGTTGCCTAACATACTTGTCTATGTCTCTACGCGCCCTCAAGCTCGTCAAAATTCAAATCAGAAAATTATTTTTCAAAGCGTTTAATTTTCTCCGAACGAGGTACTTACGCGTAACAAAACAATCCGGTCAAAGCGTGAGAAACAGCTACTGCAGGGATTCGTATTGTTGTCTCAAGGGTAGAAATCCATGAAGTTTACTACTCACCAATCGCCTTAAAAAAATGAAAAAAACATGATACATTTTGTTACGCAAAAACCCACACACCCACTTCGACAATCTTAGTGGAAAACGATTAAACTTGACTTCGATAAAAATTGGCGAGTTTTGAAATTTTTATTTGCCATTTTTCACAAAATATACGACTTGTTTCAAACATTTTTTAAAGCAGTCTCTGTAAATATTCACACGCACATTAGAAAAGACGAATTTTAGAGATAAACTACGTGTTCAAACTAATTTATCATTTCCACATCGCTCGGTAAATGCAGTTTCTTTGACATTTTAAGTCCGACGAGATTATAATTAACGCCTTTTGATCACGTTCCAGCGATCGCAGGATCTTCCGACATGGACATGCTTCCCTACGCTACGCTTTCTTATGCAAATGGACCAGGATATAAGCATCCAACCAACGACGGGGGACGTTATGACATATCCAAAGATGACATGTGTAAGTATTAAAACTTTTGGATTCGTACGCGAGAAAGGTGCTTTTAATAAAAATTGCACTGGAAATAAGACCGAATATTTAGACGCTACATCACGTCGTTTTTTGAATTTTTTGTTTCGACGGAATCTGTGAATAAAATTTCGGAACCACATCAGTATGATAACAATAATGGAAGTTATGCCGAAAGAACAAATCTGGATATCATTTATTTTTTCACTTAAAATGCGTTTATTAATGTAATTAGCGTAAAAATAACTTAAGGAATACGCACACCACTGAATTTCTAAACATTTTTCAATAGAAATCTCGGTTTTATAAGAAAAATTGTTCAAGATATGACTGCAGCGCCAAACTCTTAAAAATTTAAGGATAAAAAATCTAATACTATTCGCGAGATCCGAATGGCGATTTTCGTGGGCGATTTTGGGCGAATGTTTTCTGAGAAATTTTTGTTTCGGATAAAAGAGTGAAATTTAAAGTTTTGGGGTCGACAGCTTGAAAGAGTTTCCGAAAGAAAATGGCCTTCGAATCTGCGAGGCAAAAAAGAAACCAACAACGCCTCCATCGTGCGTCTTGCCAGAAATAGAAAATGCGAGAGGAAAGCACTTAAAGGGTATGTAATGAGGTTAATTCAACGCTTTCTCTCGTTCGAGCAGACCCTTACAGTTTCGAAACGAATTGCAGTGTAACCACGTTCAATCGAACTTTTAACCCGTCGAAGTTGGTATTTTTCCTCGTTTGTATCTTATCGATGCACAGTCGAACCTCGATAGGTCGAACATCGAGGTATACCAAAAATTACGCGTTTTCGATATTCCGAGTTATCGAAACTTCGAGTAATAGGCCGTTATCTCAACGCGCATGAATGCTGCGTGAAAAATGACAATTTTTTCATTCGGCGAAAACTCGATTTATTGACTTGCGATTCCGACTACATTAAAATAAAGTTCCACGATTCGAAGTCTCGACATAGTCTAACTTTTACTGCCTTCTCTTAAGGTTGGAGGAATTGAAGTCGACACTACATATTTCGTTTTTCAAAGCTTAGTCGACTGGACTGTTCCTTTAGCCAACAGCATGCGTGCGTCGCATTCTCTTACTCCCACGCACATTAAAAATGAGAGTCGGATTTATTCGTAGGTTTTAAGATATGGAAATGAAGATTTAAAATGACCCAAGGAGTTTCTTTTTTAGTGTCAAGGAAACGGCGAGCCGATCGAAGCGGCGGGACGAATGATGACGATTGAGAAATCGCTTTGCGTGCGTTGCATTTCGTTCGGGCGATCGCGTGGACCGAAGAACGCAGCAGAAGGGACGCGCAGCGGAGTGGCGAGGAAGCTCGGGGAATGAATGTCACGGTCAACCCGATATTTTTTCTTCAAAGACTCTCCCGAAGATTATACGACCTCTGTTTTATCAGGTCAATCGAAAGACTCATTTTAAAATCCGCTTCGTAAGAACGGATTTATCGGCGACTAAACATCTCAAAAACACTACAGAACGCGATTGAATAGTTTAGCTGAATTTGCAAGAGTATAAAACTAGGAACGATCGCCTTAAAACTTTTCAATTGCGCGGATGTGTACGTAAATGGAAGAGTTAGTACAATCAGACCCCGATTTAGCGCCCCCACTATATACCGCCACCCTCGCATACCGCCCATGAATCATTGTGAACAGAATTTTCATCTTATGATTACTACATAGGGCAAGCATATACCTCGTTTTACCGCCGCCCCCGCTTTAACGCCAAAGTCATCGATTGGCAAACGGTGGCGCTAAATCGGGGTTTGATTGTAGAATAGAGTACTTGAACGCTCTGGACTTAAAATATAAAAAATTAACCATAGCTAAAACACGCTTCGTGCTAGTATATCATTATTTGTATATGCCGTCAAATTCAAGGACTTTTAGAGGAGTGATATCTCCGAGAGAAGCAGAGCGCGTTTGTAACTTAATTAGTGATAAGAAAAACTGCCATGATACGTTACGGACTCGCAGAAATGAAAATTTGTTTAACACGATAAACCACGAGCGTGACGCTATAAGAATTATTATCCATAAGCCGAAACCAAACTTTGAGGAAATGGCTAAAATTCCTGTCTAAAGGAGAAAAAAACAACTGAATGCTCTTCAACAATAATTATTATCACTTCGTAAATAATAAGATTTATTCGTATAATAGTGATCATTTTAGAAAATCATATTTGTTAGTTATTTTGCAAGTATTTTTACAATCTTGTACGAGAGATGAAATCACCTTTTCATCACATAGGTCAACTATAATATGCGCGAGGAAATATTTATGCACACATATCATTAATGAGATCACGCTCAGCTCGGTGGAATTTACTCATATTGAAAAAAGACGAATTTTGTGAAAATACAAAGTTCGTCTTTTTTCAATTTATGTACACGTTTACGACGGCCCTTTGACATCAAATGTGCGCGAATGTTAATTGGGACGCTCTAGAAATTAAAGTAATAGCGAAGAATGACATCCCGAAAAATATGTCGAACCCGGCCTAGCTGTTCATTGTGCATGATCCCGAAATTTCCATATAACTCGGAGAATTTTCAGCGGTATCTTCAAATGGTTCATCGTTTAGAATTCCACTCATTGAATTACTGGGGTTTATTTAAATGTATAAACGCGCGTGTTCATAATATGTTCCAAGATTTCTGCAGTTAAAGCTGTTTATCTTTTTTCTAATGCCCATCTCCATGAGAAATTTACAGAGATTTGAACAGAAGATTATGTTGGCAAGATGAATAATATTGGATGGACGCAGGAAAGTTTGCTGCTCTCAGAGAGAGAGACGTAGATGAAAGGCAGTCATGCATCAAATCAAATAAACTCTGGAAGGAACGAGGCAGTCGTGTAAAATAAATAGGCTTTAATTTTTAAGCTTGGATTGAGTATTGCAAAGGTCGGAGATAAAGAGCATTGAATGCATACGCTGGAGTATCAACCATTATGTACACAAGTGAGCGACTGGGATCTATATGACCCCAAGTTACATTTTTTGCCAACCCTTAAATGCCACACTTCTGAAAAACCGCGCACTACTACACGGGTGAATTTTCAGCCGGCAGCTTTCGTATGCGGATTTAGTATGAAAAAATGTTTTTAACGACAAATACCGATGCTTTTATTAAAAATGTAGTACAAGTAGTGCAAAATTGGTAATGATACAAAATGAATTTTAGCAAAAAATATTAAAAATCACTTTATGAAGAGTTATATTCTGATCTATTTAAATAGTTTTCACAGATTATATTGCGATGTTGACCACAGATAAACTGCTTGCATGATGTGCACTTCACCGAATATAGTTTGTATCAACATGATTATCTTTTTTTCGCTGCGATAATATATAAAAGCCCCAAAAATGCTTTGAGCTCCAATATAGAAAGATCTCTAAGACAACTTACACGCTATGACCAAGGTCTAAAAGCGAACTGACCACAGTAGGAAGAAGACTTAGGGGGAAGACATCTAAGGGAGGACGATGTTTACTCCTACATTCTTGAGATATAATCGTAAGTAAACACAGCTGCCCTGGGAGTTTTTTCACCCATAGCGTAACGTGTGTGTGTGTTTTTGGATAATCAACCTCTTGGATTATTATAGACTCATAGTGTAGCATTTAAGGGTTAATCATCATGACACTCTTTATTCTATTTATTTAATGAATTATAATAATAAAAAAAGGCTAAAATGACGTATGGGAGCGAAAAATCATTACTAAACAAAAATTAAAACAAAACTAAATACAATTGTTTCTAGTAAAATGGTCAATAAAATATCTAGTTGGTCATATTGACATCTAAACGCCTGATAAAGGGCCAAGGTCGTGTTTAAAAAAAGCAAAGTTGCGGAGAGTAGAATATCAAATGTTATATGTCAAAAAACTCGCCATTTCTTAGAACTAACCAACGAAATTTTAACATTCCGCTAGAGCAGTTTAAAGCTGGTCGGAACGAGATCGAAATACGGTTGAATGCATCTGCCTTTCTGTTTGCAATGGAAATCGCGGGAAAGGTTCGATGTTTGTTCATGGGTAAAACCTTTTGGGTAATGCCTCTCAGAAAAGATTTATCGATGGAATCATTCCAGCGTCAAAAGCCTTGGTTACCGAAACGAACATCGATTATTGGAAACTGGAACGTAGGAGGATTGATAAACGTATAGAATAAAGCGATAAAGGGAAAATACTTTCCTTGAAAGCCTATACAACTTTCCCTAAAGAGCACTAGGCTTAATGAATTCTTAATGGCACCCAATATAATGCCACGGAAAACTGGCTACTCAACATTTTTAAAATTCGCGCAAAGAGTTTTCTGCAGTAGAAATGTTCATTTGTCGTCGAATTAACAAATCCAATCGGTAAAATATGAAAATATGCCTGACACGAAAATCTCTTCAACGATCCAGCTAGGCAAACTACCGTTTAAACCAAGGTTGGGTAGACCGAGAGCCGTATGCGGCATCCGAGAGCGCTCTATGCGGCCCGCAAAGTTGCGATGAAAAAGCGTTCCGTGAAATCTAAGAGAAAATTTCATATTTTTAAAATAAAAACTTCGATGGTAGATCCCGTAATACTGAAACGTTAACCCTAAAGAAATTAATTTAGTGTCACCTTTAGGATATTTCAGAACCTACAGGTAAATTTAGATTTAAACCCCGCCCGCCGAAGCATTGGCAACTTCTAACCAGGGCATCGAACCGGAACCGAACCGAAAACCGAAACCGAAAAAAAACGTTATTTTAGCTGGAGTGAAACCGAACCCGAACCGAAAAAAAAATATTTTTCTGAACCCGAACCGAAACCGAAAACCGTTATTTATTTCGTTCCATTTTTTCGGTTCGCATAAACAGTGGGAGCGAAAGAAGGGTTTTTCCCTTTGCTTTAATATGAGTCTTTTTTGGAAGCCTCACTTTTCAGCACCGAATAAGGCAAAGGTGGGATTTTATATGGCCATCTCAATACATAGAGCAGCTGTTCTCAACCTTTTTTTCGTCGCGACACACATGACGGTCGATGCTCACGTGCGCGACATACTGCATGCTACATTCCGCCGAACTAAAAATGGGAGAGTAGTGTGTAATGATGGAAAGTTTACCCATTGAAATTGTTAATATTGCGGTTTAAAACGACGAAAGCGAAACACAAAACTTCGCTAAAAGAAATTTACTTTATTTTTTACAAGTCGTTATTAAAAGTTTCGGCGGCACACCATCGTGTCGCGACACTCCGGTTGAGAACCGCTGACATAGAGAGAGGGTCAAGTATACGTCCTGCTGATGTTTCCCTGAATCCTGTTTAAACGAGGCTAGTGGAAAGGAAGTTAGTGGTACTTCGAAAACAGCCGATAATCGTCTTGGTACCCTCCCCCTGAGCCTACCCCGTGGAGTGTTCCGGATAAAAATGTTTCACTATTCTTAATTTTATTTTGCTTAAATTTGGAGGTTATTGTCCCCATAAGCTTTTATTCCTTCTCCATATGCATTGAACCCTTATATTCTGGCAGTCTTTCTTTAAAACTTATCCAAGAAGGATCGCTCCGCAGTCGTGCTTTTGAGGTATTCTCACTTATGTCAGTTGCTCTCAAACTGTGTGCCGCATTAGATATTTAGAGGTGCCGCGAAAAACTTTGTTTAGTACATAAATCAATGATTTGCATGTGTTGGTGGGTAATTAGGGCAATAATTTTTCTTCTAATAAATTGATTATGTAGTAAAGTCAACAAATGGATGTGCGCAAAGGTTGTAATATCCGTATCTAAAAACATATAAAGCTTGTCACAAGACTGGGGTGCCGCGAAACCCTCTTGATCTTTGAAAGTGTGCCGCGGCTCAAAAAAGTTTGAGAACCACTGACTTATGTTATCCTTTGTTACAGGTGAGCAAATTTCTATTTAGTATATAGTGCCTCTTAAGCAAAATGTGCACACATATTAGTATTCGTTGCTTAAAACTGAAGAGGGATTAAGGATTAATGCGAATTTGTTATTTTTAGCGAAGTATTTTGCCGACTGCAAAAACGCACATTATAGACTCCGCTTGAAGAGAGAGAGAGAGTTGATGACGCGCTCAATATGTAACTCTAATTTTCGTTCTCTGGGTGTGTGTGCTTTCAAAAGGATATTTAAGGTAGCGATGTAAAGTCGGTTTCGTTTTAATTTCCCATGGAAAAACGTAAAAGACTATGTCCTTAGATGCAGACTTATTTGTTATTAATTTAAAATATCTAAGATATTGGCGCAATATTTGCATGACCATAAAGATAAAAGATTGTAGATAAATTTTCTTATCATCGAATTTTATTTCTGTCTCGTTTCTACAGAGATTCACGTTTTTATTAATTTTATCATTTTACGTCCTTAATAACCGATATATTTGGATTCTGTTGTTATCATCATTTTTCTGCTTAATATGCATACATTTAAAAAAGCAATTATTTTTTCTATAATCGTCTTCGATTAATCTCCCCGAGATGTGAAGGGAGTGCAAGTGAGGATGGGGACAAACCAGAATGAGAAAGAGAGTATATAATATGCGTTTCAACTCTAGGCTCGTACATAATGAATGCAATTTGTTGTATTTCAACTTCATTGTATTTCTCTATCTTGGAAACGTTTTACGTTTTGAATTTCACCGGACATCTTCTCTATTATGTACATAATATCGCAAGTACTCGTCCAAAATGACGGCATCGGGAATCAATTGTAATATATTTATCTATAGATATAGGTGCATTTAATTCCCTATTTAAATTATCCCTTCTCACGTAATGCCCCGTCTACTCCTTATCTCTTTCTCTTCACCCCCCTTTCCTCTTAAGTCTCTCCCTACTGATCTTGTTTACTATCTCTTTCCCGTAGTTATTCTTACCAGTCACTTACATCCATTCCTTCCTATAAATCAGTACCCATTGGAGGACATTTTATTAATTAGATCGAATTTTTGTTGCTTGGAGTAAATGCTACTGTGTATATATTTGTCATCTTAAGAAAATTTATATAATTATATGTTGCATGGTATTTGTAATATTAAAATTTAAATTACTGTATTTAAAAATAGTCAAGTAGATCTTCTTTAAACAACTCCATATGAATTACATTCTACATACAAATGTGAATTAATATTATTGTACATGTTCAAGTACGTGCATGAGTACTGTTGGAGTAAATTGATTATGATAATGAGAGTATCTGCATATATTGGAATTATAAAATGAAATAAATGTTGATTTTTGAAAGAATAACAACGGTTTTACATCAAATGAAAGACTAAAAAATAAATAACATTTTTAATAGCTTTTATACGCGCTAAAAAGGAAAAATAAATAAATTTTAAATTCTTATAGAACAGTATTAGACGGAGTCGTCTAAAAGGAGCCGTGTACAAATTGAATAACGAAAAATGTAAGAAGGGAATTCATACAATATTATACTGTTCGTTACATGATGGGGCGGGATCAGGGTTGTCAACCGGCCGTAAATTTACAGACGGTCCGTAAAAAAGAGCAAAAATTGCACATGTTCGTTAGGTCCGTAAAAATGCTAAGAAATTTCCAGAGGTTTAAAGCAGTACTCAGTCTTTTAATCGGCGCACCCCTTAAAATATTTTTGACGAAATCAGTGTCTTCTGGTATATTTAAAAGTTAACAAACAAACTCGATTATTATTGAGTAGATTCTACAAATATATATATATATATATATATATATATATATATATATATATATATATATATATATATATATATATATATATATATAGTGTCGCAAGACAGAACACAAATGAATGAATATATATATATATATATATATATATATATATATACTTTCTAATTATATGATTTACGTATATTTTATGCGTGAGATAATTATTAGATTTTGCTTCGCTATTTTTTTACATTAGATATCCTTAACATCGTATCTCTTTGAAAGATCTCACGTATCCCTAGGGATATGCATACTTTTGTTTGAATACCGCTGATTAAAAACTTTGTTTATCTTATATATTCTAATTTTGGTTATATTTTTAAAAGTAAAACAACCTTTGTTATTCAATGGGCACAAATTAAAAATATGGAACAAAATGCTCTGAATGAAAAATCAGGTAGTATTTGTGTTCCAAGAATTTTTACTCAACACATCCGAAATTTCCTGTTTCTCTAAGCCAGATAAGTGCACTAAACTAACGTAAATATCATTCTGTTGCTATTTATGAATGACAGCATTGAATATTGTTCGCTTATGACTTTTTGAGACATTTTATCCGTAAAAAAGTTGGGTTGTCCGTAATTTTTTTCCATATTTTCTGTAAAAGTCATTTTAACTGGTTGGCGTTGTTACGTGCGGATTTCTATTTTTGTATTTTTGACTTGCAATATTAAAATCGTACTTGGCTTAAATAAAAATAACATTAATTAATAAAGATTATTTTGGAATTACCTTGAAAATTTCCCCAAAAATTTAAAGTCGGAGAGAAAAAAACCGGCTCGAACCGGTTCAATGGTGGTTGCTGGAGCGAAACCGGAACTGAACCGAAATTTTTTGTTTTGTGTGAACCGGAACGAAAACCGGAGCGCAAAAAATTTCGGTTCGATGCTCTGCTTCTAATTATATCGCACGCTTCGCGACGAAGCACTCCGCAGACCCTGTTAAAAAAACAGACGACTGACATCAACCACGACGAGTGGTTCTGTTACTGACCTCACTTACGGGACGATAAAATTCGAACCGTCTCGCCGAACGCGAGATAGTGATAATCCGTTTTTTTTGTTTCGCTCATTTATCTCTTTCTTTTTCCCTTTCTCTTTCCGCAGCGAATGTGATGTACACATACCCAGGGACCGCTCCCCTCACCAGCGAAACCCACGGAGGAGACGACGTGGTGGTTTACGCCAGAGGACCTTGGGCGGAACTCTTCACCGGAAACTTCGAGCAGAACTTCATTATGCATGCGATGTGCTACGCCTCCCAAATAGGACCAGCCGCCTCCTGGGACAAAGGTTCCAAATAAACGGAAAGGGATCGGAAGAGAGAGAGAGAAAAAACAAAAATAGAACGCGATTGAAGACTGAAGCACGGAGGCACTTTACGACGGCTATCTCTCTCAGAAATTTACTCTTTTTTGTTGATCGTTGAAACGAAAGTGTTTTGTTTTATCATTTATGTTTTGGTCTGCTGACCGGGTTTTTTTTTTACTTGCCGCCCGATCGATGAGAAGAAATCCGCAAGGAAGGAAACGTGGTCCATTTGATCTTGTATACGACGGAACGCGCTTCCCTGTAAGAGATAATGTGGTTTCGCCTCCGCGAAGCTTCTACCCGTTTCGACACTGTAGAGAGTAATTATGAATTATTTATGCCGATATGTATATATTTATGATCTAAAGCAAAGTTATAATTGAAGTTAAAAAAGAGAAAAAAAAATCTATTTTTGACTTGAGTAAAATGGCGGCCAATGCTAGAAGTAGTTGCCTCAATCCATCACCAACTCGCGGAAAGCGCTCCCGACTCCTTTGGTTGTTGACGCGTCGTGCAGTGCACACAAAGGGACCAAGGAAATGATTCAAAAAGTAAAAAAAATTACGATGTCTTCCAAATAATTCAGTATCGAAGGACCTGGTCACCTATTATATCGGGCGATTTCACGCTTTTAAATCATGTGGATTATATAACTGTGAGTAATTAAGACTGGTCATCAATAATTTAAATCATTGAATAAATCAATTATGAATTGTAAACGCTCTGGATTATTATTTTTATTGTAAAGAGTGAAGTGGTTTTATGGCCATCCCTATTCTAGCGAGAGGATCGGAGAAGGGAAAAAGAGGGAAAGGGAGTGGATGGAGAAGAGAAAGAGGGAAAAGGGAGGAGGGGACGATAGAAGAGGATTCAGGATTACAGAGATTAAATCTTCTATTGCAATTAAGCGGATGAAAAGCGCTATTGCTTTTTTCAGGAGAGCATAAGATGAAGAGGAGCTAATGAATCCTTTTGTCTTGCCAATAAAAAAAATCTGCTCACTTACTATGCCCCCCCCCATAATTCCATGCCGGGCAGAAGAACCAAATTACGTGCTACAAGCCTCGTTCACAGAGGGCGATGTTTTTATTCCAGAACGATGAAAACGAGACATAAGATAAGTCAGAGAAAAATGTGAAAAAATTTATGATTAAAATTTGATGTTACGGATTAATTTCTATTTGAAAAATCCCAAATAATACGATATAAGTGATCATTACCAGGCTGGATAACTGGAACGTGCTCTCCGCAGTGTTTTCTGAAAAAGACTGCGACATTTCTTGGGGGAGATTCTCAACGACATCCCCGAATCTTGCCTTTAGTTCGTCAAGAGTTACTCCTTTTTCCTCACTCCCTCCTCCTTTCTCCAGCCTCCCATCTTCCTTCTCCCCTCTCCCTTCCTCCTCAATTCCAATCCACCCATCTTCCTTAAATGTAACATCCGCGAAATCCCTACTACGTTAACACGAAAATAAACAATGGCGCACCTTAAAGAGGATGAACGTGTTTCTGAAGTAGTTATTGAAGAAGGAATCAGCGATCACCGAGTAGTCCGAGTTATCTTGAACATAGCATTCGTAAAGTATCGCAAGCCTAAGCGAAAAGTGTACATATTTAAAAATGCTAACTTTGCGGACTTTAAAGAGAAACTTATTAAAGATTACGCAACTTTCAGAAAATTAGCAAGCACGAAGAACGTTGAGGAAACTTGGAAAGCTTTCTTATCAGTAATTAGAACAGGTATAAATACGTACATACCAAGTAAATATATTACCGATAATGGAGAACCTAGGTGGTATAATCGGCAGGTTAGATGTGCTCTCAGGAGACAAAGAAAGCTTCACTCAAAACTTAAATGCGCCAAAAATAATATGTCACAGGAGGTAATAAATACAATTTCAAACAAGTACAGAAATTGTCGGACTTGGACTAAAAAGATTATGCGCAAGGCATTAATGAACTTTAAGAAAAAGATTCTCTGTGAACATCTAAACGAAAATCCCAAAATCTTTTGGTCTTATGTTAGAGAAGTTCAAGATCGACGCCCAACCGTAGCACCATTAAGAAACGACAAAGGAGAGGTAGTTTACGATAGCATTGATAAAGGAAACTTGTTAAACTCATTTTTTCAAAGCGTATTTACGACCGAAGTGGAGAAAAGGAAGGTCGATCCACCCGAACCAAGCGAAGAGAAGATGAACGATATACTTATATCAGCGAAAGGTATAGCAGAACAGCTCAAAATCATAAATGCAAATAAATCCCCGGGACCGGAAGAGATACCAGCTAGAGTATTAAAGGAATTAGCGTTAGAAATAGCACCTTATCTCGAAACAGTTTTCAGTAAGTCACTTAGTCATGGCGTTATACCTAAGGAATGGAAATTAGCGTTTATAACTCCGCTACATAAAGGTGGGAAAAAAGACGACCGAGAAAACTACAGGCCGATTTCGCTAACCTCAATATCTTGCAAGATTCTAGAGCACATCATCGTTAGTTCTGTGATGGACTTCTTAGATAGCCAGGACTTGCTCAGTAAATATCAGCACGGTTTTAGGAAGGCAAGATCTTGTGAAACACAGCTCGCTCTGTTTGCACATGATATACTACGATCCGGTGATCGAAAAACCCAGCTAGACGCGGTTTTTCTTGACTTCAAGAAGGCATTCGATAAAGTCCCTCATATTAAGTTATTGAAAAAATTACAAGCCTGTGGAATAAATCGAAAGATAATCGAGTGGATCAGGGACTTTCTCAATGATCGGGAACAAATGGTAGTCATAAATGGATTTAAATCAGATTCGGTCAGCGTGTCCTCCGGCGTTCCACAGGGAAGTGTCATCGGTCCCCTATTATTCCTTATATACATAAATGACTTAGATAATGTTATTACAAGTAAAATCAAGTTATTCGCGGATGATACGGTAGTTTACAGAGAGATTAACAGTCCTGCTGATCAAGCATTACTTTCTAACGACCTACACGCAATTCTCGAGTGGTGTAAAGAGTGGCAATTAGAGCTGAACTTAGGTAAGTGTTCCGTCATGAGATTCTGGAGAAACAAAGAAATTGAGGCGATGAATTACAGTATAGAAGGCGTACATCTAAAATTATCCGAATCCGTCAAATACTTAGGTGTCATTTTAACAAGTAACCTCTCGTGGGACACACACATACGAAATATATCCGGGAAAGCTAAGCAAAAACTAGGATTCATCAAACGGATAGTAGGTAAAAGCGAAGAAAAAGTCAAAGAGACATGTTACTTTTCTTTAGTTAGACCGCTGCTAGAGTATGCGTCGAGCATATGGGATCCGTACGAGAAAGGTTTAATCACCGAGTTAGAGAAAGTGCAGCGAAAAGCTGCTAGATTCGTCAAAAATTGTTATGATAGAAATATAAGCGTTACAGGCTTGATACAGGACTTAGGATGGGAATCACTAGCTGAGCGTCGATCACGTGCTAGGTTAAAACTTCTTGAAAGATTTAGAACGAGTACTTTCTCCAGCGACGTCAAAGAAATAATAAGAACTCCCACCTATATCGGTAGAATGGACCATCCTCGTAAAATAAGAGAGATAGCCTGTAGGACAGAGAGATACAAAGGCTCATTTTTCCCTAGAACGATAGCTGAGCAGAATAAAACTTGCGATCAAAAGTAACCTCGCGGCGTAAACCAAGGCCTAATTTTAGAGTTTTCCCCTTGGTGTTAATACACCCCCTGCCACACACCCTTGCGGTGGCTTGCAGGGTAAACTGTAGATGTAGATGTAGATGTAGATGTAGAAATTCACCGAGGATGGTTTCGACTGGATCAAGCAACGATCGACACAACGCGGTACAGGTTGAAGGAGCTCGGCCTAACTCTTTGGGACTGCATTTTTTCCTCAGGCCATTGTGGCCACCTCGATCCCCTGATCTGGTATCCTCTGATTATTTCCCCCGAGGACACATCAAAAATAAATGCGCGTTAAAAATCCCCATACTCAACCATAGGTACCAGTAACTTCTAACAAACCGGCAACAACAACGTGGGATGTAATATTTCATTATTAATCTAGTTTAACATTAAATAGTGAAGAAACCATAAAAATGTCTACCAATAGCCCTTTATGGTGGAACAACGAAGAATGAAACAGGGCTTCCCGTTATTTGCGCAGGGAGTGCGTTTGCGCTGAGCATCTATAGTAATATACGAAACTTTATTGATGAAGTTATCTTACTTCAAGAGAATAAAATAATAAATAAAATTTCACGCACTGAAGCTAATTATAATTTATAAATGCGCCGAAGTACATTTAAAAATAATGTATCTCGATATTCAGTTAATATTTATTCACCAAATTCGCTATAATACTTACCTTACACTCTAAAAAAAAATAGGGTGCCCAGGAATTTCCTCGAAATGCTACGTGTACGTGCATATTATATTTGCTATTTATTTCATATAGCATTTATTTGTACATAATTAATTTCATTATAACAATGTTTTTCTTCGTATTTCGGAATACAAGAGATATAGAATGGAGTTAATTAATAATTTTAATTATTATTTTGTCAACTTGCCATGGACTTCCTGGACACCCTGTATGCCACCATTAAAATTTTGTAGCACATTAATAATGTAAGCTGGGGAAAACAAAGGGCTGTCAATTCTTGCTTTAAAGATGCAGGGCATCGCATCTATATTCCCGGCGTGATACTGAAAACCCCTTAGGTGGGATATTTTAGGGGTTATGCTTATGCGACCTAATAATCGGATGAGATGCATATTAATAAGATATAAGCACAATATGCGTTAACTATGTTATGAACTTCACAGATCCTTCTTGGATATAGAATAATTACGGAATAGACCCATATGAATGCGATGCAGGACAACCCTAAGTAAACATCTGAATTTTCTAATTATCGTAATTACGCTGTCGGTATGGATGTCAGCTTCAGGCAGGCTTTTAATGCGAAGCATTTATTAATCTATCCATTTAGACCTCTTATTGGAAGTAATTAGGCGTGTACTTTTAATTTATGAAGCAAACGGCACAAATTTGAGTGAGGAACGTGTTTCTTATTCAGTCTGTAGTTAACACATCGACAAAGTTTCGACCGGGGTAATGTGATGTTAAGAGTTTTTGGCAGTCTCAGCGAATTGCAAATTTTTACCGCGTCTATGGAAGTTATGACCTTTGCTAAAAATTCGATCCTCTTGTAAACTGGTCCGATGATAAAAGAAACATTTTTCGTTGGCAGCTCTAATTTCTGATCTGCAGGGTTTCTACAAAAAATAAACAAAAATGCGATGTGCATTGAAATCTAATATTATATATATATATATATATATATATATATATATATATATATATATATATATATATATATAATAACCGCTGTCTCTCTGCCTGCGTCTGAAGCCTCGAGTGACGTCACCTTCCTGCATGAACGCAAATAAACCGAGAACGGTAGGTTCGATTTCGACGAATCTTTCGCCTAAATACTCGACGCAAACTCTTGCAGGTTTTAAGTGGTTAGTCGTCCCACGGAAAGGCATGGGTTCGATACCAGGATAGTTTTCGTTTTTCATTTGATTAACACGTAATCTGCTAGAATGCGATATGTAGACCTTTATTCTTTAACATTTAAAAATATCTTACGATCAAGACTTTGACTCGAGATTTATACCATTTCACGCAGAAAGAGATGATGATTCTTATTCTTACCACCGATTCTGTTGTTTAAGTCGTGTTTGCTCATAATTTAAGTTTATATTCGATTTTCTCCGGTTTTTCTACATTTCAAAAAGGAGGTTGCTAGGGTAGCTGGCATTGTTCATCTCGGATTTTTGCATTGTTAGACTCGGGCTTCAAGTGCATTTGCACTAAGATTGCAATAAAACGCACGAAGGACAAAAACAGATTAAGTATTTTCAATGTACGCGTGAAGTATCTTCCTATTTGAAATGTTGAAATGTCCATCATTACAATCAATTGGAGTCGTTTCTGACTTCAGGTTTTTATTACATGAAAATTTTCACATAAATTTTCAATCGGTTTTTGTCCTTCATCATTTTGTTTCATTGCAACCTCTTTATGAAATGTCGAAAAATCGAAAAAAATCGAATATAAACTTAAAATACGAGGGAGGAGAATGAAAGAGAGAAAAGGAGGAAGAATGGGAAGTGCCTTAAATTTAATATTTAATCCACGCATACCCGTCATATTGACGGGCTTTTATACTAGTGCTCTTAATGGAAATTAATGACGCCATAACGAATTACAGCGGAACTTCCATAACTCGAACCTCAAGGAAAAGTAAAAATTATTTGAGTCATAGACAACTCAAGTTATGGCCATTTATTTTTAAATATTTGTATATATACAGTGGGACTTCTATAACTCGAATCTCAAAGGAAAACAAAAATTGTTGGAGTTATAGAAAATACGAGTTACGAAAATATATTTTTTCATTTTTTTTCAATTGAATTAACATCAAGTTTATTCCCATTAGAATATAAGTTAACTTATTCTAATTTTCAATATCATACATACTATGAAAACATCACCAATATTTTCTTCCGATATTGACTGAAGGTATCATAGATAATTGTAATTCTCACGTACTACTGAAAGCACAAATATGACGATTAAATTTGGGATAACGAGTGTAGGAAGGAGCAAATAGGTTTATTTTTCTCTAGGACTATAATGGATCACAATAGGAGAAGCAACCCTGATAGCGGTGACGGTAAAACGTGAAAAGTATTTTAATGTTACGTTTCGTAGTTTATCAAGGAATTTTAACTCTTTTCAATTGTTAAATATAATGGCGATATTCGCGATATTTTTTATCCAAATACGTGTTAAAGGCACGAGTGATTATGCCATAATCTAAACTCAAAATATCCTATTTTTTCCATAATTTTAGTGTATAGGGTATTGTCTTAACGATGACTATTCTTATTGCTTATGCATGGCGATCTGCGTCACGAAACCTGAAATACGAAAACTTGGACACGAGCCGATTGCCAGAGAGTTTGTAAATTACGGATAGTTGTGAAATAACGAAATATAGAAATTTTGATATTTTACTTTGTTTGACTGTTAAAATTTTTTTAAATTTAAACAAATAGATAAATGTGCAGGTACGTAGAGAAGGAAGGTGAAATGTTTTAGTTATTTAGTGGATAGTGCAGATACACAAATAAACATTTGAAAATCTCCATGAAGTTGTTATTTCGGCAGTTAAATTTTTTTATATTTAAACAATTAGATAAATATTATTTTGCTTCCAGATGTGCTACAACTTAAAAATTTGGCAGATATGTGTGGCATTAGTACCCCGCAATGCAAAATGTATAGTATTCTTAAATTGCATATTTTAGGGATTACTTTTACTCCAATATAGTTCCATATGGAAAGAACAAAAATCGGTGCTGAGGTGAAAACTTCTGAATTGAAAAAATATTTCTAACGACATATCTCTCTGAAAAATTAATGTTTTTCAAGGTGAGATTAAATGATTTTATTAGTATGATATATTCAGTTTCACAATTATTTATAAAAACAAGAACATAATTATGGGTGCCATCGTTTTCAACACACATAACGATGCGGTGCTAAGCTTGATGATTCATCTTTCATATCATGGGTTTAGTGGCCCAAACACTTATTATGATCTTTCCTCTATTATATATATATATATATATATATATATATATATATATATATATATATATATATCCAGGGCTTGAAAAATGCGCTCGTCTGCTCGTCCGTGAAGAGTGAAAATTTTTAGTTGAGTTCTATGAAGTGTTATGTGAATGCGTTTTGTGAGAATGCTTTTATATTTTCTTAACAGATACCTGCAATGGATAGATCTTCTAGGAAGGAAGGAAATAAATTTCTCTCGTTTGTTTGTGTGCGAGAAGCATTTTGAGAGGAAATGTTTATCATTTTTAGGTGTTAAGCCTCGCTTACTTCACCTAGCTGTGTCATCCATTGCCCTGGCCGTGAATATGGTACGTGTCAGTAATTTTAGATCGAGTAACTGAAATTTCTGTTTAAAACTTCTAGCGGTTATCAGTAGATTATAGTGAGTTTGGAAGTTAAACTGCAACATAGACGCCAGAGGATAGAATTGTGCTTGTAATAGAATGAAATAAGTGTACCGTAGCGATGTCTCATTGTTTTAATTTGAAATATTTTTAATTTACAGAAATTGTTAACTTGATTATTTCTTGTTTCTCATTAAGCATTTGTTTATAATCGTAGACTTTAAGATAATTCTTCTTTGTTTCAAAACATTTAGAAATATGTATATATTCTTCGATCGAGAAATTGAAATTTCTATATCAAAAGTTTTCCTTGTTATATGATGAATACATATAGATCTTAAATGGACTAACTGTAACTGCTGTGAACACGTAAACGTCAGGGCCAGGGCCAAAGAAATCACTTTACAAATAGATTTTTGCTTGATCCACGAATTCATTCTTGACGTGAAAGTTTGACGATTTTCGTCACCCACGTGAATTTCCTTTAAATACGTTTCATGCATAAAAGGTATTAACGCTATAAAATTCTGTTACAATAATTCATTTTTATATCCTTATTGTATAATATTTATGTAAAAATACCTCACTGTTATGTAATTTGATAATGACTTTGTACTCTATCAATGTGTGATATACGGTAATAAATTTGATTTCTTATATGCAATTCTTTCATTTAAGTCCATTTAATCTGTCCGTGCAATTTATATGCGCTATGATTATCGTATTAAAACGGGAGGGGAAGGGGGCGAGAGACATCCTGTGATGACGTCACGCTAGCATTCGTTAACACGCAGTTCCAAATTTTCCCGTTGACCCATCGATTGTCGCCTTCCATGGAAAACCTGGGAATCGTTTTATAGCATTAAGTTGCCGGTCTTCCCGTAGGGGTACTAGTCTTTGGAAGTAGCTAACTACAGCCACTTCTACAAGCACATCCAGGGGATTTCCCTACGCTGTGCATGCCTTTAAACCTGATAAGGCCATAGACAAGTGGTATTTTAGTGCAAAAATTGTAAGACATGTTCAAGGTCATAAATGTCATGCCTCTGGAAGTGGTATGTTGACACCTAATTGACACCTAAGAAGATATGAATAGTAAGTTCCATTGAACTATTGCTTGCTCGTGGTCTTGTGTCACTGATAATATGTATGAGTTTTTATATTAATTGTCATGTAGACTGATGTACATACAAATATATTTTGTGTAATGCACTTGGTTGAATATTCATAGTTATATCTGGCAAAAATGAAAATAAAGATATCGGTCAACGAAAGTGCAAATAATTAACATTTCATTTTTGGCACTGAGGGTGTTTGTTTTGCTCGCCAGCCTTGGGGTCTCTGGGGCGCTGGCGATTTTCAGCTGACGAGTGAGATATTTGCCTGACTGGTGAGCCAGCATGAAAATTTTCAAGCACTGTATATACTCGTATCATAAATACAACAACTTTTATAAAAGATAAATATAGCATTAAATATAAGAAATAAATACAACAATACATATAACATGTTTTACTTTTGTTACGCAATCTTATTACCTACCTGGGACTTTTTTTGGACACCCTGTATATTGCTCCAAAAGAAGGATATAGTGGAGAGTTTGACTCACATAGCTCTCACGTCGCAATACTATCCGACATCTAAGATTGGAAATTAGCTAAAAAGTTAAAAAATTGACAGATGAGATCAACAAACTAAAACATTTGCTCTTATTTAATGACGGGAGCGATTAGTTCCGTCTAAGATATTATTTTTTGAGGTGCAGATGTTGAGTAGTAGATTCTTGGTGATAATAATAAATTTAATTATCACTTGCTGTAATAGTATGTTACCCCTATTTAGTGTATACCCAGATTTAATGTACAAATATGAGTGGTCCCTATTAAAATTTATCACCATATTACGATTCTTAACTGCATCCGTCAATTAAAAATTCATTGAGCACAAAAGATTGCAAGTTAAAAAGATATTCCATTTATAAGAAAACAGCAATATAACAAAGATGTGGTTCTGCGGGAAACAATGCTTTCTGGGAAAAAAGGTTCACACGCGCGACGAAGATCAAAGGCCGCCGAAAAGTTGTGTCGAGGAGAGTGGAGGGAGGATAGGGATAAAGTGAAGAACTATGCACTGAAAATCGGCTCACAAACCTCAAAAAATGAGAAATGTAAGACTAAATAAAAACAAAATCTTGGCGAGTGGTTAGCAAAAAACGGGCACAGTGAAAATATTAAACGAGAGAAACGAAGTTGCGGATAAAAAATAAAAATCGCACGGAAGAGGAAAGGCCGCGGAGAGAATTTTAAAACTTGCGTATCCAGATTCGATTATGTGATCTAAGTTGTTTTTCTCTATGCACGAGTTTGATTGTCGATCGTTACCGCAAAGATTTATCTATCAGGTTTCTAAGGTAACCTTTTAATGCAATTTCTTTCCTCGAGGAAGAGTTGTTTGACGTCACTTTTGTCTACTGGACTCTTTTTGTTGAAACAACACATCCTTGCTTATAATATAACCTTGGGGTGTGGTTGAAATCAAGGCTAGCTGCTTTTCTCCCACCAAAATCAAATTGCAAATACCAACATTGATTCATGTATTTGTAAATTCCATTTTCCTTGAGGCAAACTTTGGAGGCTCAGTGGGCACCAGTGTAGTCCCTATCCACGTTTTATGCATTCTAAATCAGAGGTCTCGAACATACATTGGTGCGAGGGCCGCATGAAGACAATGCATCAAATCCGTGGCCCGCATTCCATACTACTGGCTTTCCCAGTCCTCACACCGTCATACATTCTCTGTAAATTCGCTTTACTCGTCCACAAGGAACGAATATTGCTCCCACCCTTCGATGCGCTCTTATGCTCATTCATTATAAAAATACTAGATTCGGCGTTTAGGTTTCGTACGCGCTCTAAACACGTTGGCAGCGGGAAGAACATTGCTCTGCATCCAAACTAAGCAGGGTGTCATAAATGGAAATGAACAAAAAACTGCGGATATTTCGAAAGTGCTGATGTAATGCACTTCTTGAATTTCTTATATATATATATATTTATATATATATATATATATATATATATATATATATATATATATATATATATCACTACCTTTTCTTTTCCTTTAGTTAATATATATACCGTCCTTTTTTCTCATTTTTTGTCTATATCTTTACGTTTCTTTCCTGTCGTCTTTTCCTCTTATCTTTCTCTTCCACCATGGAACTGACCCGTCTCCGTTATCATCTCCGTAGACACATTACCCTCAACTGCCAGATTGAATTCCTCAACTCCTGCCTTGCACTTGGACTCACCCCCAAATGCCTCACCATCAGAATTCCTCTTTCAGGTCTTCCTCCCCCTATCCGCGCTTCCCTAGCCCTCACGTATCACCTCGCCTCTATCCACATTATCCGTTCCACCATACACCATTATACCACCCTCTCTAACTCCCACTTCGCTAATTGTAAATCTCTCGTTCTTTATCTTCGTCATTCTTCGCAATCCATATCCGACCTTCGTGCCGCTTTCCTTCAAGCGGCTAATGATATCACCGCACATCGCAACAGACTTCTCCGTAAACTCTCTCTGCTTTGCGTCCGGCACCTCAAACTTGGTCTTCCCCTTCCGTTCATAACAGCTGGCGAGGTCAACAAACCACCTCCTTCCCCGCCACTCATCGGTCAAACTCCCTGTCTTGCGGACCTCCTGGGATTCCCAACGCCACCATCACTTCATATCCTGAAAAAGACCCACACTTTCCTAACCCGCAAACCTTTGAAGCGCTCATATTTTTCGCACACTCCTGCCACCACCTCTTCATCTTGCCAACCAGATGAAGTCTTGAACCTTTCCTCCCACGTACTTACCCCTGCCGAGAATGAACTCCTCTCACGCGGCCTTTCCTTTTGTCCCACCACCAAATTTGATCATTTTCGCCTCCTTGCCGACGTCCAGTCCTTTGCCCGCACACTACGTCTAAAAATTAACCCTCCCAAAGAAGACTCTCTCACCTCTGCCAACCCAAAACTCCCTCCCGGCCTCCCACCTACCTTTTCCATCTTCAAACCTCCTTCCCAATACATTCCACCCACCCTTCCTTCCCTACACCCGGTCGAACAATACCTCAATTATATCCTTTCCAGAATCTCCCAACCTAACTTTTCCGATCTTATCGACCATACAGATAATCTTACCAGACGTGAAAGGCATGCCATTTCCACACTCAAACATCTTGACCATATCATCATCCTCCCTGCCGACAAGGGCACCACCACGGTTGTGATGGATCGCGCCAAATATAACGAGGAAGCCGAGCGCCAACTTTCTGACGAAACCTCTTACTTACTTCCAACCCCACAGACCACCACTCCTACCAAATTTCGTCCTATCTTCATTCCTCAGGCAAACAGGAAGGCCTTTCCGATTCCGCCATTGCTCTAATGATCCCCAACAAACCCCGCACACCCACATTCTACCTTCTCCCTAAAATCCATAAACCCAACATCCCCGGCCGCCCCATTGTTGCCTGCTTTAATTCCCCTACAGAACGCATCTCCGCCTTCGTTGACTCCCACCTACAACCTCTCATTCGTCAATTCCCTTCCTTCATCCAAGACACTAACCACTTTCTCAAACGTCTCAAACACCTCCCCTTTCCTCTCCCACCCAATACCATTTTGGCCACTATCGATGTCTGTTCCCTCTACACAAACATCCCCCACGATGATGGACTCTCTGCCCTTAGTAAACTCCTGGACTCAAGACCACCCGACGCAAGACCTTCCTCCCATTTCTTATTAGACTTGGCAGCAATGGTGCTCAAATTGAACAACTTCTCTTTCGATGGTCGTCACTACCTTCAAATTAGAGGCACTGCGATGGGCACCCGAATGGCGCCTTCATACGCCAATTGCTACCTTGGAGAATGGGAAAGACTCTTCCTCAACGTTCCACTCAGACCACTTTTGTGGCTGAGATACATCGACGATGTCTTCCTCATTTGGACGCATGGACCTGACTCTCTCCTTTCCTTTCTCTCGCGTCTCTCCTCCCATCCTTCACCCACCAATCCTCTACCTCCCACATCACATTCCTGGATGTCGATCTTTACCTTCAAGACAGCCAAATCCGCACCTGTGTTCACATCAAACCCACCAACAGCCTCCAATACCTCCACTTTGATAGCTGCCATCCCCTTCATACCAAAACCTCTATCCCCTATGCCCTTGCTCGTCGAGGATGGAGGCTTTGTTCCGATAGAGCATCCCTTCTAGAGTATTACTCTGTCCTCGAGGATGCTCTTCTCAAACGTGGTTACCCTCCAGTCTTGGTCCGCGAACAGATCCATAGGGCGATCACGCCTACCCACATTGGATCTCATCCTCACACACCCACTATTCCTGCATCTACCCCTCCACTCACTCTTACGACACTTTTCCATCCTGGTATCCACGAAGCTCTCAAAACAATCCTTCATGCTGCCCACCCAATTCTTACCTCTTCCTCCCATCAGTCCCTCTTTATCAACCTTTTTGCCAATCCTCCGCTCCTCTCCTTCCGCCGGCCCCCAAATTTGGGAAATATCTTGTGGAGGATTGAACTTCCCACTTCTACCACGCTTCTTGCAATAGGTTCCCACCCCTGCGGAAAACCTCGCTGCCTCACTTGCCCTATCCACCTACCATCATCTTCTTTCTCGAGTCCCTCCACCAACATCACCTACCCCATCACCTCCAGAAGCAACTGCACCACCCGTAACGTCATTTACCTCCTTACCTGCACCCTTTGTCCCGCGTTTTACGTAGGCCTCACCAGCAATCCGTTAAACATCCGAATGAACGGTCACCGGAATAGCGTTTCTCTCAGACGCCCCCTCCCAGTTGCATTACATGCTAATACCCACAATGTCCCCTTCAATAGTTGCTACAATGTTAGGATTATTCGCGCTTTACCCTATGACACTCCTGCCCCCCTTCTCCGACACTGGGAACTAGCACATATCCATCTTCTCGACTCTTTCTCTCCGCCTGGCCTCAACCTCCGCTAACCCTATTAGCCCCCTTACAATTTCTCCTTGTTACTTTGTAACTATTCGCACTCTACCTCATCACACTCCCTCTTTATTGGCTATCCACCCCTCCTACTCCCCACCTCCTCCAATCATCAACCTTCCCACATCACCCTGTCATTCCCCGCCCAGTGTGTCACTTTACGTTACTCTTTCGCTGAAGAAGGGCATAGGCCCGATAAGCTTGCGTGTGTTTTTGTGTTCGTGTGTTTTACGTGTCTCTTCGACGCCCCCAGCAGCCTGCCAGCTTGGTCCTCAACTTGGTGAGTGTCCGCTGGGCTTCCCTCAACACCTTGTTGCCACCCTCATCACTACCTTTTCTTTTCCTATATGGCAACTAATTTATGTTTTTAGTTATGTAAAAGCCAATTTGTTACATTTTAATGCGAAATCTTTACAATACCTTTTATTTGATCTTCCACTACATGTCTACATGCTGAGTCAGTTATACAAAGTTTTCCCGTATAAATAAGAAAATAATTAAATAATTTACAACACATTACAAAATGCCATATCCCCCCCATGCATTTGGGTAATATGACCACACGCATTTACTTTGGATATTTGTTCAGAATTAGTACAATAAATTGAAAAGTGTTCATTGTTTCTAAAAGTGAATCGTCACAATTACGAACCTGAGTTACTTTTAAATATTTACCACCATTTATATGTTTTCGTAAATTGAACATAATACAATAATTAAATATTTAGACGCAAAAATTGAAAAACGATAGTGAGCAAAAACGAAATGCTTTAAAGTATAGAAAAAATATCAAATTCACAAATTCTGAGTTAGTGCACATCTCGTGTAACCACCGCAGGCATAGAACACAATGAATCCATTTCAGTGCACGTTTATCATGAAAGTGACCTCCACATTTGGCACAAAAATCATCTGAATTGTCTTCCAATTCCGAATCTCCGATGAACTCGAGTGATGCTTCGTTTTTTTTCCTCTTCGCAGTCTTGTTTTGTGGACTATTTTTTTGATGATTGCTTTAATTTGCAGCCTTTTTCATTTTTCGTTGTTTTTGTTGCTCTAGGTCGGCTGCTTTTTGTGCCTTTATTGCTTTCTGTGTTCGCTCCTTTGCAATTATTTCGGGCGAGGTGAGGACTTCGGTATGCTGTTTGCGTTTCAAACAAGTCCCACTCAGTCCAACTACCTATGGAATGGTAGTTCTTCAAACAAAATTAAAGAAACGGGACTGCTGGTTGTACTGCTATCCTGGTCCTTCTCTTGAACTAAGGAGACATCATTGGTCATGCAAGCATGATCTGGATTTATTAATGGATTCCATGGAGAGATTCCGCAAACCTGGAAACCAGAAATAGCATTTCGGACTGGGGGAGCTCTAGACCATGCTTTGTTCTTCCCAGTTGGTCTTCAGTGGTTTAAAGAACGTACGAAAGCATGTTATGGGGTATATTGCCCCAATGTGAGTGAGCAGTTTTAAACGAGACGCCTGTCATCTAGATGGAACAAGGCGGCCAGCTATTACTCCAAGAACGTACCTTACAGATATATCATTTCTCCTAAATATCACTGATTTTTTCTGATAGCGAAAAACTTGGTCATTGTGCATAATCGTTCTACTGATAAAAACAAGCTAAACACCTTCAAATTCACAAAAATGTTGTTCAATTGCTGAATGGTGTAACCATGCGGCCAGCCTGAAAGCTATGATTAGCTCAACTAGTTATACTGTTTGATGCTGTCACCTGTCGTACGAGATCGGAAGTACTGATCATGCGACATATTCCCCAGTGAGGCATATCCCTCCACCTTACCTTATATATAATTTACTATTGATGATTTTAAATAAGGTCTAAGTAGGCAATGGCCTAGGGGCGGCATTAAAAACGGTATTTCAATGCGGAAATAAAAACATTAATATTTTGCAGACTTTTGACTTATGATCCGCAGACGGAGGTATGAACAGGCAAACCATACACATGAGCGATTCTTTAAGAAAAAAAGGCGCCAAAATGGGGAAGGAAAAAGAATTTGGGCTAGGTGCGGGAAATTTCCAAATCCGTCATTGGTTATTTACAAAGATTTATTTGAAATATTTTATAAGAAATCCGCCACATCGTAATAAAAGTCACTCCGTGGGCCGCGTGAATCCCGCAGACTGCATGTTTGAGATTCCTGCTCTAAGTAGTGGAAGTTAAAGGTGGTAACACTTATTGCACTTTTCTATTTCAGGTGTGAGAAGGGTAAATTTTTAGCGACGAATGTTACCAAATATTAAAATAAACGATTTTCTTCCAGAAATACGAGCCACCAGTTAGTAGTTGTAACCTATGAGAAAATGCTAATAATATACCGTATTTATTAGAATACCAATCGTCCACGAATAAAACACGCTAAGTATCTTGTTTATTTCAAGTACTACCACCAGATGTCATTACTGCTCAGCGTCCTTCAAAACATGGAGATGCAACAACAGTAAAAAGGGTGTAACCATACTGAGATACATCTTAGTTGTTATTCGCAAACGTTAACTCGATACAAACCATACGGATGCATTTATTATTACAAATAATTAACTACACATATTTTCGACAACTGTATAGCGATTGATTATATAGGATAAATAATGAAGAGCTGTAGAAATACACCAACTGTCAGTGGAATTGCTAGAAATAAAATTATCTTACATTAGTAATAATGGGGAAGTTACCTCTCTTCCTAAAATTTTTAAACTGACCAGCTATTCATTGCACTACCTCTCAGATACCCATTGCGCGTAGGCCAGAGGGAATCAGCAGGTCGAAAAAAAAATGCTAGAAATTAAACAAACTGCTAACTTCATGCCTGACATACTTGTTTTCTATTTATAACTGCAATGTGTGACGATATATCGGCTATATTTTAAATTATACTGACGAGTTTTCAAAATTCATTGTATATCTGTTGCCTCAAAATATCCTTGCTCATTATTGAGATCCAGAATATTTATATTATGAATTCAGGATATGACTGCTAACCACAGATACACAAATGTCTAATTGAACCGTTCAATCCATTGTAAGGTGAGACTCTCTATCACGCTTATAAAAAAGCTAGGTCATGAGTTAGCAAACCATATTTGTTCTACTCTTTTTGCATCGTCATCATTTTAAAAAACTGGCCTATAGCATGTTCTTTCGAGACTGGAAACAAATGAAGGTGCTTAGCGCAGGATGATCCAACCTTTCCCTATTGAACCGCTTTAGAAGTTCTGTTGTTCGCGAGGCGGTTATTAAGGTGACCGATCTACCGATTTGTTCGGCGTCTCCAGTGTTTTATCTGCCTTTTAAGGAAATTTGCGAATCGATTTTGCAGCAGTGTCGGTTCGTCACATCGCAGTCATACACTTCCACCAGAAGGTTTTGGATTTCAGCAACGGACACAAGTTGAAGAAGGGCAGAAGCACGGATGGCCAAGAACAAGGTTCCAGGTGAGTCGACACCCGGGAGAGACCCCAAACATGCTCCATTTTGGGAAACAGACCCATATTATTTGCCATGTTATCAGCAAATAATGACTAAGTTGGCTAGCACTGACAGGCTTATTGCTATTGAGATGTTACGCTTGTAATTCTTTTGATTTGTTGTATTTTTACTTTCTAAAAATGTGTCATTTAAGTATATAAACTCTAAAAACTATGTGGTGAACTCGCCACAAAAATACAAATCATAGTCATTTGCCTCTATTTAGCTGTAGGCATTTATTATCTTAAATTACAAGATTTAAAAATGATCGAATCACTTAAAAATTTTATTAGAAACATTAATTTTCTCATATCTAACGTTACTTAAAATTTGTCAACATCATGTTTAGTTGCAGAGTGAAAAATTGTCCGATAAATGAGGAGAACTATTGTTTTCTTTATAAGGAAATGCTATTTATTTCATTTTGGTGCATTTCAAATCGTTCATTTAAAATATTTCTGTCTTCTATGTAAATTTTAAAATTAATCCGTATTCTCATAACCTCACTATAAGATGCAAATCAAAAGCATTTACATTCTCTCCTTTATATTTCTTCGCCTTATTATTAAATAAATTACAGCAATCGAGCGATTTCTTTATATCGATCGGAATAGAATTATTTTAGCTCAGGTCGAACGTCACTACGAATCTTGCCACCATGTTCTTGAATATCATCATTAAAAACTCGTCGAAGAAACAAAAAAGGGTTAATGAACAGCCTACATATACATATCACTTGAGGAAATGTGGGTTGGAGGTAGGCAAGCCATATATCTTTGCACCCCCCACTGTTAATATTCGTGGGAGGAACTTTTTTTAACTGTGTGTAGTGCTAGATTGCATTAAGTGCAACGGAACATAACAGGTGTCTGGTGGCCCAATTTTTCGCTTTTCCAAGAAGACCTTAATCACTTGGCCTTACAAGAAAGAGTGAGAGTTGGAGGATTGACACCTGCAACAAACACCTGCAAGGGTCATTGATCCATTTGCGGAGGTTGAGGTTATCTTTGCGGAAGGTAGTGTTACCGGAAGATTAATCGAAATTAATAAAATTTAAGGCTCCGTATCGAGAAAATTGGATGTTGTGAAAAAAACTTGCGTGGCGTTTTACGAAACTATTCTGTAAACATTCCGTTCCATTTTTACGATAACTATAAGCTTCTTTAAAGAATAACCGAATTGTTATTTTTTCTACATTATCTCTTGGATGGAAATAGTACACAAGACATCAGAAGTAGGATTGCAATGGCAAAAGCAGCATTTAACGAGAAGAAGGAGCTTCTCACAAGTAAGAAAAAAAATTTAGAAACAAGGAAGAAATTAGCAAAATGCTACATATGGAGCATAGCTCTTTATTATTATTATATATTTACAATGCAATTGGGCACCTGGCCCGGTGGCAAAGTTACAAAAGTTTAACCTATAAACATATTAAAATTATATTTACAATCCACATCCTAGTTACAATATTATCTCCAAGAATCTTTCATATCAGGAGCTTAGAGTTTTCGAGGTTCATGGCAGGCCTTCACAGCTACCGTAGCGGTCACGGGGCCCTCGAAGTCCCCTCTATACCTCACCCTACCAAGCAATCCATCTACTTCCTCCAGCTCCCTCGTTAATAATTTGTCTTAAAATACTAAAAGTAATGAATATCGTTTACATTAATATTTTTAACTCTAGATTTAAAAGTTTTAACATTTCTGGGGAAGGGTTGGAAGAGTTCCTCAGGTAACGTATTCCATTCCCACACCCCACGATTTATAAATGAATACTTAGATACATTACTTTTCTGCCTTCTTAGTTTTATTTTATACTTGTGATCATTTTTCCCCACAAACTCAGGTTTACTTAGTCGCCTGTTCATGTCTACCCAGCCATTATTATTTACGTACGCATTGTACATTCCTCCTAGCCTGTTAACACGCCTTCTCTCACTTAGCGTTTCCCAGCCTAACTCTTTAATCATTTCAGTTACGCTATCCACCTTCCCAAATCTCCCTAACACATACCGCGCTGCCTTCCTCTGAACCTTTTCTATCTTATCTGTGAGCCCTTTCCTATATGGATCCCAAACAGGCGTTGCATACTCTAACGTTGACCTAACAATGGAAGTGTAAGCTAATTCCCTTGCCGTCTTTGAGCACCCTCTAAGGTTTCTCATTACAAAATGTAAATTTTTGTACGCTTTATGAACTATATTATCAACATGCAATCCCCAATCTAAGTCTTTTTTCATAAGGACTCCTAAATACCTGCAATGATTCGACTTCGGTACCTGTTTCCCATTTATCTTGTAATCATAATTACTACTAACTCTCTTATTCGTAAATTTAATACATTTGCTTTTGTTCACATTTATATTCATCTTATTTAATTTTATCCAACCTGCCACCTTATCCAAATCTTCCTGAAGAACTAAGCGATCATTTTCATCCGAAGTCTTCCTATAGATGACGCAGTCATTCGCAAACAACCTAATATCGGACTTTATTGAAACCGAGAGATCATTTACGTAGATCAGGAACAATAAAGGTCCAATAACACTCCCTTGCGGAACACCAGAGGTCACATTTGCTTCTTTTGAAAATTTCTCACCTATTCTGACCTTTTTTGCCTTCTACCCTCGAGAAAATCATTTACTCTCCGATCGATATTCATGTCCCATAACTTTCTAATTAATCTATCATGAGGAACTGTGTCAAACGCTTTTGAAAAATCTATTACCACCGCGTCAACTTCCTCTCCTTCGTCTATGGCTTCAGCTATGTCTTGGCAAAATGCAAGGAGCTGTGTTTCACACGAGAAACCACTCCTGAACCCATGTTGGTTTTTAAAAAGCCAATTATTCGCTTCCCAAAACTCTCTTATATAATCAACTATGATTCTTTCCATGACCTTGCACACGACCGAAGTTAAACTAATTGGTCTATAATTTTCTACATCTGTTTTATTTCCGCCCTTATGAATAGGCACTACCGTTGCCAATTTCCAGTCGTCTGGTACTTGGGAGTTTTGGAGTGATATATTAAATAATACTCTGATATATGGAATTATTTCTTCTAAACCAAATTTTAATATTTCACTTGATATATTATCTGGCCCTCTTGATTTATTGTTTCCGATCTTCAAAATTTTCTTCATTATGTCCCTATCTCTTATCTTGATTGACTTCACAGATGCAATCCTTCCATGTTTCTGACCTCTCGAGTGGAGATCTTTAGGAATCAAGTATTTACTTTCTTCCCCAAAAACACTAGCGAACAAGTTACTGAAGTCGTTTGCAATCCCTTCGTCATCTAAGATTATCTCCCCATTATTCCTCTTGATCGTTCTAATTTTCTCCGAGCTATCCTTACGACTTCTGATATATTTAAAAAATTTATTATTATTTTTAGTGCTTAGCATATTAAGGAGATAACTTTCTTGAGCTCTTCTTTTTTCCCTCGTTAGTTCCGTTAGTAATTTCTTATAATTAATTCCATATTCTTCCCCTTTATTCTTATCTTTATGTGCTTTTCTAACTTTCTTTTTCAATACTCTCACATTTTTATTATAATACTCCGGATCAGACTTTAAATTTAGTACTCTTTTGGGAACAAATTTTTGCATTCCTTCAAATACTATAGTCTTAAAATTTTCCCATATTTCCTGCACCGTTTTACCTTTCCCAGCCCAACTCGAAAAGTTTTCACGTAAGTGATTCAAAAAACCCTCTCTATTGCCTTTTTTATATTGCCAGATAATAGTTTTTGGTACTATATCATGGGTTTTATAAAAACCCCATTCTAATTCTAAACATACTGATTTATGATCGCTTATTCCTGGCATTGTTTCTACACTTAAAAACAGCTCATTAGGTCTTAACATGAAAACATCCAACAAATTACCTTCCCTAGTAGACTCTTCTACTACCTGCGAGAAACCCTCTTCTTGGGTCAGATTGTTTATCAGTTCCTGTGCCCTATCACCTCCCGCAGTTCCACCTCCCCACTTAACTTTCGGAATATTTAGGTCACCCGCAATTAAGCAATTTGAACGACCAGGATTTTCTGAAAACAACTCGTTCAAGGTCTCTAACAGGTACATATTGCACCCTGGACTCCTATAGGCTGCAATGATATCTAAAATTTTATAGCCCCTCGGGCCACTCAACCGTACACACATCATTTCACAATCCTTCCTAACCCATTCAAGAGCACTCGGTAAACCTTCCTTTACGCAAATGAAAATCCCACCACCCCTAGAATCGCGATCTCTCCTGTACGTCGTAAAATCTTTCGGGAATATTTCATTTGTCTTTATATCGGTTTTTAACCATGATTCAGTACCAATTATTACATCCGGTTTGTATGCATCCAATAATGTTGACAACTCATTTATCTTATTTAGCAAACTAGGACGGTTGACCTGAAGAATTCTTATGCTCTTACCCGAGTCAATTATTTGCTGCCTTCTTAGCGGCACCACTAATTCCGCCTCACGTCTTCCCACAAACCACGTAGTTTCACCTCTGGGAGTGTCAATGATAGTTCTCGCCTTCCCTCTTCTAGTTTCCCTGCCCCTTAAATTATTTAATGACATCACTAAAAAGTTTTCCCATTTTAAACGATCCATTCCTATTCAAATGCAATCCATCTCTTGCCAAGTCACTCTCTTTGACCTAGCAATTTGGATCCACAAAGCAAAAACCTTGCTTACTGCAAACCCAGTCTATCCCCTCATTGATATAATCAACCCTTCTGTTGGAAATATCCCTTCTTCGCACAATTCCACTAATTATCACCTTCGCATTTTTAAAATTCTTCTTCTCCGCGGTGCACAGGTCCCAAATCTGCTCCGCAACGTGATCATCACTCCTCGCCCCTTTAATATCATTAGTTCCGACATGCAATAACACCACGTTTTCCTTCCTATCATCGCCCATTGCACGAATTTTGTTTTCCAGTTGTTCAGCTTTTATCCCTGGAAAACAATCCACACTTGCTCCTTCTTTTCTACAATGCTCCCCACTAAATCTGACCATTGAGTCACCCATTATCCTAACTACAGGCTCTTTTTCCTCACGCCCCTTTTTTACAGCCTTTGCCCACTCACCTCCTTCAATTAATTGGGACTTGAGATCATCATTTTCGTGAGTTAGGACTTTAATATTAGAATTCGCCAACTCGAGCTCGTTCTGCAGTCTAACAAGCTCGTTCTGCAGGCCTGCAATAATTTCCTTTTCCGTTAACTTCTTTTCATCTCCACACCCGCTGCATATCCAGCCATCTTCTACGCACTCCTCTATCTTGCTTTTGGAGCATTTAATATGGTACCAGCAGCCGCAATCACCACACTGAACTCCATTCTTTAATTTCCTTCGACACACCTTACACTTCACCATTACAACCCCCACTCTGTTTTCCTGCCCAACCATGCCCTTAACTTTCACTTTTCGGAGCAGAGACAAACACGTCCTCTCCCCTCGGCTGCCTCTGACGCACAGACGTTGACGGTAAGGAGAAAGAGGAAAAATATTATAGAAAGTTTTGAGATGTGGGTATGGAGGAGGATGATGAATGTAAAATGAACAGTGGAAGAGAAACGAAGAAGCATTAGAAACGGTTGGAGAAGAAAGGATGCTAATGAAAACAATTAGGAAAAGAAAAGTAAATTGGATAGGGCACATATTGAGAAGACAGTGTTTACAAAGGACGATCTTAGAAGGCAAAATTAGCGGAAGAAGAGGAAGAAAAAGAATAGGAATATTAGAGAATATAAAGCAGGAATATAGTACTTATAGAGATATAAAAGAGACTTCTAGGGAGAGAGAGAGATGAAGGCAGCGATTCAGCCGAAACCTGTCTTCGGATAGCAGCATCTACATCTACATCTACATTATACCCTGCAAGTCACCTTTTCGGTGGATGGCAGGGGGTGCAGTGCACCAAGGGTCCATAGTTTTCCTACGTTATCTTTTCCTATTATGGTCTCTTATCGTCCTAGGGAAAAACGATCCTCTATATCGCTCCGTTCTGCAGTCAATCTCGCGAATCTTATCCTCACTGTCCTGCCTTCCGAAATACGTCGGGCTTCTGATAAGTCCTACTACCTCATTCGCTAGTCCCTCCGACATAAATTTTTCCAGTAGTTTAATTCTAGCCTGCAGCCTACGTTCCTCTAACGATGTCCATTTCAGATTTTCTATTAATGATGTTACGCTTTGTTTACTATCGTAATTCCTCTTTACAAATCTAGCTGCCCTGCGCTGAACCTTTTCTATCTCGTTAGTGAGTCCCTTTTCGTAAGGATCCCACACAGCTGAAGCATATTCGACCTGCGGTCGAACCAAGGATAAATAGCATAATTCTTTCACTTTTTCGGAGCTATTTCGAACTATTCTCCCTATAAAGGCCAGCTTTTTGTTAGCGGCACCTATCAATCGGCGAATGTGGGTGTCCCACGAGAGATCACGATTGATCGTGACTCCGAGGTATTTAATCGAGTCTGAAACTGGAATCTCTACTCCGTCCAACGAATAATTATTATTCAACGAGATACTCTTGGTTCTCCAGAAGTTGATGACGCAGCTTTTCTTTTGGTTTATCTCTAACTGCCATTCCTTACACCATGCAGAAATAGCTTCTAGGTCATTTTGGAGATACTGGTGGTCTTCCGGATTGCTTATTTCTCTATAGATGACGGTGTCGTCCGCGAAAAGCCTAATTTTACTTCTGACTACTGAGCTGATATCGTTTATATAAATTAGAAATAATAACGGACCAATTACACTACCCTGTGGAACGCCAGAGACAACCTCCACTAAGTTCGAAGATTTCCCATCTATAACAACCATCTGCTTCCTATGATTTAAAAATTCACGGATCCAACTAACGATTTTAGAATTTACGCCTAAGGTTTCTAATTTCGTTATTAACTTCCTGTGAGGTACCTTATCAAAGGCTTTCCTAAAATCTAAGAAGATGGCATCGACCTGCGTATTCTTTTCTCCGCTTCTCAGTAAACAATTAACAAAAAGACCGAGCTGAGTATCACATGACCTACCTTTCCTGAAGCCGTGTTGACAATCATCTAACAATAAATTACTATCAAGAAATCGCATTATGTTGCTAACGAGTATATGTTCGAGAATCTTACACGATATCGAAGTTAAAGAAATCGGCCTGTAATTTTCTGGGTTCTCCTTGTCTCCGCCCTTATGAATTGGGGTAACGTGCGCTAACCTCCAGTCGCTAGGGACCTCTGCGCGAGAAATGGATTTCTCGAAGATTATCCGAAGAAAAGGTGCTATTTCATCTGCTAATTCTTTTAAAACGCGAGCAGGAATTTCTTCGGGGCCAGTGGCTTTGTTATGTCTGATGGAACTTAATTGCTTTGCTATTCCTACCTCAGAAAATACTATATCGTCCATCAGGTCCCCCCTTATTGCGGGTGCATAATGTACGCAATGGTCGCTGACGGCTGTGAATGCTTTTACAAAATGACCGTTTAACAGGTTGGCTTTCTCTACGCTATCATGAATAACGTCACCCGAGTCATTACGCAGGGAAGGTATTGTAGGGGCTCTACCTTGGACCTCTCTCACATAGGACCAAAACGCTTTAGGGTCCTCCTTCAAATAATTATTTAATACCTTATTCCGGAAGTTAGTAAAAGCCTCGCGCATAGTAGTTCTCGCTTTAGCGCGGGATTCCTTATACGTCTTAACTTTAGTTGCTCTATATTCATCGGATGATGTAGACGGCATATTTTTTATTTTCGCGTGGCATATTCTCTGACGCCTAAGCGCACTCCTAACTTGCTTATTGTACCAACGTGGCTCTTTATTGTCGACCTTCGATTTAATTGGAATGTACTTATCGATACTCTCTAGCATTATATCCTTGAATAGTTTCCATGACGACTCAGCACCTGATCGTTCGGTCATATCACGGAAGCCAGGTAGTATTTCTCGTAGGCGCGACCTGAAGCTTGAAAAGTTTGCCCTAGCAAATATATAAAACTTTCTTTGAGGCTTGGGGTGCCTCTCGATTTTCAACTTACACTCTGCATATACGGCCTGATGATCACTTATCCCATCTTCAATGGTGACTTTGTTTATTCTTTCTGGGACGTTAGTTGCTAATAAATCTAATATGTTTCCCGATCGTGTTGGCTTTCTGACTAATTGAAGGAGAGAGTGCTCGCAGAATGTTTCGATTAATGCCTCACAGGATTCGCGTTCTTTACCTCTAGATTCGAAACATAGATTTTCCCAATCAATTGAGTGTAAGTTAAAGTCACCACCGACTATAACGATACCATCTTGATTTATCAGTCTAAGCTTTGATAGTTGTTTCTCGAGACTTAAAATACAATCTACACCAGCGTTAGGTGTCCTGTAAAACGAGCATATGAACACCTTTTTGGAGCCATCTTTACCTATGCGGCACCAAACACTCTCGATATCCTCGTCACTTATCGGAATCTCACTGCTATCGTACTTATCGCTAACCGCTATGAAAACTCCCCCGCCGGATCTATTAGCGCGATCTTTTCTATAGACACGATAGTCTCTAGGAAATATCTCCTGACTCTGAATTTCATCCGTTAGCCAACTTTCTGTGCCTATCACGACGTCGGCATGCAGACTGCGAATAACATGCTCGAACTCAGCAATTTTCCTACGGATGCTGCGACAGTTCAGTACGACGACGTTTAATTTCTCACTAGCACTTCGCATGCTAATCTCACCCTTGACTTTCTCTTCCACTCTAAAACTACATGCGCTCCCACCACAATCACTCCCACGACTGTATGGCGTCGCATCAAAATTGGAAATGCGACCCGTCGCGCCCTTAACGGAACATTCTATCAATGACCTATCGCGAAATTGGTGCTGCATGTCACGCTCGGTGTATATTCTATCATTAGATAATCTTGCGGGATTCTTATTTTCTACAAATGCATCGATTATCCCCTGACCCAAAACTGACCTACACCCTGCCCTACTCTCTAGCCTAAAAAATCCCTACTGTGCTCGAGAATCCTACTCGCTACTCTCTGAGCCGATTCGGGCGTGTAGTGAACACCAGAGTGATCCAGTGGTGCCCTGCACGATTCGATATTCGGTCGTAGGTCGACGAAGTCCACTCCCAAGTCCCGACAGAAATTCCACAGCCTTCGGTTCAGACCTTCAACTCTACTCCAAACCTCAGAACCGCGGTCAATCCTAGGGACTATACTGCAGACAGTAAGCCGCACATCGGAACCCGACTCCTCTCGGACACGAGCAACCTCAGAGGCCAAGTCCTTAAAAGAACTTAAAATCTCCTCGGACCCGCGCTTCGAGGCGTCGTTAGTCCCAACATGGGCCACCACCCGCAGCCGAGAGCAACCTGTCGCCACTACCGCTTCTCTCACCGTGTTGGTCACTTGCGGCACCGTGCCTCCTGATATACATCTGGAGAAGACCCGCTCTTCAACTCCCTCCCGGCGGGCACTGGATAACAGGGGTGCCATTACACGCCGAACGTTAGAGCTACCTAACACTAACAACCCTCCCTTCCCAACCCGACTCCCCTTGGGCCCGGCCTCCATCGAAGAGACGGGAGTGGGTACGGGCGCAATGGCCGTGGAGTCGTCCTCCGACAACACCTCGAACCTATTACTGACAGGAAGCGAGTCCGCCGAAGCATTCCCAACTCCCTGCCTCCGCAGCACCACCCCACGATCTCCCCGAGTGGACACCACTCTCCACTCATCGGATTTCCCAGCCCGAGGACCCTCCGCCCGCGGTAAGGAGTCAGAGTCAACCCCGATCACTCTACCGGCTGCCGCACCCAGGCGAACCCGGGCCGCCAATTTGGCGCGGCGAGCTTTCAGGGATGACCCCGCACCCCCCACACGAACCAAGGCTGCCTTGGACCTTTCCACCCTCTGAAGGAGGTCCGCAACCACCCTCTCCAGCTCCGTGATTCGAGCCCTCATGGCCTCGCAACCAGCGGCGCACAAGAAGGAGGAAACGGGAGTCCTCGGTGAAGCCATCCTAAACTTACCTAATTTATATACTAACGCAAAAGAGTTACAATATAAAAACAAAAGCTGAAATGGGATAAGGCTAAAGAATTTGGTCTGTTTTAAAGCGGGGACGCTCTTCGTGTAGCGTACGAGAAAGGGTCAAGCGCAGGTATAAAGTGAAAGGCGTAAACAACACAAACAAGGTTAGATCACGCACAGGAGATGATAGTACACAACAACGAAAAATATAAATACTATGGAGCGTAAAACTAAAACAACCTTACAAATGTAACGAGAATATGCTAATACACAATAACTACTATGATATAAATATTATTTTGTAAAAGGGAGAATGAAATTTCTAGCAAGAAACTACGAGGTTTAAAAGTTAACTATTACGGTAGAGAAAAATAAAAACTATAACGTGGATGTTATAACAAAACTAATTACATAACTTAAACGAATGTTAAATAAAATTACCGAAGGATAACAATAGAATAAAGTAAATTGTTAGTTCTACTTAACACTACAGCTACTCTAATGCTGCAGCTACTCTAGTCGCTCGAGGCTACGTAGGAGCTCGCAGGAGCAAGTGAGAGGCACGTCCGTTCACTTCAACAGCCAGGTGATCTCTTGATACCATTTTAAAACCGACGGTTTATCGCAAAACTGATTTTAACCGAGAAACCGTTTGAACATAAGGCTCATAATAAAAATTCGTTTGAAAGGTTTGCATTTCAGGTTTCATAATTAACGTCTTTGTTTGCTTCCTGAGATAGAAAACATAAAGGCGATGTTTTCTGCGTGCGTATTTACAACGATAAATTTAGAAATTTAAGGACTTCTAAGTATCTTTATAAAAAGGTAAAAAACGCCGAAAAAATAGCTGCTGATGTTTCTGATGAATAATCGATTGTATAATAATTATTTTTATTGGTATATGCCTTTTGTAATGAACTAAAAATATTGCCTATAATGGTGATCACAATAACAATCATTAGTAGGAGATGATTAGCAATCAATGTTTTACTGAGCTATATGAATGTATTTTAATGAAGTAATTCAGAAGGACTACTATTTTTGGAGTGATCATTAATGTAATCAACATCACCTCCCCTAAGGCCTTTTTTCAATGTTAATAGTAACACACTGACTAAGATACGCCGATGCAGTCATTGCACTTCCATATCAAATGCAAGTGTCATTGATCGAATTTCCAACGTTGTTAGGGAACCAAAATTAAATAAGAATTGGTCCTTAGAGCCTTGTGGATATGCATTTTTTGTGTGCTCTGCTCATGTCAGAAGTTGAGCTATTTAAGATGGCAAATTTCTCGGACTATTATAATTCAGCCATGTTTTAGTGGTAAAATTTTCTCCGTTTCAGTTAAAAGTTTAAATCGTTACACTTGGGTATGATGATACAAATTAAAAATAGTTGAATGGACGAGTTGATATTTTTAGGGTTCAAAAATTTATTCGTTATGAGAAAATTCGCAAAGATTTCTCAGTATTCGTTCAGATTAGTTATTTCCTCCACGTAACTGCTTATCAAAATCGTGCCAAACGTGCGGTCGGAAAATCTCGTATGAGAACGTGCTTTTGGCTGCGCGAAATATTTTGGGTAAGAGTGACACGTAAAGATTGGGTCCGTTTCTGAGAGTTTCCTAATTAGTATCAACAGTGCTCGTTCGCCATTGGTGACTAAAAATTCCGTAGCGTCGGCTGTATTTTTCTGTTAATTTTATCGATTCAGAAGAGTTACTGAGTGTACACAGATTTAAATAGCCCTAATTCTAAATCGTATCACATTGAAATCTACTCTGGCCTCTGGATTTTTGAATTGACTCCTAGATTTGGACTACATTTGTCTAGGCCTGGCTTTTTTGATCAGAAAGGATCTTTATATAAATTAAATGGAGGAGAAAAAGGAAGAAATAGCGGATCTGGATGGAGATCAAGAAATTCGCAGAATTCGGCACGGAAAACGTGATGTTCTTCATTATATGCCTATCATTTTAATTAATTATTTATTCATACGAGTTGTCGGTGCTTGCATACTGCAAGCGTTTAAAAAACCACCACACCAAGATCTAAACTCGTAAATAAACCAACGTGATCTCCAGGGCAACAGCAATTCAGTCACGTGGAGCCTTATGTATTAGATAAAAAATTCCATGAGAAATAGCAGATAGTTTATAATTTTCCGTGAAATTAAAGCAACTATCCGTAATTTCCAAACTCTCTGGCAATCGGCTCGTGTCCAAGTTTTCGTATTTCAGGTTTCGTGACTCAGATCGCTCTGCATGAGCAATAAGAATAATCATCGTTAAGACAATACACTATACACCAAAGTTATGGAAAAATTAGGATATTTTGTGTTAACATTATAGCATCATTATCCGTGCCTTTAGCATGTATTTGAATAAAAAATAGGAAATAGGTATGACGCCATTATACTTAACAATTGATAAGATTTAAGATTTCTCAAAAAACTATGAAACACTACATTAAAATACTTTTCACGCTTGACTAAATTTCGTGTTTTAGTATAATGATATCATCATAAGTTTACATCATAGTTTAAAACAAATGACATACTATTATATGAAACTCAATGGCCTATCTTCATGCCAAATTTCAGCTCTGTAGCACTTCTAGAAGTACCTTAGGTATCATATCATATATCCTATATCTGATATGTGTGAAGAAACTATTTATAATGATATTCAGAAGTTTCAAAAGTCACGCAACCCTGTGTATTTCACTGTAATATCTATACATCTATTGTAGTTTGAAGGAAGGCGGCGGTCAATTCCAAAACTTGCTATGAAATGGATTCGGAAGTAATGCACAGCTGATGTGTAATGCATAGAATAGCCTCTTTTAAAGTAAGGCTCAATACAGTAGTACAAAATTACTGGTTGGTTTAATAGAATACCTTTCCCTGGGTATTAAGGATCCGAGTTCAAATTCAAGGTTATAAATAATTAGCCTTGGCAGGATTCGATTTAAATCGATAAATGTCGATAAACATCGAATTTGTAAAAAATTTAAAATTCGACGAAAACGAATTGTCTTCAATAAGTGCCGATTTTTCACCAATAATTTTTCCACGAAATTATGCAACATGATTTTTAAATTTGTTTTACCACATTCGCGCAATGTAGTTTAGCTCCAAAGATCCAAAACTGATAAAAGAAATCGGCATTTGTCATACCAGACGGCAACACTCGATTCGGCATTCCACTTGGCTTTCTTTATTTCGTGGTTTTAAGGACCCATACTTGGCTGATGCAAGGTCCAAAGGCACGGGTACGGTACGAAACAAAATAATCCGTTTATTGCACACTGCCATTAACCTCGATCAAATTCGATAATTTCTACGCACATTGAATCATTTTCATGACATGATCAGCCGCCATATTTCATTTACGCAAAAGTCGCGGAACGCCACTAGTGTCTTCTTCCGATCTCCTTCAAGAAGAAAAGGTTTTTTCCCAAACAGAAATTAGTACCAATCGCCAGATACAATGCCGGATTAACCGGGGCGCAGTTGTGCCATGACTTCGTGATGTCCCAGACACTGTGTGTGGGGTGAAGGAAGGGACCTGCGAAAATTTATGCGCCAAGGTCCCCTAGCCCCATCATCCGGCCTTGACCAGATGTCCTTATTATATTTAAACAAACTACTGACATAAACTTAATATTTTTGGGAATCATACCCGCAATCCATCCTCGGAGTGCACTCGCATTTCGCACTCTTTTTCTACATTCATCGTCGTTTGCTACTCAACAAGGATTTTCTTCAATATATTAATTTGGTTGTGCATAATATTAACGTCGCATTAATTTTGCTATCAAGATTTCGCGAATAAGTGGGGCGATCTAACGAGTATAATAAACTTTCTGGTTTATTAAGGGATTATATTTTTTTCGAGGATTTTACCTGCATGAATGAATAGAAAAACGGTCATGTTATCATCATTACGATTGGTGAAAAAGAAAGATCAAAGTAAAAGGATAGCACAACTTATATTTTTTATTCTACAGGGAATTATCCAGCTCGTCTTATGGCTGAAAAAATCAAGAACAAGCACTTAAAAATACTTGTCTCAGGTATCTATTAAAAAAATTATTTTGTAGTGGTTATTGCAGATATCTGAGACAAGTATTTTTAAGTGCTTGTTTTCGAATTATATTTTTGAGTTTAAAATGAAGTATAAAAATAGTTTATATCAGAATTTGTTTTATTTATCAGAAGTTTGACCAACTGAAATGATTCAGGAGTATGCGTTTGAAAATAAGTATTTTTATTAGATATATCCAATAGCCATAATTAATTAAGAAGCGTACTTATTTTTTCAAGTGCATATTCTTGGAAATTTTCAGATATAAGGCAATCTCGATAATGCTCTGGTGAATTGAAACGATGTCACAGTGAAATTTCAGAACAACGAACTTCTGTGTGCCATCAAAATATATTCCTTGCAATGAAATTTCGTAATAGTGAAAATCAGTTAAAAACATAAAACAGTTTCATCAGCTGGAGTACGAAGGTACATATCTATACGAGGTTTCCTCGCCTTTTGCAGAGGTTTCATAACTGAAAACGTCGCGAAATGCAAAAGGAAATTACATAAAGTAACAGGTTCCCGTAGCGCGAATTTTTCCACTGCAATGACGACTGAGAGAAAATGCCGTTAAGAGAGATTAAGATTGTCAAACTGTAACGCATTTTTATTGCGTAAGTGGTATTTTTTAGATTAGTTTATTGTCACAATATAACAAATAAGTTAAGCAGCGAAAGTCTGATGTGGAAATGATGAGATTGCCTTGTGCCACCGTATTGTATTGCAACTTCCGTGCTCACAAGGACATTTGAAATTAAATTTTAAAAATTTGTCTTCAACTAACAATAAGAATATATTCTACAGTACATCATAAAAAAGCAACCGTCCAGCTCTCCCCAGTCCTCTGACGTCAACCATCTTCGTCCGTCAATAATGCTTCCGCGCCTATGTGGATTCGCTAATCCACAAAATAATTAATATTTATATCAATTATGGTACAACTATTAGCAACTTTGATTTTTACCTATACGAAGATATTAATATATTAATAGCATTTAAGCGCAGAAAACTTATTCCGTGGGTTTGTTGTTTTTGTAGCAGTAGAATTTGCCTCCAGTGAGGAAAGTGTGCGGTGGTACCAGGCGCATACGTATATTGGAAAGTTTGCGAAATGTATATTGTACCGTTTTTTGCATTATTTCCACGGAAACCGAAATTTAAACACGCTTAATCAATATTCACCTCCACCTCCCCTGTCAACACTTTTGAAGAGATCCACTTCTTCATGGAGTACCGCCATAAATTTTCGGTTTTCAGTCCCTTCTTCAACACTTTCACTGAATTTCACTTCCTTTTGTTGTACAAATTAAGCATTGATTTACACAATAAAAACGAATCCGACCCATCCAGGATTTTCCAAGTCATAAAAATAATCACTCATTTCCCCTCTTTCAAATTCTCTAATTCGTGGAATTTTCTTTGGGTGACAAAGACAAATACGTGGTCCCACACATTTTTACTCTGCCTGTTTCTGAAAATTTTCGTTTCGTACTTCTTTCACTTCATCAATTTTGACGGTCGTATCGAGTTCGCCATCCGGCCCAGTCTTCCAGCAAGTTTTATATTCAATGTATTATACAATGTGTTCTTCGACGTTATTTATGCAATTTTTCGTTATGATGTTCGTATTCTATCACAGGGAACGATATTCTAATTCGCTACACTAAATTCGTTATACTGAAATGTTTTTGGATAAAGATGCATCGTAAATTGGTGGAGGTAGAACTACTATCGTTGTATTAAATATATCCTTGTAACGACGTTCGTTATACCGAGATTTTAATTTGCGGCAAGCGAAACATATACCAAGATCAGGGTATGCCAACAAAATAAGATATTTTATGATTTCGTTACTATTATTGTTTTAGAAAGTAATACAAATTGGCGCAAGTTAACCTTTATAGCAGGGACTCCCCAACTTCTACCCACGGGCCATATCTGACCCGTGCAAAGGTTTCATTCATCATTACCTCAAATTTTAAGACATGCATATTCGTATATTTGCCAAATATCATTTATGAAACCCGAACGATATTCCGGGTACGTGGATGCAACATACGTACTTTCAATATAGTAATATCACGCATTACACATTGAAAATAAAATTCTCAAAACTAGCTCTTTGAAATTTTAACAGTAATTTGAAATTGTCATCTGCACACGGTGACATGTAAAATCTCCTGTGGCCCTTTTAGGAAAAAATTGGTGACCCACGCTTTATAGGATTACATTCGAAGACACTAACTGCTAGGGTAACCTCATGATACTAGATGATATCCGCAGCTTTCTATCTCGGATTGCGGTATATGTATCTGGATGGGATAATTTCACCGAACCGTAAGACCGCAGCTTTTTACGTGCAGACACTGCGCTTAAATCCTCTAAACCTTTGGCCTATTTTCGAAACGAAAGGGGAACGCTTAAATAGTTCGAGATTTTTTTGCCGAGGCAGCACCATGCTGAGCGTTTGGGTTATAGCGAGGTGGAAGGATATTACGGGAAAGGTTTGGTTGGGAATCGCTGGAATAGAAAACTGCAATCAATCTGTATAATCGGTTATTGATTCCGAACGGATCGATTCGGTCAGGAGTTTTGAGAGTTTTATTAGGATACTGCGCGTTACCACGTCGAGGATGATATCACGATAATGAAAGGCAGGGTACTATCATTAAAGAAACCTTATCTCTATGGCAACGCGTGGCATTTACAGTCGGCTAGCGAGTTAAACCTATGTTTTTCAACCCCTTACTAGGCGTTATAATTATGAATCAAACGTTTTCCTTGAGTGTTAACGTTATCTTAAGAGTAAGTAAATGGAAATATTCAATATTTTCTGAAAACAATATACACCAAAAATCCCGTTTTTACGAAGTGTTTCGGACCGAGTTAATTCCGTATAAAATAATTTTCCGTAGGACCGGTATTGGGTGATGTACCCATAGAATTATTGTGAAATACACAAAAAGATGAATAAACTTGAAAAGTAACGATTGCTTGATTACATAATAGATTTTAAAAACTACAGTACATAAAACGATACAATATAATTGCACAAATATTTTATGTTGAAGTGCCAATTTCAAATTCTACCATCAAGTTTTTCATTTCGTAAAACCGGTATTTCCTGTAAAACAGCACTACGTAAAAACGGAATTTTGGTGTATATTAGTAAAAATCGCCAAATATAAATTCCACGTTCAAACTATTCCATCCTCTTTCGAATCCAAATAGTTTGAAATCGAGATGAAAAATATGGTTAAAACTCCTCTCCGTGAATGTTGTTTATCCTGACCTACGCAAAAGGAAAATGAAAATACTTTGGAAGAATCAATTAAAACTCATTATGGAAACGAAAATGAGAAAGTATCGTATAGTTAATTGAGCAGCTGTTAAACAGATGGAAATATCTTCTCTACTCCTTATTGCTCTGCTGCTCAAAAGTCAATATTTATTTTGATTATTAGCACTTTCATATCCCATCCGAGGTTTATACACAGCCCGAACGCTATCTTCAGCCGATAATGAATATTACTTTTTCTCGAAAGCGCTAACGCGTGTACTCCCAACGGGAGATCTCCAAACTGAAAAACACTTGAAGTCACTAGGCAGTTCTCGTTTCACAATACGGGCCGCAATTTGAATGGCAAAGATATCGCGGCTCTGTAAATGTTTGCCATTTAAATATGGAAAATTCTCTGGCATTTTCTATCGCGAGGCATCTCTTACTTTCTTACCCTCCGCTTTTTTCATCCTATGCTTCCCCAAATTGCGGCCCGAGGACCATATGATTTCAACTTGTTAATTTTTTTGAGACATGCATATTCGGATATTTGCCAGCAGGAGATATTAAATATCATTTATGAAAACCGAAAGATATTTTTCAAGAACGTATATGCAATGTACTTTTAATATAGGTGTATGACAAATTAAACAACCAAAAAATTCTCTCTTTGACATTCACACGCGGCCTGATCAGCCATTTGAAAAATCGAATGTGGTCCGTAAGGTGGTATATAAAAGTCACATGTGGCCCTTTTGGTAAACAATTGTGTGACTTCTGCTCTAACCTATAGACCAGGGGTGACCACACCGCGGCTCTTTCAACTTAGCATGCGGCTATTTTAAATTTCCATTTTATAATAGGTATTATGTTTTACGCCCTGCTGATTCACCTCTTGCCTACGCGCAATGGGTATCTAAGACGTAGTGCAATGAATAGCTGGATAGGAAGGAAGGAGAGAAACCTCGTACCGGCTTTTAGCCTGCTCTTAACGAAGAGCACCAAGGGGTCCAACGGCTGTAAAGTCCCTTCCGAAGGACTTAGTGTTGATTTGAGCGCGCTCTTCATTTTTCTTTTTCCCATTGACTTGTCCTCGTCTCCCTAGTTCTGACACGCACAAATAGGGGGCCGGGCGTCCTCGGAAAAATTCCTAGAAGGATTCGAACCGGGTGTCACTTTTAGCAGATCATGGCGGGGGCAACACTCTAACCACTGCACCACCGGATCCCCTAAATTTCCATTCGTAGGCGAGTCAGCGCTTTTCATTACAGAACATGACGATGCCTAAGGGACATTCATTGTATTTGAATTGCTTCGGATAGAGGTCAATGCTTTACTGTTGGTAAATATGAGTAAAGAACGTGCGTCATGCGGCTCTCGAGCATCAGAAAATAATCGTATGCGGCTCCGAGTGTAAGTAAATTTGGCCACAACTTTTGCCGTGGAATTACAAAACATTAGGGATGAAACACTCAGCGCAAATCAACCCACACGTTCGCGAACCCAAGTGAAACCTTTTTATTTACTTTCTATCGCCCCCATGGAGCGGAATCCTATGACAATCAGGGACACACACCGCCGGAGCGATAAACTTCTAAAAAATATATATAATACCGTCCTTGGATGGAACATTGCCTTCTTTTCCAGTCGAAGCTTTCCATTTTTAGAAAAATCTAATCATCGGTGTATTGCAGCGATTGTTTTTTCATGCCACGAGAAGGAGGCGGAGTGATCGAGCGAGGAATGGAGGGGGAAAAAACTATCTAACCGTCCCCCATTCTCAGCCCTCCTGCCTAAAAATCCTTCCCCCTCCATTTTCGCGGGGGGAATAGAAAAAAGAAACGCTCGTTTTTGTTTCTCTTCTGTTAAAAAAATGTTTTGCCAACCTCTTTATTTTCCTTTTCTCTTTTTTCTCTCCCTTTTCAGCTTAGGTATTTAGTCGCCGCCTTCACGCCGGCATTTGACATTCCGTGGAAGCGGTCTTGAACGAGAGGAGAGAAATTCTCTCTCTATAATTTTTTGGTCGGTCGAGGTCAAAGGATATCATTCCGAAAATGAGGCTGGTCCACGTGCTTCTTTCGTTATTCACTTTCGCCGCTGCGGAATACGCCGAGGTCACCGAAGACGTTGGTGAGTTGGAGGAGGGATAAAATCTGTTTATTATTTCGCTGAAAATTGTGTCGATGTCAAAATTACTTTTAGGTCAATTGCCCTAGGTTAACATAAATTAACCTAGGAATTATATGGTATATTATTACTTTTACATTGCCTGATCTATACTTCTGGAACAATCACTTTAGCATGAAAAATTAAAAAAAAATTTCATCCACAAGAAGAGTCCAATAATCCTCTAGTGAAATCTATACTTGTAAATATTCATGCTTCATATTGCCATGCTCTCGATTTCATTTCATTAAGGATGATGAACGATACTTTTAAATATAAATAATAAAATACAGAAAATTACAAAATTATTTTTAAAGTTACATAATAAATTTCAAGGTGTTAACAATTTAGGAAGTAGAAAGTTAATACCTTGCAAATCATTTGTTGTCAGAGGACCATAGAGTCAAGTTTAAGAACATTTGCCAAGAGTGCGTACAATTTAATATGCGAGAGTTGATTAGCAATTTTTGCGGTCGGTTATGAAAATACGACGAATTTTTTATTTTCCGATAATAAGAGCTCGTTCATTAAATATTATGCTTCATTCCTAATAGCGGTTATTAAGGATTTTCGTAAATTTTACTTTCTCAAAATTAATACGCTATTCGGGAAAACGTCAACTGGGTTTTCAATGCGCTGTGGCTCACACTGTTTCAAACAGATAGTAAATGTTTTCGTCGTGTACAGATCTATTGAAAGCTTATGGCACCTAAATGCACGAAGAGTCACGTGATGTAGGGGAGGTGGCTGTGGAGGGGGAAAGCTTAAGGAGAAGGTGGCTGTGGAGAATGACTGATTAACCCATGCGTATATACCCTCACCCCCGCGTAGCTCACTTTCGAGAATGGACTCTTCCACGCTGAATTCGTGTTTGTGCGCAGGTGCCATAAGCTTTCAATAGATCTGTACATAATAAAACAGGTCAGATATATATAATTTATTCCAGGAAGTGTGGACCAGCACTCGTGCATCAGTTGATAAAATTTAATCTACCATTTACATGCTGAAGCATTGCTAATCTAATTTACAACATAAAATATACATCACGCATGATACTCGGTGTTCCGCTAGTATGACTCCAGTCAAGGTTCACAGTTTTGACCGAACAAGGAATACTTAACTATTCTCGGATTAAATTCCACGCTTTTATCGCGTTCTGTTCGGTTTTAAAGCATTCACCCGCAGTTTTTGAGTTTTCGGAGGTAACTATTACAGAATAATGTGACCGACAGTGATTTATTACGTCTTTTTCACCAGGAGATTCGGCGATGCATCCCAAGTTTGGTAGCCACGAGACGCGAATCGATACCGGCGCCTCTTCGGTCGAACAAGGTAAGCTGCGATTGCATTATTTTTTCTCTTCCGAAAATCCTCCATCTGGAGGGATCTCGTTAAAAGTAATCAAGGGGGAGAGAGGGGGATGGGCGAAAAGACATTGCGGAGATAGTCGGCGGTTTGGCACGAATACCCGTTCGAAATCGTAACTGCACTCGTTACGTTCAGTTGGAAAGCTCAGAGATGTGGAAAGTTTGGATGGTCAGTTGAGCGTTCACTAAAGCCTCGTTATCTTTCTTCGTGATTTTTTTTCTGCGACGAAAGGAAAGTCTCCAAGATGCTTTTTGGTCGCCTCTACATCATATACCTACAGATTTCTTTACCTCATTATAATTTTATCAGTAATTTTTTGTTGTACAAAACGGAATGATGGCTTGAATGGCGTAGAGTATAAAACATCATTCATTGGGGAATATTCTAACAAGTAGTTTCAAACGGTGAAGTTTTTTATTTCTGCCAAGTTTTGTAGTGATGCAATGAATTTTAATGGTCGCTCTGCTTTTCCATTTCTCCTATTCGACATTGGAAGCATTTCAAGAATAAGCATTCGAGTATCAAAACTTGAAGAATCAAGTACTTATCATAGGTAACTCCATAACAAGGTTTTTCACATCCTAGTTTTGGCTAATGGATATATTTAATATAATACTTGATTTTAAAAGTTTTGATATTGAAGTGCTTCTTCTTGAATTTGTTTTCAGCCATGAGACGAGCTCGATAATTCTCTAGTGAATTGGAAATATTTGTTAATTTCCTTCCCAAAAAGGAAGCAACATTTAATCTCGAGAAGGTTCGAATCCAGAGCGAATATCCTGCTCTACCCACATATATCTTTAAAGTGTGATACAACCGAGCTTTATTTTTAAAGAGTTTACAACAAACTCCTAAACCGTACGAATTTGAAAGTAGGTTTTAATTTACTAGCTAGGCTGCAACGGAAATTGAAACTAGAAAGGGAATCGATTTATTGCGTGATTGATGGATCGAAAGATGATTGGATGAAAATAGCATGAGATAAAGGCGGTGAAAGTTTTCCTGCGTATTACCTGTTTATCTTACCGTGGAAAAATAACATAAGAGCAAAGGAAGAACGTCAAAAAACGGTTAGAGAAAAACTAGGTTGTATGTACAATTATTTCTAAAAAATACTTTCACCGAAAGTAATTTATTTCTCATAACATGCCATCATCTGTCAAAGCTATGACGGTAAAAATGAAAAATCCTTTTCTGTAATACTTCCCGCTCTTCCGATATGGCTTTTATCGAGTGAGGTTAAATTAGGTCAGGATTTACCGTTTATCGTCGCTTGAAAAACACGCTTGTTTTCGACTTATCCGTCATTCGCGGTTTTTTCATCTCTCTTCTCTTCGTGGGAGTTTTCCACAGTGAGACTTTTTTGTGTGCTAAGCATGGCTGATACACTGTTTTCTTCAACCCATAAACCTAACACTCTCCCATATTCTATTAACCAAGTATGTAACTAATGTGTACTCTATGTCATGCATGGCAAAAGGGTTAAATGCATATAGAGATTATGTAGTCTCAATTTCGCCATTAATAAAGTCGTTTGTCTGTCTGTCCTTCCGTCCGTGTGGTCGATATCTTCCGAACTCATAAATTTAAAAAGAATTTCAGGGCACGGTTCCCGAAGTAAGAACTAGCGTAATTTTGGTAATCTTAAAGGTTACCTTACGTCCCGGGTTGGCCGGAACTGTCTCGGATTTGGGAAGCCGTCCCAGAGACTCGGACCGTTTGTGAAAATAGTAATAAAACTCCCGGAATCGGTCATTGACCCTTTAACTGCTAGATTTAGGAAATGAGAGAATTTGGGATATGCTGAGTTTTAAAAAAAAGAAAATCCACCCAATAATATTGCGTTTTAACAATATATTTTACTTTATTTCCTACATTTTTCTTTGCTAGTCATTAAAAAGGTTTTTGTTGTGGTGTAACGCGCGAGTAGCACTGAAGGCACAGAAACATTTAACGCGTAAACGCGCTCATAGAAGTAAAAGGGTTATAGACGTCGCTACTTACATAAATACATCACGATACAAGTGGCAGCTTTCTTACCATGTGCTCCGATTTGGTCGGGACAGGCTCGGTAATAAGTTTGTTAGACACGACACCAAGGAAATAGGCGAAGAAATCGATGAAAAACACGGCCAGATTGTAATGTATATTAACAGTCTTTCTGATGAAATAAATTTAGCTAAAGAATTTATATTTGAATGTAAGAGAAGGAAATATTGGAAGGAGAAAGGGACCACATGCGCTGAAAAATGGGTTGAACACTTTTGATGCGAACAAAATATTTCGGCTATGAACCTAGAGCTGTTTGCATGCAATGTGAGCGCCAGTAGAAATAGTGTTATCTATCATGAATAAATTATATTTATCTGAATCGAGATCGCATGAAATAAAGTTTACTGTGCAGCAAAGTCCAAATTAAATTGTCATGTCCCAATTTGTACGCGAAAATAAAACAAATAAGTTCAAAGCGTTTAAATCATGTGGTTCCAAGCGCAAATTGTTAGTGGATTGTAAGAACAATAATTTATAAAAATTAAATTGTTTCGACGAAACAATTCCTTATGCGTCTCGGTTTCATCGTTCGAAAATACATATATGGCACAGCGGCGATGATAGATTAAAAATCCATTAAAACTATACAAAATTTGGTTATTTTACATTAAAGCATACGTAGAAAAGCAAAAAGCTTAAAAATGTGTTATCTCGATTTTTCCTCATCAGAACCTGTCTAGTCCCTATTTTGTTCTTTCGAACTACGATACCCATATTTACTGCACGTTCCTTCTCTCCGTTCGGGTAAAAGATACATCTGATTTAGTAAAGAAGCTAGACCAATCAAAATTTCACATCATAATCCTCAATCAAATAGCAAAATACGCAACATTTTTATTATTATCTAATGTGTAATGTAAAAACTTTTGAGAAAAAGTTGCCTTATGCATCATCAAATGCAATTATTTCATTGCCTTTTCCCTCTTTTCATCTTCGGTATAATCTGGAGAAAGAAACGGCTGAGAAATATTCAACTGCGATTAAAATTGAACGTGTTGAGTTACTCATTTTGCAGATTCATTCATGTAAGGGCATATTTTCTGAAGAGCCGCCTTCCACTTCCGCTTTACTACATTTGATAAAGAAATCCGAGGAATGTAAACAAACCGCACGAGATAAACCGCGAATTTCGCGGCGTCGTGAACCCTATAGCTACCAACCGTTCTTTCCGGAGTTACTCATCAGTCGGGTTCGTGGGCCTCATGGGTTGATATTTCAGTCAGTGGGACAGGATGTCATTGAGGAAAAAGAAAATAAATACTGGTTTCCTTCAAGATACGTCGGCGATGCGTTCCTAGGAAACTGAGCGTATCTTGGGAGACATTTTCCTATATAACCCTGTGTTATAATGATTAATATGTTCCCAGCTCGAATATTTCAACTTAGTCGTTACGTAAATGTTGATATGACTGGCCAAAGTTCGCTATATTTATTTATTTCTTATACGTTGATGAATTGTCTTTGCCTTTTCATCAACTAAAAGAGTACCTACTTAAAGACATTCCTTTGAACCTGATCATCAATATTAAGTAACTTCTCCATCTCCACCATAATAGGATTCTCTTTTACAAGAGTAATTCAAGGAACACTTAAAGGCATAGCAATTATTGCACGTTCCTTAATATTCTCACTAGACTTAAATGCTCTGAGCACAGTTGGTGGTGAAAGGTTCGAAACCGTAGCAACGCTGTCCTTTTTCAAAGCGATTTTCCCTTAGATGCAACGTCAGAGTTTTTATCCGACTTGAAGGTTATTAATTAACACACAAAAATAGTGATCACAAATGGAGCAATGAAAAACCTATGGATGCGAGCACTACAAGAGAAAGGCTGTGAGCGAGTTAGCTCTAGCGTGCGCAATGCACAGTTTGAGCCCACATTTTCATTATGAGCTCTAATCCTTCGGAATCTGATTTAATAGCTGCCCTGCAGTTGGTTTATGAATTCATTTCTTCTTCCTAAGTTCTGTGGTTCTTTGTTGCCTGTGTTTACATATTAGCTGTTTTTTCCTTCCTCGGGTCTGATCCTTAATACAGCCCTCAGTAAGTTCAAAATGGCTTCTTGGTCTTGCGCGTTGAATGGCGACGACGTAATAAGTTAATTTTTGTTATCGGAAATAAACATAGCCGAAAAAAGACACTTTGAGGTTTAAATGCCACGGTGAAAGTTACGCTTGTCGGGCTAATCTTTGTTGCTGAGAACATTAATGTGAGTCATATCATCGAGAGAAATAAATAACAACAATGAAACATTTAAATTGTCGTATTAGCGAGGAAAGACGGCGTATCTTAAATTTGGTGTCTTTAATTTTGTCACGGCGTATTAGCGAAATAACGAATCTCGAATGTGCGTATCTCGAGGGATACCTGCACCAGTATCGATTATAGATATAATAACGATCGTGAAAGTTATAGTAATATACACATCCATCATGGCCGTGTGAAAATAGTATTCCAAATAAATGAGAACGGCAAAAAATATAAGGAAGACAATGTAGTGACAATGGACCCGATGATAAGTTATTATTAATTATTATTGAAATTTCAAACTTCATATTATATGTCGTACAATAATGTTCAGCTTTGGTTAATAACTGCACTGCTACAAAACCTTTAGGGACAACAATTGTCGCCCTTTAAAAATTTACTGTGATATAAATGTTCCTTCAAAAGATAAGAGTAATGACAGGGTGATGATCTAATGCACTTGGCTTATAGATAAAACGTTAAATTGAAGGAATATGGGAATTTCCGTTTCACGTAAAAGTACCATTGGAAATTGGTACTTCGATAAGGAATGTATTCTAGCTAATACGTGTAATATGTTGGAAGATAAATTTTCATTTGCCCGCATGAAAAGAGCGATGAAATAACTGAACAAAATGGCGGTCAAACCTTTTGTTTGGTTTTTCCAAGGAAAAGAAATAAAGCTCTAAAACGCTGAAAATTTTCTTTTAAGGCATACAACGGCTAAACAAACTATTTTTGGTGGCAGTGCTTTCTTTAAAGTTGCAGCGTCGGCAAAAATAAATTGATGAAAATCAAAATAACAAAAATTCTGCATTTGGTGTTATATTTAAGTTAAAAGTGGGGCATAGAGATTAAAATGCAAGTGAATTTTCATCGTTTATTTATCACGATAACTGTACCTCCAAACACTTCATATAAAAAAATCAAAATGATTTTTTTCAGGCGAATAAGTTATCGTCTCGAATCGCAAATAAAAATAATCGCACGGATTTCGAAACCAAACGAAATTTTTGCAATAAACATCAAAGAAGTCGCAGAGGGGCAGGTGTATTATTTTGCTTATCTCTTCTAATTGTAATATATTGATAAACTCTCGATAATTTACCACCTATGTTTTTTTTAACACCTTTACCTCAATTACGTTCGATAAAATCGCCCAGGAGCTCGACTAATCTTATCAATTGAGTCATTAAGTGATACCTAGGAAAGAGATTTATCAGATATGAGGGTGTTTATCTTTACATAATTCTTGATAAATTCATTTTGATTAGGGTGACATAACATGTTTATATCCGTGATGTGACGTTAAGTCGAGTTACGTGCGTCACGAGACACGCCGTGGATAAGATAGGATAGGATTGTAATTGAAGATATACTAAATAAGGAAACAATAAAATTACCTTAATTCCAGTTGATAAACGGAAAAGACTTATCCAATTAAATGGCAGAGATAATTCGTACACGGCTTCAATATTATTAATAGAATTATACAATAGGTTGATTTAAAAATTAGATCAGCAAATACTGTTATGACTAACTCAAAATTGATGTTAAAAGTATTAATCACATCTTGGAGTAAATTTTCCCGTGAAAAATGAATATTATTTGCTTTCGAAGAGTCGTTAAATCATATTTAGCTAAGTTTGTTGAGCAAAATATCTGTTTTTCTGTGCTTATCGAAGGTATCGCATAAAGCAATAGTTGTCAACCTTTTTCAGTAATGTACCCCTTATTAATTTTCAGCATTGTCGTATACCCCCTTCCCCCCACCCCATCCCCTCTTCCTACTTGCATTTTATTACCAAGATTTTCTTATATAACAAAATAACTATTATGGCAGTTAATGGAATATTATATTTTAACCACCTTTTTAAAATTCACTCTTATAATTTGTACAGATGATTTATTAAGTTAATTATCATATGTATCGGACTATTAGGCACTTCGGACTATAAGGGTATGAGTTTTAGGAAACGGAATTTTATTGTTTTTTACGTTTACTTATATATAAAAGCAAAAATGAAGCATTATAAAAGAGCAATGCATCACGAAACCTTTAGGTGTTCTTACTCATCATAAAAAAACCCAAAAAGTCTCATTATTGCTGTCACACTGAATAATATGTATGCAATTTACAGTTGAGGTTGTCACTTTGTAGAATCACAATGTTGAAGAAGTAACACTAAAACTTGCTCGGATAAATTTAGTCGAAGTCAAGCCTTGCACGGGTGGTTTTAACGTGATTTGCACCATCATTTGAAAATAATGTAAATTGCACCGAGGCTGGTCATGCAATTTTTGAGTTTGGTGGGATAGATTTTGCGGAGTTTTGGTGTTATTTCCTAAGCACTTGTTTTATGATATTACTTTCACAATCTTGAAATAGCACGCCATATTCACTGCCTCCAATTGCCTTGCTAATACATACTACGTTTCCTAAAAAAACTAACAAAATAAGGCGAATAAAAATAATATCTACAAATTGAAAGGCTAAACAATCAATGCGCAGTTATGCATGAGACGCAAAAAGTTACTTACATTATAGTCAACTGTTTCGGACATTAGGTACTACGTAGAAATCCATAATGAAAAATAACTGAACTTGGTAATGTAGAAATTTTACCAAGTTAAATTATTTTTGAATAACTTATATTAGTGTGATTTTTGCACTTGTTTTCCATACATAATCTTCTCGATGCGCGGTCGAATTTTGGTCACTGTAAGGATGAGATCATGTTCGGAGGTCAGACGATTGCGGTTCCGCGTCTTTATTGCTGTCAAAGTTGAGAATCCTGCCTCAGCACTGGTTAACCTCTCAAGATATTTAATTGAATTCCACCCGTCAGGTCGAAGGACAATTAAATAAATCGGCGATATATGTCTCTCCCTTTCCTCGTATTCACCGACCCACCACTTGTTTATAATGTTAAAACATTGTGTACTAAGAACGTCTTATGTACTGATACACTACACCTATTTTAAGATTATTTTTTTACTTTTTCCAACTCTCCCAAATATTTCCTAGGGTCTGCATCTACACACTGTTGGCACTGTCAGCACCTTTGTCACTCTGTACCCCCTGGCAGAGATTTTGTACCCCCAGGGGTACATCTACACCCGGTTGAGAACCGCTGGCATAAAGAATGTGTGAGCACTTTCGTTCCTTATGAAGAAGTAATCACCATAAGAAAATCCTAGAAAAAATTAACGGATTTTTCTTTGGTAAAATTTACATCGGCTAATGAAATTTAAATCTGGGATTTCCGGTAAATGCAAGGGAAAAATGAAAACCACATAATCACTCGCATTAGGTCAAAAGTAAGGCCAATTTTAGGACGTCAAATATGAGATTTTCTGTCTCTTCCGCTTTAGGCATTTTCACTTCTTGCTAGCATTTGTTTTTCTATCTATTTGCATTAATTATTTTGTCCGATTCCCAATAGACGGAAGTTCCAGGCATCATCCATGTGGGAGGGTAATCAGAGATAAAAAACTATCTGAAAATATCTTCAAAAGGATACAGATTTTAATATGCAAAAAGGAAATAGATAACATTTTGAGCAACAAAATAAATACTGTAAAAAAGTAACATTTCTTTGATGTTATTTATTATTATTTTAATATTTTTTTGTTGTTCTGAAATCTTGTGGGGAGAGGTAATTACACCTCCTGAATCCGCTCTTGTCCCCAATACTATCTTCCATCATGTCTTCCGCGAAAATTTTCACTTTCTTCTATCTTTATAACGAGAGATTACCTCAATACCAGAATCAGTTATGATCATATTCTTGACCAAAGAAAACTTAAAATTGGAAAAAAGTTGAGGCTAACTTTTATAATAAATCTTTTTGATAACTCGAGCTTCGCTAGAACTAATTCTGTAGAACAGGGGTGCACAACACACGGCCGGCGGGGAAAATTCGGCCCGATCGAGGCAGGTAATAGCTCGCTGATTTATGATATAGGTTCGCTACACACTTCTACTCTTTATGTTTGAATACGATCCTGGTATTCAACTTGAATTACTGGATTTTCGGTGCCATACAGCCTTTAAAAATAAACACCGAGAATCCTCCCCAATTGACTTATACAAACAGCTGGACAAATCAAAAGTCATGTTACTCAGGAAAGAAGCTCTGAGAATTACGCCATTATTTTGAAGTACGTATGTGTGAGAACAAATATTCTAACTGATGAAGTTAAACAAAACTCTATTGCGTTCACCAATGACTGACCAGAATTTAAGAGACGATCTCAGAACAGTGACTACCAGTATTACGCCGAATATAAGTGGAATGGCAAGAGAAAAACGGTGGAACATCTTCCATTAAGTCAATTATAGTTTCTTGTCACTTCATTTTTCTCACATAAAAATTGCGAGTAAAATTTGCTATGGTAAATAATAAATCCACAATAGTGTACTTAAATTTTTATTATGGACAAAATTTTCATAGTGCTAAGGTCCAATCAAGGTTGATTTTGGCTCACGTCACCTTTTGAGTTGCGTACTCCTGACAGAACATTCACGAAAAACCTCATTTCCAAACAGGATCTATCGAATAAGCCATAAACATTCGAATGACATGCAGTATTAGTGAAAAGCAAACAGTCGATATTCGTAATCATTCTGTAAGTGTTCGTCTGATTCGCAGATTCACTTCACTGGCACAATATAGCCCGGATGCAGTTGGAGTCTGCCCTCAACGTGAAGCCCATAAAGACCAGAGCGAAAAATGTGATCATGTTCCTGGGAGACGGAATGTCCATACCAACGGTGACAGCGGCGAGGATTTACGAGGGGCAGCTAAAAGGAAGGAGCGGGGAAGATTGCTCATTGCCCTTCGACAAGTTTCCTTACGTCGGATTGTCCAAGGTGACAACTATGGAAATTTTACGTTTGCAATTTGCGTCTAATTTCCCATTTTTGTGATTATATCATCTCCACTCGAATAAACTAATGATTTGTAACATCTTTGCTGAAAAAATGCTGGTTTACGATTCCTTAAATATAAATATGCAGTATGTTCCTCGTTTTACGCGAGAACTAAAGATGGAAAGTTTATATTATTCCCGAGTATTCCCATGGTGTTGAAGACATTTTTCGGAAAATTTTCCTATCCATTCATGGTGGTAGTTACTAACTTGATATATACATAAATTGCGACATTTTAAGATAAAATGTTATTCATCACAAACATAGCGGGAAGGGATAATTTTTAGCATTTTATTCGGAAAGATACGGCTTATGATACATTTAATTTAAGATCCGGGTCCTATCTCGTCATTCCTTTTCTAAATTCATTTTTTTTCAAACGATAAAATTTCAATTTAAATTATCTCATCTCATTGAATTTTGGGTTTTCCATCAGAATTTATCAAATTAAAATATCAGTGTGATTAGAGTTTAAATGGATTTGTTTACAGAATAAACTTCACTGATGGCGAAGTGGCTGTTTTAATTTTGAATTTTAAAAATGTAGACATTTTCCTGACATCTAATTAAATGTTAATCAGAAAAACATCCTAAAATAAATTAATAAACCAAAAACGATGTATTTTTATGCCAACGCCCGCGTGCCTAATTAATACGTCACGTTTCAAGAATTAAGACCAGATTGATTATATTTTTCGTCTCTTGCCCATCCATTACTATAGGCTATATTCATATATTTCTTAAAGTGTGACACTTTTAACCAACCATTTGACTGTTTGTATTTGAATATTTATTGAATTTAAATTGAACTGACAATTAATAATAAATATGAGGACATTTAAAGGTGCTTCTGTAAGATATTTTTAAGAATCTCAACTAAGAGACAAAAACTACACAGCACAAATAAAAAAACACTTCTTCCCCAGACTTATAGCGTTAGTAACCAAGTGGCTGACTCGGCTTCCACGGCGACGGCTTATCTCGGAGGGGTCAAGACCAACACTGGAATGCTTGGATTGACGGCTGCAGTCGAGAGAGGAGACTGCTTGGCGTCCCTCAACAGGAGTAATCACGTCCCGTCGATCATAAAGTGGGCGCAGGTGAGAGGACACATCCGATGGAAGATATTGCTTCCGAAAGGAATAGGTATTTTAAAACCTAGCGAAACATTTCAGTCGCGAAAGAGAATGATTCCCTTCTCTCAGAAGTCGGGGAAAGTTGAAAAAACTGATGCAAATTCTACATATCATTTTATTGCAATTACCGTATTCGTCTGTTTTCGAAACTTATAACTTTATGCAGGTAAGTTTTAATTTAGAGCTCGAAGAGAATTCTAATTATAGATTATGCCGTTTTAATTTTTTTATACATACAGAAAGGCCCTTTTTCATTACTTGCTTCTTCTTCTCCTTGCTACCACTTTATCTTAATCTATGATCATAAAATTATCACAGCAACCTTAAAATATAACTTTAGTTGACCATTAATTTTTATATAGACAAAAGCTACGCATTTTTAACGCTATGTACAGACGTCGAATAACTTCGCATGATAAATAATTTTAAGAATATATCCGATTCTTTGCTGCGTCAGTTTTTATATGGTCCTGGTGCAAAGAGCTATTTTGACAAGAATCTGATTCACTTAAAACCCCAAAAACTTGAGGTCTTTCATTGGCTTTAAGTTCGAATATTTCAGCTTCAGCTAGAGTCGCTTTTTACGTGATTTCAACGAAGTTTTATCTGTTGTATTCTACCATATTTAAACTCTTTTGGCTATCCAATAACTCGCACTCGAAATTGTTCACATGCAACGAGCCTCGTGTTCTGAAGCCGTTTTCTTTCCCCCTAACATAAACCCATCCGTATATCATCTTCTCATTGAGTGGCCGTCGCTATGAAACCAATTGCAGGAAAATATTTAGATGCGTACTGATATGAGAAAGTCTGTGCAACGTATGGTTCGCCGATTCTTTTAAATTTCAGACAAAGGGCCGATGGGGTTCTTCGTGATATACAATTGTTCTTATAATCTAGCCTTTCCACTCAAGAATGTTTTGATTCATTAAAAAAATTGGAGCGGAAAATAGGATGTTTTCCTTCGTTTCCATAGCATGGCAGAACTTCCTTTCAGTTTTCCTTCCCCTATTTCCCGTCGTTTATCTCTCTTTCGCAGCGCCGTTCAATTCTCTCCACTGTTTCCCGTTTAAGGACGCCGGAATGAGCACTGGCATAGTGACCACCACTCGCGTGACTCACGCTTCTCCCGCGGGTGCTTACGCGCACGTCCCGGAGAGAGGTTGGGAGAACGACGCAGACGTCAAGAGGGATGGCGAAGACCCTGAAGTGTGCATGGACATCGCCCAACAGCTCGTCTTGGGAGAGACGGGAAGCAAACTGAACGTAAATTGCCCAATAAAATCTGCGAAAAAATTTGCTTAACCCTTGCGACACTGCGGTGAGGTGTGCTACACCAATTCACAGCTGTTATGTAGTTCAACTAATAGTTGGAAGAACTGTGGCGTGTTTGTACACTGCTTTATATAGATCAGTTTTCAATATATATTTAATTTATTTAGAATATTTAAAGTCGCATTTTTTTATTAAGTTGTGCGTTAAAACGTATTTGATGAAAATATAAATCCGGGTGTTATACACACCATTTTTTGTTTGAGTACCCAGCCAATTCGCCTCTCTTACTGCACAGATGGGTATCTCAGAGGTAGTGCAATGAATAACCGGGGAAGAGAGGAGGGAAACCCGGTGCCGGCATTTGCCTGCTCTTACGAAGAACATTACTACGTAGTACACTACTCGTGTGATCGACAATTAGCAGTAAATTAGTCATATATGTTTCGAAAAAATTTATTTTCTCTTTTTCGAAATTTATTAGGTCACCTCAAATATATTAATTTTGATTTTTTAAATAATCGGCGTTCTTTACCGAGTTCTCCCAATCGGAAACAGCCCTTAAATATCCTCAAATATTAAGCATTTATCCAAATACCGCGCGCACTTTTTTTCTGAAATTTTCACATCGAAGTTTTCATATTCGAGGCTTTGTTTTCGAGTACGTAGCAAAAAGGCCTAAGCGCACGGAAATGGGATGCCAACAGATCGCGCAACGGCGTCCTGATGCCTATCAAGAAAAATTGTTGGATTTTCAGAGATGTGCTATTGAATTGTGGAAGCAACATTTGTTTACTCTTTCACAAATTCCGATCGCAAAAAAACCTAGCATACTTCATCACCATACTGGTAGGTATTATTTTTTTTTAAAAGCCTCGTTTATTGTTTTATTGTATTGTAGAAGACAACTGTCCAAATATATTGGCCAAGAACGACCAATAGTGTATTGCAATGCAATTATTTGACAACAAATGTAAATATTATTGTAGTCATAACAGCTTAAGCTGAATAAATTCGATCTTTGATTAAAAAAAATACATATTTCAAATATTGAAGTGAAGCATAAATTTAAAGTAAATATAACATCGGAAGGTATCACTTCACTCGGGATGCGTCTTTGAAGGGAGAAGTGAAGCGATAAGCATCGCACACGTCATTGTTTTGCAAAGAGAACCATCTCCATCGAATACGCGCGTGTTGTTTCGCGAAGGGCGATTCGAACGGTGACCCGACCGAAGGAACGCGTTCTCCATTCCTTTGATAAACGACTTTCGATCGTCGCATTGCGTGCTGTTGTAACGGACGGGTGATTGATGATCCGCAAAATGAAAAGGAATGAAAAAAAAGAAAAAAAAACAAGCTTCCTTCGAACTCATTAAACGCGCAGTTCCTCTTTTCTCCGCTTTAGGTTATAATGGGAGGAGGGAGGCGCAGCTTCCTACCCAAGTCGACGATCGACGAGGAATGGAAAAAAGGGAAACGCCTGGACGGGAAGAATTTGATAAACGAATGGCTGTCCCAGAAGGCTAGGAGTGGTCTGGAGAGGTCTTACGTCTGGGACAGGGAGGGATTGATGGCCGTCGACACGAAAACCACGCATTGCCTGTTGGGTGAGAATGTTATCTTTCAATCTCCCGACGAGTTCGAACGATTTGAGACGGAAACTTAAAAAAAGAAAATTCGTCGATGTTATTCGGAGGATGGTTTACCTCGAGCTATGGATATCACGCGTCCAAAACAGCATGGAGTAAAAAAACCTCAAAACTCTTCTTTAAAAACCCTTTCAGACCGATTGTACATGATCATGTGCACTTGTTTTTGCAAGCCATTTTTCGAGTTTAGTTGTATATGTTAGCATTTTGGTACTTCTGGCGCTAGTGTGTACTTAATTTGAATTATAACTTCTTCGGATTACAACGTCGGGTACGCAATATACATGATCATCTTCATTAATATAAACAAATGTACAAAAATTAATTAAAGTCACATATTCACGTAATATTCATCATCATCATTACTTTTAAAATGTTTTATAAAAAAATCAGGACTGAATGGGTTAACCTGATACTCTTGAAGCGGCGATGGCATTATCGCAAAATCACGGATTTTCGAAAGGTTTTTCTTGAGCGGAAGATGTTATTCGTGCGGACTCGGTGTCCGTTGAACAGACAATTATATTTCTACATTTTATTCAAAAATCCTTCTCAGAATATCAACAAAAGCTTCTGCTATAAATACTTAACTGAAAATAGAAGAAATATTCCTTGAGATGCTGTCGACCATTCAGTATCTGGGTCCATGAAACCCCTTTTATTTCTTTCTATCTTGTCCTTTTCGGTGTTATTTTTGTGAAAACTATGATCCGTTATGCCTGAACGATTTGACGCCAATTTATATGGCCTATAATTTATGTTTCATATCGTCTTTTACGCAATTAGATTGAAGGCAGTGGCGTAATTGAAGCCCCCGTAGGCGGGAGGCCCAATCCAAGGAGGGGCCCAAGAATCTTCTTAACTGAATTAGAGGAAAAAGGGAAAAAATTAACAAAATTGCCTTAAAATTTGCTATTTCATTTAATTATTTTCAAAAATTTCTCCACCAGACCCCCCTCCGGATTTTATAAATATCATGTATCTCCTATATATGGAAATTATAATTTAATACTTGATATAAATTATAGAACATCCAAAGGAGCCCTTTAGAAACATTTGCAAGGGAGGCCACGGCTTCTCAGTTACGTCACTGATTTAAGGTGTGCCGTACAAAATATTGAATTGCTTAAGTGTGCCATGATCAAAAAAGTTTGGGAAACATTGATTTAGATGCTTGTTCTGTAATTTATTTTCAGCCCTAATGCGAGATCGATAACCGTCTAGTGAACTAACATGATAGTTCAGTAGGCAGAAACTCCTCCATTCAAGAGCTCAGGTTAAACTGCCGATTAACACTCATTTTCCATCCATTTTTATACCCATTCGTCGCGGTAAATTCAAAAATATTTATAAAATATGCTAATTCTAGAACCAGGATTTGATTTCAAGGAAAGAAATATTTTTAAATTTTTTTGTTCTCATTAAAACGTTGGTTATATTTTTATCGGGTTTTAGCGATGAATTGGAATCGACAGTTGGTTAGCAACAGCGGACTTAAGGATCAACTTATAAACGGAGACGAATGCGAATAAAAATTGCAATTTTCATGACAAAATACTTTAAATAAAGAATATTCATTAATGAAGATATTTAAAAACTCAAGTTCGATGGAAAAATAAATAGTATATAAAATATTTGAAGGAAATGGATTAAAAAAAAAACGTTTCCCTTGAAATCGTTCGAAAACATTAAAATTGACTTAAATAAAAAAAGTCTCCTAAACTTAACAACTCAAATGCTCCAATTCAAATTCGATTCAAGTAGTTATACATTTCATTGACATTTCACAGGACTCTTCGAGTCGAGCCACATGAAATACCACCTGGAAACGAATCCGAAAACGGAGCCAACCCTCGCAGAGATGACCGCCGTGGCCATTAAGATTCTGAGCAAGAACCCAAAAGGATATTTCTTGTTCGTTGAAGGTCAGATTGATATGAAACACGAACAGAAACGAAGGTCGTCACCTTCCATATCATTAACGAACTCCCAAATCGAGCATTCCGATATAAGTACACAGTACCAGAAGACTGCGATTTATGTATAAATAGTACAGCAAGCGTGCGAATTGGTACGTAATTGGGCTTATCGCCTTACGCCACATAAATAGCTTGCGAAGGCGGGACGACCCCGAGGTCAAGGTTATGGCTTTTGGAGAGGGCGCTATCATTAGCCGCGTCTTTCAATCATGCTTTCTTCAATCATGCGCCGCCAGTTCGTTGACCTAACTGACTTCATTTATCCATAAAAGTATTTACTTGCGGAAATGATATTTTAATATAAAGTAAAACTTCGCTGGCCTGAATCCCACTGGACTGGATTCGACCGAGCCATCTTAGCCGATATACAGACACACAGACAAACGGCTTTATTTGGGTGGCATTGAGAGAGAGAGAAACATATGAAAAGTTTTACACCATATACACAAATTTAGCAAGCGTAGTATATGGCGCAGCAATTACGAGAAAAATAAGCTGTGCAGTAAACCTTGGTTATAAGTCTCCACAGTGCTTTGTTTCCAACGAAAAGGTGCCGGAACGCGAAAGAGGTGAGCGGGAGAAAAATATGAACTGAATGTAATTTGTCAGCGGAGGAATACGTGTAAATGTAAATTATGAGCAAAACGTCACTGCATTGCAAATAGCTTCGTTTGAATTTTTATAAGTCATGTAAATTACAATTTTTTTGCATTGAAAGTTCCGGAACGGCGTTCCAGTGCGTTCCGGCAGAAAAAAAAGCACCGAGTCTCCATAACCAAGCAAATATATTTGTTATTATGATAATTGACGAAGTTAGTATACATTATTCACTGTTTTGAATTTTAAAGGTTTATTGTGCTTAATTTAAATGTGTGGCGCATTTTAAGGACGTTTCATTTTATGAACGCACCTTTGTTTTCGCTCTGTCTGTCTGTCTGTGCAATCAATTAAATTAAAATAGCAAATAAACAATAAGAGATAGAAGGCTGAAGGTTGCAGGGTGCATGTGGTCTATAATGCCATTTATTAATCGTCAAAAGAATATTTAAAAAAAATCGGTGGACGGCAGGGGGCGCCTTTAAAACTTTCAAATTAAAATCGTGAGCAAATGATTATAGATGGTAAGATTTTTTTACAATTTGTGTGACCTTTAATTCCATCTATAACACTGTAGAAGAAAAATGTTTATGAAAAGCCGGTGGGCGGAAGGGTGTGCCTTGAAAAATTTTCATATTAAGATTCTGAAAAATATAGATAGACAGTTAAATATATCAATGTTAAAGAGAAGGATGAGTGTAGTTCTATCTACTGATTCGTATGCATTATTTTTCTCAGGCCCCATGAGATTTTCTTTAAATATTTCTTATCGCGTGATGCGAATTTCGATATATGTATAGCGAAACTCGATATAGCGAGAATTTTCATAAAAACGCTCATTCTAACGAGTACCCGTAATATCCGAAAATTTGATTCCGTATATGTAACGTAACGGTATTTTTATCGCTATAAGGACGTTCTCGCCGTGTGCCGTACTCGTTCCATCGAGGTTACGCCCTTACTACAAATCTCTCTACATACCATACTCCAGACCAGGTTACTTTTTCCTCCCACTCTCTTTCTCTCCACATCTTCATAAAGCGAATCATTTCCTATTTCCCGATCGTCTTTTTCCCCTCAGTATCGCATTTCATCCCGTTCCGGCCGCTGGGAGAAAGTCGGTCGAACAAAACAACATCGCCTTTTTCTCCCCCCCTCCCTCTCTCTGCGGCTGCGAAAGCCTTGGGAGATGAGCGATTTTGTTTCATTTTCCTTTTACACATTTCCCACGCTCCCTTTGGCTCAGGGGGGAGGATCGATCACGGCCACCATGAGAGCAAGGCACACCTGGCGTTGGACGAGACGGTCCAGATGGCGGAGGCCGTGAGACTCGCGTCCAGAGTCACATCGGAGAAGGACACGCTCACCGTGGTGACCGCCGACCACGCCCACACCATGACCATCTCCGGATACTCTTCGAGGGGCAAATCCATATTCGGTGAGCATCTTCGTTCGGGATGAGGGAAGGAACGGGGAGGGGTGGGGAGGAATACCTTTGATGTTGAGGAGAGGGTGGCATAAAGAGGGCACACATAAGAATTCGGAAGATAGTCCAGCGCTCCCGTGATGCGCCAAAGGCGGCCTCGAATGGTTGGGACTTAATTTCGAAAAAAATAATCCAACAAATGAGGGAAGAATTGCGGAGGAAATTAAATGCGCTTTTTCACCTGCTGCCATTTTTTCCATCGGAATAAAGAGTCGTAAGGACTGCATAACCTTACAGAGGTGGGAGGGTTTGTGTACTCTTACGAACCAAAGAGCTATGCCGGCGGGAGATAATTCTCCTGGTAGGACCATCCAAGCCGGAAAGGTCTGAGGGGAAGAGTCAGACTAAGAAGCAGTCTTGGGGGCTTTACATCCCCCTGTGCAAGGGCAGCAGCTTGCACAGTATCTCTGTAGGTGGTGATCATGTGGATCTGAACAGCTACAGATGGGTAATCACTCTGTGAAACTGCGATGAGGAAAGCAAGGGGAAACTACCTCGTTATATTTCCCAGGATAGGCTGAAAAGCTGAAAATACCTCTATGGATCTTTCTGGGGTAAAATATTCCGGAGGTAAAATAGTCCCCCAATCGGATCTCCGGGTGGGGACTACCCTAGGGGATGCACAGAGGAAATGTAACATTAATAAGAAAGCAAGTAGTGATAAATTAAAAATAGGCACATGGAATGTTAGGACTATGAATTCAGGGGGTAAACTAGAGAACCTAAAAAGGGAAATGAGAAGGAATAATGTAAGTATAGTAGGTCTTAGTGAAGTCCGGTGGGAAGGAGAAGGCGAGATAAATTCAGACGAATTTAAGATTATTTACTCGGGAGGGGAGAAAAAGGAAAGGGGAGTGGGGATTATAATGAGAAAAGAGATAGCTGAAAGAATTAGCAAGGTAGTGACAGTTAATGACAGATTAATAGCCGTAAAACTCCAGATGGAGCCAGTGGATATGCTTATAATTCAAATGTATATGCCAACAACTAATGCTGGCGACGACGAAGTAGATGAAATCTATGAACAGATTATGGAGATATTGGAGGAGGAGGGAAATGGAAGGATCACCACCATAGTAATGGGAGATTGGAACAGTGTAGTCGGGGAGGGACAGGAAGATAACATAGTGGGAAAATATGGACTAGGGAAGAGAAATGAAAGAGGGGATAAACTTGTGGAATTCTGCCATAGAAATAGATTAATAGTAACTAATACATGGTTTAAGCATCACCAGCGAAGACTTTACACATGGAGAAGCCCAGGAGACCAGAGACGATACCAGATAGACTACATACTAGTCAATGAAAGATTTAGAAATAGCATTAAAAATGTGAAAACACTACCAGGGGCAGATATCGATTCTTACCACAACCTTTTGGTGGCAAATATACAATGTAGACTGAAGAGCGTTAGGAGAAACATAAGAGTTAACAAGAAATGGAACTCCTTAAAAACAAGGAGGCTATCATGACTGAGCTGGAGGAAAGGTTGGGGGAGAGAGCTGAAGAAAATAGGAAGAATGTAGATGAGGAGTGGAGATACATCCATAGCAACATTAAAGATGTAATGGAAAAGAAGGTAGGAAAGATAACGGGTGAAAGAAACAAAAAACCCTGGATCACAGCAGCCATGCTGCAAAAATGGAAGAGCGGAGAAAGTGGAAGAACATAAACACTGAAGAAGGCCAAAGAAAGTACAAGGAGTTAAATAATGCTTTAAGAAGGGAAACAGATAAAGCAAGAGAACAGTGGATAAATGAAAAATGCGAGGAGATTGTCGAATGTGAAAGAATTTGTAGAACAGACCTCATGTATAGCAAAGCAAGGGAACTATTCAAGAAAAAAGCAAGAAAGATAGGACGTAAAGGAATCATGAACAAAAGTGGTAAAATAGTATCGGAGCCAGACAATGTAAAGAATGTCTGGAAAGAATACATTGAGGTTCTGTATGACAAAGAAGAAAAGCCAAGAAATATTGAATTAAATGAAGAAGAGGATGTGGAAGAAGATCAGCTAGGACCAAGTATTCTCGAGTCAGAAGTTAAAAGAGCAATTGATGACATGAAAAGAAGGAAGGCTGTTGGGAGTGATGATATACCCGTGGACGTTCTCAAGGTTTTAGGTTCTAAAGCAGTTAAGCAACTCACAAAATTTTTTAACCAAGTATATGATACTGGCATATGGCCTGAAGATTTTTTAGATGTTGTGATGGTACCACTGGAGAAAAAGAACAATGCAAAATGTTGTAAGGATTACAGAACTATTAGTTTAATTTCTCATACAGCTAAAGTTCTAACCAGAATAATAACCAAAAGAATTGAATGTAAAATAGAAAAGGAGCTGCAAGATAATCAGTTTGGTTTTAGAAGAGGAAGGGGGACTAGAGATGCTATAGGATGTATGAGGATGATGACAGAAAGAGCGCTAGAAGTCAATAAAGGTATGTATTTTTGTTTTGTAGATTGGGAGAAAGCTTTTGACCGAGTGAAATGGGATAAAATGCTGGGTATTTTAAACAAAATAGGAATAGATTGGAAAGATAAAAGACTGCTTAAAAACCTTTACTTTGATCAAAAGATTAGAGTCAGGGTTGAAGGAGAAGAAACAGAAAGTACTTCAATAGGGAGGGGAGTGAGGCAGGGTTGTCCTATTTCACCAGCGATATTTAATATTTATGCAGAAACAATAACAGAAGAAGCGTTGATGGAAGAGAAAGGATTTAAGATAGGAGGTGAAAGTATTACCACCATTAAATACGCAGATGATCAGGGCTTAATAGCAGAAGGCGAGAAAGAGCTTCAGAGGATGACAGACAGACTAGTGGAGGTTGGCCAACAATATGGAATAAAGATCAATACAGAAAAAACAAAAGTCATGGTGGTTTCAAAGGAACATAAAGAATTAAATATAATGGTAAATGGCCAAAAATTGGAACAAGTAAGTAGTTTCAAATATCTCGGCAGTATTTTAGCACAGGATGGAAGTAGTACACAGGACATCAGAAGTAGGATTGCAATGGCAAAAGCAGCATTTAACGAGAAGAAGGAGCTTTTCACAAGCAAGAAAATAAATTTAGAAACAAGGAAGAAATTAGCAAAATGCTACATATGGAGCATAGCTCTTTATGGTGCAGAGACGTGGACGGTAAGGAGAAAGGAGGAAAAATATTTAGAAAGTTTTGAGATGTGGGTATGGAGAAGAATGATGAAAGTGAAATGGACAGAGAGGAAGAGAAACGAAGAAGTATTAGAAATGGTGGGAGAAGAAAGGACGCTAATAAAAACAATCAGGAAAAGAAAAGCAAATTGGATAGGGCATATATTGAGAAGACAGTGTTTACAAAGGACGATCTTAGAAGGAAAAATTAGTGGAAGAAGAGGAAGAGGGAGAAAAAGAATAGGAATATTAGGTAATATAAAGCAGGGATATAATACTTATAGAGATATAAAAGAGGCTTCTAAGGAGAGAGAGAAATGGAGGCAGCGATTCAGTTAAAACCTGTCTTCGGACAGAAGCATGATGAATGAATGAATGAAAGAGTCGCCGATGGGAAGTATTGTCGGTTGTCTACATTTGTAGAAGGATGCACCTTTTATTGATTTTTCCGATTACTCTCCAGCAACTAATTTTAGATCCAGCATATTTTTTACCGTGTCTAGTTTTTGTATGGACCAACCTATCATGAAAATTTCGATTCACCAGTTTTAAGGATATCTCTAAGGGACATTGTTTTTCGGGTTCCATTGGGTGGTGACTTCGAAGTTATTTGTTCCTGGACGTATGAACGAATTCGTAATCCGCGACAATCTTATAAAAATGATATTGCAAGATTAAGTTGGCATCATAAGGAACAATAAATTGAAATCGTATGGAATGGCTTTTTACAGCGTTTTTGAAAAGGACAAATCTGTTCTGAAGCACTTTTTTAAAAATCAGCTTAAATATCGTAGTAAGACAATTTAGAATGACGAGATATCCAGGTAATTTCCATAGTTTTATTTCATTTCGAGGCCAAGGTACGAATTTTTTTTCGGATTTCGTATTTATTTTATCTATGTTGAAACAATGCCTGTTTTTCTTCCTTAAAAAGTGAAAATAAAAAACATTCTAAGGGTTGAGAGGTCGTTATTTTATCCGTGTCAGGTGGCACGTATGATTTCCTCTCATTGTTAGTCTGCAGATGATAAAAGACCGTGTGATTATCTAACATTTTAACTGTCAAACGAGAACGATTTCGCACAAGCTGTGAAGTCGAATGCTGAACATTTATAAATATGGTCGATTTCGGCTCTCATGGCGGAAAACACTATCTTCAAAAAAATCGCGTGCCATATTTCTAGATGAGATTGCAAACCGATCAAATTTCCAATACATTTGCACGCAACGGAAGAATGGTGAATAGTTGTTAAACCCCGACATAAGGTTTTATCGTGCTTTGGAAAAAATATTTATGGTTCCGGACAAATCACCCTGTAAGTTAGGTGTTATTTTCCCTGATTGTTTCCTCATCTAATTATTTACCCTCATTTGTCAATTAAATTCCGGTTCCTACACGGAACCAATTGTCGTTTAGGTTCGCAATTACGTTTCAGTGGTGTCGTTCGGATAGCCATGAATACGACTTTTAAAAATATTTTATAGTGGTTTTCTACGCATACCAATTACTTTGTATTGCCTTATTTTTGTTTAGAAAACGCGAAGCAAAAGTAGTCCCTAGTGCTATGATCACACAAAACCCGCATTGAGCGTTTCTCTCAATTTAACATAAACATTAATTTTACGTTGGAAAAGTACGATAGAGGTATCACTTTACGCGAGAGTAAGTTCGGGATCGAGTGCTGAGCACAAAATTTCATTGCAACTGCCCTACCTTTACGCTAAAATAACCATAAAAATGCCGCGTCTTCGTAAAGAAGGTAATGCTTTAACGAGTCACTCGACCTATAAATATAGACATATATGGATGAAGCACGATTAAAAATATACGCGATAAAATTCATTTATAAGTTTTGACTTGTCTCAAATATTGCATCGGTGAGTGTGTTGATCATGGTAATCAAGTTGTGAGTTTTTGGTGCACATTTTCTGATGTTATGATATTTGCAATTTTAAAGAAGGTACTTAAAAGTTCTCAACGTCTCTTAATCACAAGAACGTTTAATGCTGCTGACCAGACTGACCAGACTACAATTGTTTGCGAACCACTTAAAATGTAAAATAAGTAGAATCAATTTCCTTTCCGAATAAATTTCTCCGATTTCTTATCCCTTCCGTCGAATGTAGCTCAGATGAAAATCGGTCAGAATAAGACTCACGGCCGGTAGTGAGTGCAAAGCTCGTTTTTTGGCTTCGCAAATTATTTTTTCCTGCAAGGAAGCACAGCTGTGTGACTCCCCCTCCTCCTTACTGATCTATTTTAGTGGAGTTCTTTTTTCTTGTATTCACTGTTATTTTATACATAAAGTTTAAGAAAGGAGTATTAATTGTTTTAAATTCGTGTAATTTTATCTATTGCGTACGATTTTATTTGTTAATAGCGGCAACGTAAAGTAGAGTACTTTTTTTAAACCTTGGAATGAATGCGACGCAACATTTTAATAAATATAACCGTTGCATGGACTACAAATTCTTGGACATAAATTTTTTCTCCGGTTTTACTTTCCATACGAGTTTATATTAGAAACAAATTGGACCAAGCGTGAATTTTTTAATTAACGATACTGAACTTTGGATGAGAAATTCTTACTGGTGCATGTCGAAACCGCACAAATCACTGCTTAAAGAGTGTCTCCTGGTAGAGGAACGATTTTATCTTTACAAGAATTAAATATATGCGTATGCCGCCACATCATAAAGATCACGTGATTTTCGAAGTAGACTTATTTACGAAAAATCCGTTGCCTTACAGGTATCGCCGGCAAATCCTGGGAGGATGGGCTGCCCTATACGACACTCTCTTACGCCAATGGCCCAGGATACAAGGCTCCTAAATTTAAACGGGACGAGCCCAACAAGGAAGATGACGGTAAGAAAATCTCCTTGGTAACCGTACGCGCATTTGCGAACGTACTTTTATCCAGAAAAAAAGCCCTCAGATAATAAAGTGTTAACGTGGCACGTGATGAGGTTTTTGTTAACTGTTTGAATTACAATAGAGGATAAGATAAACTCATTCAGAAATTCGATCCATGGAAAGCCTTAGATACTATACATTCTCCAAGAATTTGTAAAATAGAGATAAAATTTAAATAAGTCGTCGTAAGAATGATCGGCCTTTAATATAGTTAATAAAAAACAAATTATTTCCCTTGGCTGATGAAAGTTTTGTTTTTTAAATCAAGATGGAATTAATTTAATATGCTTTCAGTTGGATGAAATCATGCCCATCAGTTTAAATTAATTTTTATTAGACCTGAAGCTCATTCAAGGGAAGAATGACCGTTCCTAATTACATTCAAAGTGAAGGCAGAACAACTAATACGTTTTTTATAAGAAATGGATGAAATATACTAATAAGATATTCGGGCATATTAGCTTGTTCATTATACACCTGTTTCACTTTCTTTTTACGGTTTTTTCCTTATTTAGAGCTGTTGTTAGCTTGAACATACGATAATGTGTATTTTGTACTGTTCTGAATGTAATGTAGTCATCGATAGTCAATCAACTTAATATTAAGCATTATTTATGACCACACCGAAAATAATACTAATTTCATTGATGGCGAATCTGTATTAAATTCACTAGTATCGGCGCAAGACGCCCAACGTTTTAAAAAAATCTAAAAAAGTGAATTGAAAAGAATATTTAAAATTGTTCAACTTATGAAATTAGCCTTTTCAAGTTTAGATAAAGCTTTGATTACCATTCAAATGAGTTCTGAAAATTAATCAAAATTTGTAATTACTGCGTGAATCAATTGTTATGTCCAAAAATCTGGGTAATACATACGACCGCAATAAAATTATGTAGGAAATTAGTAAGCGATGCAATCGATTGGTCATCTATTTTGCTAGCGCCAAAAATGCTTTAGTAAATGATTTTGTATTAATATCGCTTTTATTTTAAAATGTTTTTAATTTGAATTGTGATACTGATTTAACTATTATGGAAATTTCAATCGCTTCAAGAGTGTGGCGTCAGTTGTACGTTAGAAACATCCCAGTTCGAAACGTAGTTTTCTCCTTCATGTAAGTAAAACGAAAATGGAAAACTTTCCAACGGAAATCGGCCATCATTGTTATACTTTCATCAAATCCCGACATATTAAGAAATTACATTTCGCTCTGAAATTCCCTAATACCTAAAGAAGGACGTATGAGAATCTTCCCTCCGAGGGGAGGAAGTTTTTTCACTGTTGGTGCGCTACGAAGCCGAAGCCTTTAACTTTAGTTACTTCCAGTCACACCACCACAAAAAATGCGGTCACCTTCACATAACAGTGTATAGAAAGAATTTTCATTCCGATTAAATCTATTTCGATTTTCCGACCCTGATTCGAAAATTACTTGGTCGAGTACGATTCAAATCCACCTTCGAGAATTAAACTGAGCATAGCCAATAGGCTATAAAGATTGCATCTCGTTCTTCTGCCACATGTGATGTATTCCGCGAAATACTATGCCTTACAGATTACGCGGACGCATCCTGGGACGGAGTCCAGCTTCTCTCTGCGTCCACCGACTCCGATGGCGCCAAAATAGTGAGTCTCAAGTGCCAACGATACGACATCAGCAAGAGTGATATTGGTAAGGAAGTTGCTGCGCACACGGAAATATTCGCGACATCATACTTATTTGCTTGTATTTAAAAATCAATCGATCAAAAAACTGAATTTATACGAAATACGATAAAAGCTTTTGTCTTAAGAATGAAAACCTTGATCAGCCACCGATCATTAACTTCAATGCGTCATCCTAGGCAGAATTTGGCCCTAAAACGTTGGAATGATTAAGATTATCCGCGTGATAAAAATAATGCAAGTAAATTTATGATTAAGTTCTAAAATAATGGATATTTGACGCAAAAATCTTTTATTGATAATTTTATTTTGTTTCATTGATAATTTTCTAAAAAAATGCCTCATCCTACCAAATATTGAGAACGACAAGGAATATTTATTGCGGATAATTTACAACTTCTGTATTTTACTCTTAATCCGAGTGAATACTTTCCCAATAAAAGATCGAGAAATACTGGTCGAGCGATGCGTTCTCCAGAATACGTTACGTTTTTATAGTAGCCTTAAATATTTGATTTTTAAACGCCCAGCGGCAAATCAATCAAGACTTTTGATTTCATCGTTTTCACATCCGTTTTCAGCCGAATCCTTACAAGACTAAAAGATTATGGCAGATTTAATCAAATTTTGAATAACATACAAGAGGCCCTTGGCCCTTGGTTTATAAAATCAACTGGCGCATATGATTTTCTTTTCAGACGACAAAGACTACATGTTTCCCTCGATGGTCCCAATGAGCAGCGAGACGCACGGCGGAGACGACGTGGCGGTATACGCGAGAGGCCCTTGGGCCCACATTTTCAGCGGCACCTACGAGCAGAATTATATCATGCACGCCATGTGTTACGCACTGGGGATAGGTCCTGCTTCGGAATGGTCTTAAAAGAAAAAAAAATCGTCCTGTAAGAAGAAACAATCGCCGAACGATCGATCCGCGCGGATGCCGATTTCTTCTTCTTTTTTTAATTTCACTTTTCTTTGGAGGCGTTACGTAAGGTCGGGTCGGGTGTTGTTTTTCTTTTTTTTCCATTCGTCGGAATAAAGTGAACCGCGTTGGCTTCTCCTGGTCTTCGCGAGGATCTCCGGTAAGGAGTATATTGGAGTGCTTGCGGGTTTATAGACGTTTCTCAAAAGAGACACCTGGTAATGCGGACGTAATAAAATATGTAACGTTTGAAGCGCGCCGCGCGAGAATGGTGCCCTCTGGTAACGTCGATATGTCGGCGAGAGAAGATAAATGGATAGCATCTTAGGCAACTGATCAACAAGGTGCATTGCGGATTGCATTGAAAATTTATTGAACATTTGATATGAGAATAGTTTTAATAGCTCTACTACGTTTAATGCATCCGCATTTTCCGATAAAATTTTCTCCGGACTTTTATAGGAATATAAAACAATTTGAGCGGCTTGGAACATTTTGTACATATAATTAAATTCGATAAAATTACATTATAAAATATGCAACATTGTGTCAAGCATTATATATCCTGAAATTATGAAACCCTATATTACTTATATTTTTTATAAACACAAATGCAGTTGGAAAAATTATGAGACCCTACAAATGAAATTGACCTCATGTAAGAGACAAGGAATTGGTCCATCGCCAGTCAATTCTTTTAATCTCGAAGTAATGAACTTTAATGCCTAGTTAGAGAGGTCTGTTTGTGAGGCGAAATGCGGGGTTGTACTTTTCACTTCTTCGGTATATTTGGCAACTTTATTACGGGTCATAAGATCACTGCAAAATCCGTTAAGGGCTTATCAATAACTGGTGATAAATAAAATAACTCGTACTAGCATTTCAATTAATGTTGCCAAATATAATGTCAGTTGTAATTTAAAGCTCCATTAAATACTATCCAATAGTAAATGCGCTTAATATTCAACGTTTATAGTATTCAATTATAATATATTAGATTTGTCATTTTGGAATGCTCCTCATTAAGATGCCCGAGCGGCGGTATAGATCAAAAGATAATAACCGCGCGAAGTGCTATGAGAGGCACTGTTCATCAGAAATCATTTTACATCGCCAAAAGGTACTATCGTAAGAAAAAATTAAGAATAAGATACAATTCATCAAACTACTAAGATTGCATAACTCACGAAATAGCATTCTATGCCACATATTACGTAGCAATTTAGGTAAAATCTTAATGCTGTCTTATATCTCAACTGAATTCGGTACACATAATCTCACAATGAGGGCAGCTGCGTGGAATTCAGTCGCCTGAGGAAAAAAGGCATAATCGGCGGCGACGCCGCTGTAATGTTGCCCTTAGTAAAGTGTCACCTTTGTTGGTCGCCCCTCAAAATCACCTCACGCGACGGCCCTGCAGATGAAGATAGCAACACTATCGTTGTCCTTAATGACGAAATATTTTATCAGAATGGCAGAATCACACACAATTGGTGCTACTTTAGTATATATATATATATATATATACATATATATATATATATATATATATATATATATATATATATATATATAATAGTAAATAATCTGGCTTTTCAGGAAATAAAGCTGTCTGTACATTAATGGATTTTTAAGTTAGCATTTATCTGACAATAAGACTAGGTTTTTCTGTTATTTTTTAAATCAAAGGTCGGGGTGGTCTTAAATTCGCGAACAACGAAATAAAAAAATTAAAATTGTTACAGGGATTATGATTAGTCTAGCAAGGTTCAAATCACATTTGCGGTGGAAATTTTTTAGAGATTTATATAAATATAACTCCAATAATGTTTAATTTATTTGCTTATGAATGCCTTATAAAATATCTTTTTCTCTACATTAACTTCTGTAAAGAGTATAGCAGGGTAAATACCGTACTATTGTGAAAATAATTAGTAAATCTACAGCGTGACTGACGCCCAGTGGGAGAGTCGCGGGTTCGAATCCTGACAAAGGTACGGTCGTGGGCAATTGAGATTAAGTACATTAATGATAACACATGTAATTGCGAAAATCAATTTCCTGCGAAATAATATTATTAATATAAAAATATTTTCGTCGTATATATATATATAAAACAGCTTACGGAAAAGGAAAGGTAAAATGGATATATGGATGGCAACAAGGTGTTGGGATGAGGAAACCCAGTGAACACTCACCAATCGGACGACTTCAGGTTGGCGAGGCCCCGGGGATGTCGAAGCTACACACGTAAAAGAACACTAAAACACAGAAATATCACAAACGTAGAAGCTTTCGGAGTTATTCCTTCATCGGCTACAGAGAGAGATCGACATCCCCGGGGCCTCGCCAGCCTGAAGTCGTCCGATTGGTGAGTGTTCACTGGGTTTCCTCATCCCAACACCTTGTTGCCATCCACATATGTGCGTGTGTGTATGTGTGTATATATAGGGGTGCCGGTGGTGTAGTGGTTTAGTGGTTAGGACGCTGGCTGCTACTCGCCTACTGCTTGAAAAGGCAGCGGGCACGAATCATGTGCCTGTAGGATTTTTCCAAGATCGCCCGGCCCCCTATTTGTGTGATTTGCGAAGACCGCGCAAATTCAGCGTTTCGTCCTTTGGAAGGGACGTTAAATAGTGGCTCCCATGGTGCTCTTCGCAAAGAGTAGGCAAATGCCTGCACCGGGTTTCCCTCCTCCCTTCTGTGTGTCCGGTGTGAGAGGCAACGGGAAACCACCACGCCGAGGTCAACCAATCAAAGAAGTGGTAGGACCTGTCGTAAGACAGAACACGAATGAATGAATATATATATATATATAAATGCATCCACGGCGAATAACGAGGACTTACTATAAACAGTGGAAACCGGTTGATACGAAATGTGAAAGACCGTCACAAATATTTCGCATTATCCGAATTTAGTATTAAAAGTTTTGATGCTAAAGGTTTAATATTTAAAATATGGCTGTACGTAAATGCAAATACGTAAACAAAAAACTGATTTATGTCGCTGGTGAAACGTATTTTCCACGAAGTGTTAAACTAATCAATTACAGATACTTTATTTATTTGAGATTAATTTGCATAATTCATGATGCATAACTTTCTATTTCATGTCATCTGAAGGAATTTGCGTAGAATATAATTCGCGGTACCTAAAGTAATTTTCGTGTGAAACGATATTTTCCTGTTTTATTAGTTTCCCGTCAAAGGAATAATTTAACGCTAAAAATATCGTTGTGGGACATAAATTTCGTATTAACCAATATTTCGTCTTATCCGCTTTCGTGTCAAGTGGTTGCCAGTATGTATGTGTGCGTGTATAACGTAACCCTTTCATAGCCAAGAGAGATTTTCTAGATAGATCTGGACTAAATATTTCGGAACGTGAGCAAACCAACTTCAATATCCAAATAATATACAACCGAAGTCTGATTCCCTAAACATAAGAACCAATCGTCGCCGCCTCGCTTTGACGAAAAAGATTTCGCCCTCACGAAACTGTACGCCGCCGGTCACGCACGCCTGCACACGCACATAAACACGCTTTTTACACGACACAAAAACGAACAGAAAAGGAGAGAGGCACTCACTTCGTTAATGGAAGGTGACGAGAGGGTAATGCGCGCGTGGTATCATCCGGTGGCAGCGCCCTCGCAATAAGGCAATGAGACTCCGTGCAATCCTCCGGCAGCCCCGGTGAGAGCAAATGTAACCGAGCACTTGCACGAACCGACCTCTCTGGAGAACACACAACCCCTCACACAGGCACGCAGTCACTCCCGATCTCAGCTCACTCGGTGCTCTCTCGATTCGATGTTTGTTGTGAAGAGACAGTAATGCGACTAAAGGCGGTTATGGGGATGTCTTAAAGGGGAAGGGGAAAGGGAGTTGGAAGAGGAGGAGAAAGAGGGCAAAAGTCTCGTGAGAAAAAAAGGGAGGGAGAGAGAAGGAGAGGCCATTGAAAACCTTGGCCCACTCGTCGAAAAATAAGAAACGAGAAGTCTGTATATATATATAAAGAATCGCTCCATTTTTCGACCTTGACTTCTACCTCTCTCCCTCTTCAAAAGGAGGGAGTTGAGGGAATTAAAAAAAACGCATCAGAAAAAAATAGGCGTAGGAATGAAACGAAACGGGTGGAGGGGGCGGGGGAGGAGAGTTCGGATTATCCCTCCCCGCCCTCACTCTCTCTCCCTCTCTCCGGGAGAAAACGATTAAGAGACAGTTCTCCGCCTCTTCCGCGCTTAGTGTCGGAGAGAGAAAAAAGAGGACGTTAAAAATTTTTTTTTGCGGTTTCGCGGAGATCTTATTTCATCCTAATGTGCCGCCATTCTTGCCTCCCTGTTTCCTCTTACTCTTTCGAATTAGTCTTCCTTCTTCTTTCGTACGCGGTACGTGCTGACGTCTCGATAGGAGAGGGGGGAATTAAGTTCTCCCCTCTCCCTTTCTTCTTTTCTGTCTCCCTTTCTCCTTTTCTCCCTCCCTTTCTCCTTTTCTCCCTCTTCCGCCTCTCGAACCTTTTTAGCGCCTCGTCCTAGGGTAGGGAATGTGGAGGTGGACTATCGATTTTTTTATGTGCATAACTATTTTTGTCTTGTATCCCGTTATCCCGCGTGCGCACGTCCGGTGTGTGTGATTGTGTGTGTGTGTGTAGAAATTCGCGGAAGACATAAAAAATACCCCGCTGGAGAAGGAGGCGATGGCGTGATTTCGATCCTGTATATCAGGGACGGGCAAGCTTTTTTACGAGGCCGCATTAGCAGATGAAAACACTTCGGCGGGCAGCATTATGGCTCGCGTCGGAAGTTATCGGAGAGGATGCGAAGGGTCCTATTACTGAAAATCGTAATTAAAATTTTTTTAGCGAGATGGCTTCACTGTACAGTCACGCCTCGCCCGCTTTGCGCGAGCCCGTTTTAAGCGGATTCGTTATAGCGCGAAGCTAGCCCACGCCTGGGCCAGGTGTTAAAAAAAACATAGACGGAAGTCGATTGAGGCGGACTAACGATACATGGATTAGAAATTCCATTTTTACAGGCTTGTGGATTTTAGTAATATCGTCAATGGATCCCCACTTAGGGCCACGCTATGAAAGAAACCCCCACGACGGAACACCGTTTTTACCACTCAATCGACACATATTCTGGCGTTATTTTTTCTAAAAAAGGTGACTTTGCGAATGAAACTTCCTCGATGATTTATTTAGGATTTCATCCATAAATGAAATGTTGACATTTATTCCTGAATATAATGAAATTTTCAGTCTTCCATGCCATTCGAAAATTACTGATATGTTGTTGAAAAAACGTAAAGGTGCGCTTCTGGCGTCGATGGCTGGAAGACAACAAGGAGCGGTTTTTTCAGGTTAAGGGCGTATTTTCATTAATATTATTCTTTAGTTTTCGCGTCCGTGGAACTTCTTCTCATGGGCATAATGAACCCGTTTTGCACGAATTTAGCTTAGTTTTCAGGAACTCATCTGTCGCGTAAAGCGAGGTATGACTGTAGACGTTTTTCCGGCCGTAATTTTAACCACCGAATGTGAAATTATCTATTTTACATTTGACGGTTCGCCTTCATAAAGCAATCGAGGGCCGCGTAAGACGCTCTCGCGGGCCTGGTCTGGACCGCGGGCTTTCGTTTGCACACTCCTGCTACAGATGGGAAGTATCTTTAAAATAACGCTCAGCACTTAGTGGTGGTTTATGTTGCCAATTAATTCTTAGGCCAATTGTGCGATGGATTATATTTAAAAATGCCGTAAATATATTTAAAATAAAGTTTTAATCGTAATGTGGAATATTTCAATATAGCATTGTAAAATATTGAAATGGAAGATTAACGATACCACCTCGAATATCGCGGATCTAGCATTAATATACCACGTTGGTGAATAGCTCCTACCGCAATGGAAATTTCATCGTAGGTTTTATGCTCGGTAACGGGCCAAAATTCAGTTCCAACGCAGTAGATGGATTGAAGAATAAGTATCAGTATCCGAAAATGGAAAAATAAATACCAAAACTAGTGATTATTCGGAACCTTGTTATGGCTACCGGAGATACCGAAGATAAGTAACTTTTTCAATTATTGATACTGAAGTGCTTATTCTTGACTTTGTTTTCAGCCATACGGCGAGGTCGATAATTCACCGTAGATGTCGAGGTTGTTTATGCCTTCTTCAGAGAACGATACTGATTTCATTCTATAACCTTCTATACATTGCTGTATGTGCCACGATGACAAAAATACGACGAACTTAATCTATCGAGGAGACGTGATAACCTGGATACATTCAAATACCCTTCCCCCGAATACGAGGTGATGCTTTTCTTTGTATATGATATGATACCAGCGAAAGACTGCACCATCCTACAGGTTCGACCCAAGGTACCGGCGATACATCACTTGCAAATAAGTATATGCGCTAGATTACTACTACTACGTAGACTAGCAATTTATGTCACGGAAGAGATTAGAATATCGATGGAATTACTTAATTATTCTGAACACATTTTTACGAATCAATATATAGACTAGCACATGATTTCAAATTACTTCTAAAAAATTCACTGAATATCTCGAACCGCTCCTGACGCCGCTGATAGTTTGCATTGCATTGCTCAGTTAGTAACAAGATGATATTAACGTAACTTATGATGCATACTTTCAAAATAGTTATTTATTTAATATATTATATTGGCTTTAATAGCTTTAAAATCACCGCGGATGAGTTGCACTTTGTGTTCTCAAATTTCATAATTTAGCGTTATAAAATACTACAAATACATTTAAATGGACAACTAAATTGATCACGCGTATTTAGGTGGCAAAAATAATGCGTGTATGTACTAGACCAGTGTTTCTCAACCTTTATGGAGCCGCAGACCCCCTACAATGTCCCACAATTCCTGCGGATCCTCTCCCCTTGAAAATTGCGTACATTTGTCATTCGTTGTCTCGTTTTTTCATATTTAAATATTAATCAGAGCTGTGCGCTGGATCAAACAAGTTATAGATAAAAATAAACATCATGTCCTACTCAATTCGCGGACACCAAGTATCATGACAATCGGTCAATTGGTTCAAAAGTTAATATGGGGACATACAGAAAGACAGGCACAACGGCGAAACTATAATCCTATTTCCATTCTGGAAAGTATGCTTAAAAACCTATTGAAGGGCCCTTGGATATATAATAATGCGTTCTTTTGTTTAAACGCTAAAAATTGTTCGATTGATCAATGGCGGCAGCCAGTCTACTTAGTATAGTTCGGGAATGGAGATTATCTTTTCCATCGACCGGTATGCATCGATGATTAATGGTCAGGATAGTATTCGTGTGCTGCGCCTCGCTTACGAAGCTCTGGCGCCTTTATGCAATGAATCAATTCATGAGGAATGAATATTTGTCGGGAGAGAAAGTTACAGGCACGCGATCGTTAATTCACGTATTGTGGCATTGGAAAAATAAGTAAAAATATTCAAAATGAACGAATGAAACGGACGATTTGAATAATCGAATTTTGGACTCGAGACCGATGATATGTTTATTGCCCAAGTCGGATAAAATAAAAAAACAGTATTTTTAAATGATATGATGTGGAAGATCCTATGCAGATAGGCATAAGCTGTAAATTTGGGAATAATTTTGAAACAGGAAACATTATCTGTTCAGCTATGACCGGGAATCGAACCCGGGTGTTCCACATGCCAGGCGGATACTCTACCAATGGAATGGCAGATTAATTATCCCATTTTAGAATGCGGATATTTTTCCCGGCACGTGGAATACCCTGGTTCGATTCTCGGTCATAGCTGAATAGATAAGTTCGATATTTAAGGACTTATTATTGAAGACATATAAGCGTTAAATTGGAAAAGTACAATTTTTATTTTATTATTAATAATTTTAATATGAATAATATAAGGGTTAGGCTATTGGAGACATAGTTTGTCTATATGATTTTAGGCAAAAGTCAGCTTGATAATTCTCATTTTAATTAAGTTCTACACGGTTAAAATATTTAAACTTTTCATCGTCGAATTTCATAGACATAGGTAAATTTACTGCGCAGTTCTGCGTATATAAGCCATAGGGATTGGCGTAAAAGTTGATGTGCTCATCTCTATATTCATATCCTCAAGGAATAAAATATCACCCGATGAAAACAAGCAAGAATACCGCTCATCATTTGCATATTTACTCTGTATCAAGAAACAATGCATTTATGAAATGAGACTCCATTATTTTCTCATTTTGCAACAGCTTTCGTTATTTATGACTTGAGGATAATTTTTTCAATAATCAGTATATAGTTGAGTGAAATTACTAGTGCTCGTGCTTTCTAAGATAAAAACCTTTCGTGACTATCATTTTTCTTTCTTTCTTTCAATTAATCGGTCTGACTATGGAAGAGATACACATTTTATGAGAAGATAAATCTTTTGACGAATAAAACAACTAAGCTCAAAAAGAGACAAAATTTAAAACTAACGTTGATTGTTTTAATTGACACTGCCAATGAAAAAAATCTACGGAGACCTATTTTAGTTTGAGCTATAGAAAATATTAAATTTTCCGTTCAACTAAAAAACAATAAAAATATAAAAATAATGCTCGGATAGGATTTAATATTTACTCATTACGAGTTGAGAAGCTTCGGTGAGCCTTTGTCATCTCGCAATTACCCAATTCTTTATCAACACGCGGCAGGCACATTTTAGGGACTGAGCACTCGGCAAAAATGAACACAATATACCAAACGTGGAGACATTCAAGTAAATAGCGCGAAAAATGTACTTCTAAGTAAAAAATAAGGTTGTCACGTACTTGTCACGGTTAACAATTACCAGCAAGAGGTTTCACGTGGTTGCGGCGACGTCATTGTTTCTCCTCTTTAATTCTAAGAAGCCAATGCGTCTCGTATCACTGGATCTCATATCCTTGCGCCGTGATTGTTAATACTAGTAGAAGGTGCTTGAATTTCTACTCACCTTGAAAATACATTTATTTTTTCAGAGATATATTATATTATGGGAAATATTTCTTTGATTCAAATGAATTCTCTTCTGCACCAATTTTCGTTTTTTCCTTCTAGAACAATAATGGAGTAAAACAATCACTAATTTTTGCAATTTTAGGTATATTATACTTCTCCCACATTGGGTTAATAATGCCACACATTTCTGCCAAATTTTAAATTTATAGTACAATTAGAAGTGAAATAACATTTATCTAACTTTTTAAATTTAAATACTTTTTAAGGGACAAAATAACAATTTTATGGATAAATTGAAATGTTTATTCGTTTACATAGGCAAACCTTTAAATAATTTAAAAATTTCAGCTCTATCGCTTTCGGCGTAGTGTCAAAGCATCTACCAATTTGTTTAAACTTTAAGAATTTTTAACTGCAAAACAAATTAAAATATCAAAATTTCTATAACCCCTATTTCGTTTTTTTACAAAAAAAATTTCAGCTCCCTAGCACATTTGGAAATACATAAACCTTGAAAATTTGTTTAAACAATTGCGAATTTTTAGCGGCCGCATTGTTGCACTTTTTCAAGATTTTTCGTTTTTTCTAGTCGGTTTTGCACAAAATCCTACCTAAGAAAAAAATATCGAATCTCCAGCTCTTCTGGATGTGCCTAAACATTAGTATCCTCCTATATGTATGTTATATCCTCCTCCTCCTCTATAAGAAACGTCGATATATAATGATAGTGCTCAGAAACCGGTTACGGTTGTTTTAAACTACATATATTGTGAAATCGTAATCGTAATTACAATTCTTTGGGTAGGAGCGCTGGATCGATAAGTGTTCCTTTAAAGGGATTGCGAAGGCGAACGTTTTCCGTCCTTTGGGTTGTAGAATGATTAATGAGATCTTAAATAAATAATTAATGACTACTTTTTTTTGCTCAAAACGGCTTTTTTATACTACCTGTGTCGTTAAAGGAAAAAAAACCGGCAATAAAATCATACGAAAGAGCATGCCAACATGAACGAAGCGCTCCATTATATATTACTAGCTGAGATCCGCACAATTATTGCTCGGAATTTTTCGATTAATTTATGAACAAGTGATTATATGAAAATGAAATTTTATCACCACTTCTATATAGCTAATATCTTTATCTGCATGAAAATTATGATACTAAAATTTTGCTGTATGAACCACCTACTTTTATACGACAAAAATTTTAATAGCTCCGTATATCACGTCTCAAAGTCTAAGCCAAGTCTCAAAAGGTTAAACTTACACGTTAATTTTCAATCAAATTATTATTCTTCATCAGTGTAAGCTAAGTGCAAATGCACTGAAAACACCGAGGGCAACAATGCCAGTAACCTTGGAAACCTCATTTAGAAAAGTGAAAAAATCGAGAAAATTTCTACTACAATCTTAAAATTTGTGCTAATTCGAATGAGATACGGAAATAGACGATAGTAAAAGAATTTATATTCTTTTCTGCGTAAAATAGTGCAAATTCTGCGATGATATATCAATTATGAGACATTTAAAAATGTTAAAGACGAAAGGTCTACACATCGGATTCCAGCCGATTATATGTTAATCAAATGACAAAAATGGAACGCGTCTGGAACCAACGAACTTGCAAAAAATGAACACCCGTTGCACCATTAAGCGAGCCCGTGCTTTCGAACCATATCACATTTAAAGGGCCTTTGTCTTCTATTTTCACGAAAAAAGTAACCGCACCTACAAACAAACAAAAAAAACCCACACACTGAAATCTAATACATAACAAGTAGGGATGTACACGGGTTTCCCGTGGTACAGAAGTGCTTTTCGTCAAATTCGCCGTAGTATTATCGTATACTAATGTATTTGCTTGGAAATCAGAAACGTAATTTTTCCTTATATTGTGGTAGCCCTGCTTTTTATATCCGTTCTAAACATGTTCATTTCGTTTTGTCATTCTATACTCGCCATACAAACGAAATTTCTTTGAAATCGGTTCGAAGTTTGTAGTTACAGAAAAATTCTAACCTTGATATTGTGGTAGCCCTGTTTAGTCGACACGGTTGAAATATGCTGTTTTGGTTATTTATTTATATGAATATTATATACTTATATTATATTTGGTTAAAATCCCTGCGGTCAGTTCTCTAAAAATAGGCGTAAAAGTATTATTATTTTACTTTTTACTGTGGTAGCCCTGCTCTGCACTTCCGCTTTAAACATATTGATTTTATTATGGTATTTTGTACAAATCTTATTTGACAATTTAGTTAAAATCCGTTCAGTCAATTCCTTCGAAATTCATAATTACTGAAAGATTTTAGTTTATAATTGTGGCACCTCTGTTTAGTTGATTCTTGCAAACTATGCTATTATGGTTTTGTATATATATATTTAAATTATAAATATTAAATTTGGTTAAAAGTGATGTGGATATTTCAACACAAATACTTGTGAAAACAATTTTTTTAATTACTTGCATTGAGGCAGTCCTGTTCTGTAAATCTATACTAAACATATTGATTTTGATTTTTTATGTTGCATGCCTCTTTTATATAAAATTTTGTTGAAATCACTTTAGCTAATTCCTTCCAAATTCATAATTACCTAAAAGTTAAACTTTGCGATTGGGGCACCCCTGCTGAGTCGATACGGTCCAAATATACCACCTTGGTCATTAATTTATGTGAATATTATATGTACCAAGTTTGGTTGAAATCGGTTCTGCCAATTATTTCCTGATATATGTGTACGGACGAACGGACATCACGAAGGTAATAGCGTTTTTCAGCAATGACGAAAAGCACTAAAAACGACTTCGTCTTCGTCGGCGGATGGGGAAGCGGAAATGTAATGCTATTTTTAACAAACTTTCCGAGTAGCTAGAAGATTGACATTTTGTGGGAATGTTTTATTCTTAAATTAAAAGCCATTTACGAAAAAAGTTTTCCAAAATCGGCCCGGGTTAGATTCCTGAGAGTGATTTCCATTCCCCATAAGATAACATGGAGAAATCGATATTTCAACCTGCAAGCTTATTTTCTTTTGCTTATTAAAATTCACATATTTTACCTTCGATCTCCGGACTAGATCTGCATTAAAGAAAAATAACAATAATTTATTAATATTATCGTCTTTTGACACCTTCGACTCGAAATCTCTAGAATTTAACGTTTAAATATCATATTTTGATAAAATTGAGCGTTTTTAAGGAGAAGTCGCCTTGCCAACCGATTGCATTGTTCAACTCGAAATCCTATTACTCTCACATATGCCCCCGTTCCCTCCGGACCTCCATGGACTCTCCCGGCCCAATTCATAGGTATAAGAGATATCTCAGAATTAGTTTTTACTTTCTCCATATATGTAGTATAGGGGAAAGTATTGTTTTTATGAACATGAAAAAATGCGCAAAAGTTGAAATGATTGTGTTACCATATGGCGTTGCCCGGGCATCGCCGGGTACTTTCAGCTAGTATTATATAAAATTAGTGTATTGCCCATAATATGACGGATCAATAATAATATTCCCTCCCTCCCTCTCGCCGTCCCTCTCTCCTTCCATCTGTCTCCCTCCCTTCCTCTCTCCCTCCCTTCCTCTCTCCGTCCCTTCCACTCTTCCTCTCTGTTTCCCTCCCTTCCTCTCTCTCCCTCCCTCTCTCTCTGCCTCTCTTCACTCCCACCTCCCCCATGACTCATTCCCTCCTGTCACAAGCCATAGCTCTCCCTCTTTTTCTCCGTCTCCCTCTTTATCTCTTTCCTCCCGTCCTTTTCTAACTCTATACCTCCCTTACTCTCTATGTAGTACCTCTCTCTTTCTCTACATCTATATAGTCGTTTAGATAAGTAAAAGAATCCAAACTAAATCCCAGGCCCATTAGGAATACGTATTTTCGCGAATGATGATGATTATTTAATGCAATATATGCACCCGTATATATTACACGCATGCGGGTTGAAACAACAATTGATTCTCGAAGTTTAACAATGATGTGGTCGGGAAGGCAACATCCCGTTTAAAAGCCGATATTTTCACAAAATATGTGATTTAAATGTTTAATATGAGAGATTTCGAACGGTAGGCGGAAAAAGTTGGATAGAATAAGAAACTTCATTAATTTTCCTAAAACAGTTTAAATTCAAAGATCGTATGTCAATTTTTTCTAATTTTAATTTCCAAAAGAATAAAAGCCTGCACTTTAAAAAGTCGATTTTTACGTGTTATCTTACGGGAAACGGAAATCGCCCCCCTGGAGGGGGTCTTTTTTCGTATTTTTTGTAATTTAATTATCATATACGAATCAAACATTCAAGCGAAATTTCAACCTTCCACCTAATCGGGAAGTTCGTTAAAAACGTGTTAAAATTGCCATTGATGACGTCAACGTTATACACAAACCCCGCCATTTAGGCTTTTATTATAATAATGCTCACGGTTCGCTGAAGAATATAAATCTTCCTTGTTTGTTGACGAACGGTTATTGGCATCTGTTCCTTGGAAGGCGTCATACATTTTGTTGCCGTAACTATAAAATAAATAAGCAAAATAACTGAACCACAGCCGTTTTAACTCCCCGACAGGGCCTCCCATTCCTTTAAGAAACTAGGCAGAATTCTATCCCGAGCTTAAAGGTTCCGATATTGGTAGATACTATGTAGAGCACTGAAAAAACTCGACAAAATTTCAATACTTGGAACCTTTCATAAATACATAATCAACTACAAAAGAATTTAAGATTTTAATTTAGGATGTAAAGGGATATTAAAGTATAAAGTCTTCATGCTTAGAAAGAATCAAAAGCATTCTCAAGAAAATTTGAAAAAAGTGCGCGTTTGAGTAAAAATTTAATACGCATATTCTTATTTAAACGCCATGTTTTTACGCTTTCTAATGGTTTTTACGATAACTCTATGCAGCTTGATTTTGTTGACACCACGGACAAAGAAGTTAATTGTTCCCTCTTAAATAATTAGAAATGTTTGCAACGGCATGTTAAATTTATTCATTTAAATGTTTAAAGCGCCTCCAATTTAAAATAACAAGACAAATTATTTAAAAAACAAAAATCCATTTTAGATTAATTATTTGTCGTAACCTGTAATCTAAAAGGAAACGGCAATTTTTAAAGCAGTCTTGGTTTGCATTTCGGCGAAATATCGTTGACAAATATTTATCGTGCCATTTATTTTAAAAGCCAAGTTTATAAGCTAGCACTTCTTCCGTTTGCGTTCCTTTAATATATTGTTTTTTTAGACATTTTCGTTTTTGTGACGCATATGAATTATAATAAATATTTTCTCCCATATAATGGAATTTCTGGGCTGGTTCATATTGTTTCATCTATAGGCACTTGATTACTAAAAATTTAATAACATGAAATTATATTTAGATATCTTATATATCCGTACATTTGTACGGATGAGATCAAAACTAGAATAGGAAAAGCAAAAGCGGCTTTCAGGAGAAAGAAACAACTACTTACAGGGAATATAAGGGAAGATATCCGCAAGAAGTTGATAAAATGCTACGTATGGAGTATAGCATTGTATGGGGCAGAAACATGGACGCTAAGGAAAAATGACATCAAATACTTGGAAAGCTTTGAAATGTGGACTTGGAGGAGAATGCTGAAGATAAAATGGACAGATAAGATGAAAAACGATGAAGTGCTACGAAGAATAGGAGAGAAGCGAATGATTATACAGACTATCAGAAAGAGGAAGGCTAACTGGGTTGGACATTACCTGAGGAGAGAGAGTATGATTAAAGACGTGTTAGAAGGAAAACTAGATGGGAAAAGGGAAAGAGGTAGGAAAAGGTTTCAGCTGATAGACGATTTGAAAGGGAAAGAGAGTTATCAAGATATAAAGAGGACAGCGGAAAATAGGAGTATATGGAGAACCAGGTTTAACCATGAATAATCACGGACCTGTCTACGGACAGACTACCTATGATGATGATCTTATATATACGTATAAATGAGAAAAAATAAGAAATACTCTTTTTAAAGAGCGCGTTTTAGCCTTTATTGCTTCCTCAACGTTGATTTTGCTTATTTAGTGATATTTTAAAGCGGAATTGCTTATTGCGTGTTTTTACGCGAGCACGCGAAAATAGTCTAATTGCGCTTTTGGTACCCTTTGGCTTCCTTCGCGAAATGTAGGCTACGCGGACTTTTCCCTATCTGCGCGAATGCTCCTATCGTTTCCATGGGGACGGGTGTGAGCGAGGCGAATACTTCTCATCTCTAAGGCGAGACATAGTTGCGAAACCGGTGTCGTCGGCTCATGAGAGGAAAGTGAGGCTGAGGGCTCAGCCGTTTGTGACAGTAATTAATGGCATATTAATTCCAATCTTAAGCAAATTAATCAAGAACACGAAAAAGAATGCACCTTTAATTTGATTACGATAACCCAGATTACTTAGATTTCAGTACACTACAGCGTTATCAGGGGATCTATAATTAAAAGTACATTCCCCACAAGATAAAGCATGTACGTTAAAAAGCGTTTAAAATATGAGTATTTTTGTGCGGTAATAAAGCAAAAAAAAGGTCATTTGAATGGGATCTTGAAGCCGTAATTCGCCCATTCATTATTCTGCGTAGTTGGCGCAATATCGCGATCCACGTCCTTGACCTTTTCGTCCCGCAGTTTTGTCCAAGTTACCGTGACGCTTCGTAATGTATAGTGTTTATTCGATTACCTCAGGCCTCCCGAATGAGACGCGCACCCCGTGTTTTCGAAATTGCCGAACGAAAAATGAAAGAATGAATTTTCCTTTTGATGAGATCCGTTAAAATGTATTTCGTTCCTAACATTTATCTTTCTTTAATGATTATTCTTTTTGAAATTATTCGTTATGTAGACGACGTAGCATCCGCCACGCGATGCGAATTAATTTCTCGAAATGGAAATATAAGTTTTGATTTGAAATAACACACATTGACTTTTCAAGAACAAGCACTTGATTAGAATCTATTTTCGGTGAATTACCGCTGCAGACGGCTGCTTGGTAGCCGTAATGTGTCCCTGTTTTTTTATAACCTTGTTGTGTCTAATGGAGATCTCTGAGACAAGTATTTTTTTATGCGCTTGTTTTTGAGTTTTTTTCAGCCGAAAGACGAGCTCGATAATTTGCTGTTGAATTACTCCAGTTTTTGGAAAGAAATTTTTGAGAAGAAAAAGAAGCGTAGGATACTCGAGTGAACACGATATTTAGTGCAGCGGGCATGCTGTACGGGATACAAGTTTTCGTAGTTTAATCAAAAGTTTAAATAATGTAAAACTAATACGAATAATAAGATTTTTGTCTATTAGACGTGTGTATACGCACCCACGCACAATCAAGAGCACAGTCAAACGCACATTTACACACTCACTCAGACACACAATAGGATTTAGAAAAATTGTTCCTTTAAAAGTCAGTAGCGATACCGGTTACATATATGCTTGCAGATGAATACAAAGTTTTGAACTTTGAACCTCTTAAATTACCTCCGATGTAATTGAAAGTATTATGCTTTTTATTATAATAAGTAACTTTCGTTTTTCGTACCAAAACTAAACCGTCATATATGCCTGGAATTTGAAAAACTTTTAAATATTTTTTTGTCATTTTACTACTTATGAATAGTGCCATTTTTTATGCAAGTAATTTTCGGTGTTTTGCGAGATGAGAAGAATGGTCAAAGCCAAGTGTCTTTGCGTGAGCAAAGAGAGTTTCCTAAATGAGGGTCGACAAATTATTTTAAACTTTGCTTAACGATAGCAATGGGGAAATATAAACATTACGCGATTTCGAAGTGAAAAGAGAAAATTTTTGAGATTCTTTTCCGTTGCGGGGTGTAGCATTTCACGACGCCTAAGAGTTAAATTTAGAGAAATATGAAAATTAAGGCAGGATGGTAGGAATGACGTGGTTTTAGGCGGGCCATAGTTTCCGAAGCTTCTCCTTTTCTTTACGCATTCCTTTTAATCTTTTTGTATGATTGATTCGCACTCGTTGTTCTTTTTGACCATCGGAATAAAATAAATTCCCAAAAAAACTGTCTGCATGATGAAAAACTATCGATAGAACTTAGATTACGAGAGAACAGTATTTCTTCCCTCAAATAACTTAAAATTAACCTTTAAATAGGCGCGTGCGCACACAAAAGTAGGTGCCCGGGGTCTATATGACCAATGGTATATTTTTCTGTTAATCATCATGACGTTCAATAAAAAGGCACGTAAAAAATACTTGTCTCAGGAATCTCCAATAGGCACAACAAGGTTATAAAAAACCAGATGCTCATTTCTAAAAGAATCTATTTTCGGTGAATTACCACTGAAGAAGGCTGCTTTGTTGTGCCTATTGGAGATACCCGAGACAAATATTTTTTAAGTGCTTGTTCTCGAATTTTCTCAGCCATAAGACGAGCTCGATAATTCCTTGTTGAAAATTCATCATAATGCTGCTTATTCTATATATTTCATGAAGCAGAGATATCCAATACAGTGGAACTTCCATAAGACGAACTTCAAGGGAAACAAAAAATTATTCGAGTTAAAGAAAATTATATTTGTGGAAAAACGTTTTTCCCGTAGGGATTTTGCCCGGTAAAATTAATTCACTTCGAGTTATGGAAAATTCGAGTTATAGACGTTCGAGTTATTGAAGTTCCACTATATACTACTACAACGTATGTGAGCAAACAATTATCACTGAAAAAATAGCAACAAATTAAATAAAACTGTCTATGGCCTTAATAGTCCATCAAATATCTAGTGAGGTCATATAGACCACCCACGCGCCTACTAATCGGGTTAATCGGAAACAATTGCTAAAATGTAAATCATCGGACTGGACTATTCAAAATGAAACGAAAAGAAATCACAAGACCAGAAAGCTTTTCTCTTTAAGATTTGTCACACTCCCGGTAAGAAACGATATACACTTTCACACTCTGCCTACTACATTGAGAACTGCTCTCGTTTCATTTTTTTCCGCAAAAATCTCCCCGGGTCACACTTTTTAACGCCACAGCTTCGCTCGTTTCGCACGGTAGCTCGTTGGGATTACTTGAAGAACTAGAATAGGGAGTTGGCATCTTTCTGCTCCACTTCCCCTTCTTTGCTCTCTCCCTTTCTCTCTCCATGTCCAATTTTCCCTCTTTCCATCGTTTCTCCGTCTCTTTCTCTCCCTCTTCTTTGCGTGGTAGTTTTCCTCAACCAAGTTGTATTTTCGCAATGCTCGGTTTTTGTTATTTTGTTGTAATTTAATACAGATATGAAGCCACACGCGAGGTTGGATGAAAGAGAGGCCAAATTGGACGCAATCTATCCCGTAAAAAGTCCAATCAATCAGTTCACCTGTCTCGCTCTTTTCTGTGACTTTCCCTCCCATTCTTTTCTCTTTTCTGTCTTTTTATTTCGCGCCATTCTCTTTCTTTTCTCGCCCCTTCCATCGTTTCTCCTGATTTCCTGCTAGCAGCGTGAGCGAAGGGGATGAGCGGGGAAGCACCTGGCGAGTTTATGTACGCAGTGCTTCCCCCAGGCAATGGAAAAAGGCACCGAGGACACGCCAGTTCTTCTCGCAATCCGCAAGGGGGAAAATCGTGACGCAGGTCGACGCAGGGTAGAACAAAAAATGGAAACGATTTCGCGAGCGAGAAATAGAAAGTCGACGCGGTCGATGCACCCGTTCGAGTTTGACTTATTTTTTAATTTGCGTTTTATTTTCCCTGGAGGAAAATAATCACAAATACCGAGGGAACGATTGCGTTTTTTTTTAATGTTTACGAGGGATTAAGGCCATGCGTATGGCGTTCGGTGAAGCGCGCGGTGGCGAGGGTGGAGGGAATTTCGATTTAAAAAACTCTCGCCTGGCAAGCTCCTTTAAAAAAAATCTCCCTACCGTAAAAATACGGAATCGAACGGGATAATCGATTGTTTTTTTTTCGAGGGAGAGAAGTCAAAACGCTCGTGTGATTCCTTATACTTTTCTCGGGTAAAATTAATGGCCGCTACTCTTTTGATCGGTTTATTTTCAAACGCCATCGAAAAATTGTAAAACGAAAAAAATATTCCCCCGAAATATTTGACGCATTTTTATAGGTGATTACCTAAAACAGCAGTTGTTGTAACAGGAAAAGGCTTTATAGTTTTCGACAAAACTTACGTTCGATAAATTATTGAATTGCTCGTAAGCACACAAGTGAATTTATTCTCATTTAAACAGTACGAAGAATCTTGCAACAACAGAATCTTTTACCTAAAACTGCTAACTTGATGAAGAAAACAATTTGTCAAAAACCTCCGTCTTAGTTTTTTCAGAAAAAGTTTAGAGCTGCTAGATTTCTTGCCCAGATTTTCGAACTCGTTATTCGATTTCTTTGATAATTGCCACGAAATATTTATAACAAGCCGAAAAAAGAACCAATGAACGTCCCTCTTTTTCTTATAGCAACCTCTCCAGATCTTAAATGTTGAACTTAGAAATAAAACTCTCAGAACCTCATTCTTTTGGTAGCTCAAATGTCATTTCAACGCCCAGTTTATCGGAACCAGCAAACAAATGATATAAGCAGAGTTCAGGCTAATTTTAATAAACAGTAAACAAAGCTTTGGTTGCACAAACTAGAACTCTACCCAGGAGGAATCGCTGGCATTATCGCTCTTCGGCGCAACCTTCCGTGATTCCGCATCGAGACTCGGATTTTTCGATTATTATTCCTATTCGATACGTTTCAAACGACGGCCTTACTTATTTTATTTGACAATTATATAGAAAAATATCCAAATATTGCCTATTACAATGGATGAAACAACAAGGATAACAAAAGAATAACGACAAAAAATAGCAACGTAACAACATAACATGTGAGAGTAAGAGGCAAGTCTAATTAGAGGTTATTGTAGAACGGTATTACGATTCATTCGAGGGCATCTTACACACGCGGCGAAAATTTTCTGGAGCGACCATCCTTTCGAGGCATTCCTAGGCATCTCGGAGCGTTTTTAACGGAGAATCTTAAATAAATAGACAGCTCCCCCCTTCCGGAGGCTGCGCCGGAGCGAGAACGCCTGTGAGCGCAAAGCGAATAGACGACGGAGGCAGAACAGCTTACTTCGATTGTGGGAGAGCATCCCCCTTGGGGGAGCTTGGCAACGCTGTTTTTCGAACGATCTTCTTCCTCCATGGTCGCCCGGTGCCTCCAAGGAAACGATCTTCATCCTCTCTTCACATCGTCCTCTCCGTCTTCCCTTCATCTCTTTCATTTCGTCTCCAGATTTGCAACGGGATGGAGATAAAACATCTTTTTATAAGAGATATGAGGAAAAGGACGTCCTCGTTCTCCTCAAGCACGTACTAAAAGATTATCCTTTTACGAGCGATGTAAAAAAAAGCAACATTTTCAATCAATTCGTTCCCCGTACGCGAGCGACGCAATAAATAACGTTCGCCGGGTATTTATCGAAGATTGATGCGGTTATTATCGTATGATTCCGAAAAAAAGAGACCCTGTGATATGTGACGTAAGAGAAAGTGGTCAGTTCGGAAGGTTCTTAAATAAAAGATGTCGTGATAAGGGGCGACGGTGATCCCATTCGAGACCGGAGTAACACACTGGGGGAGACGATTATTTTTTAGCGAAAATGTTTTTTTAATAGATTTTTTGAAATACCGAGCGATGATGAGCAGAAAATTATAATGCTCGAAAGTTTTAGTATGATAAAAAAATTCTGCTTGTGTAGTTCGACTATATTTTTTCAGATATAACGGCGACATAATTTTATCCTCTGGGAAAGTTTAATGCATCTGTGACAACTCAATAGCTTCATTTTTTTGCACTTGATTTTTTTACCATCGCTCTGGAGTAAACCATACTCTTTTCCTCTCAAAATAAATATAGGTATCCTTGTTGGCACTTCTTATGTAATGAACACCTCGCTTAAGAAGATCGTTATATCCTTCTCTCTGATCAAAATTACATAATCTATATTAAAAGCAAACTCACCTTAATGACGTTGAAAGTTGGCAAGCTTGGTAAATATTTTCCGAACAATTGTCTTCCGATAGTACCCATTGAACAAGTTTATTGAACAATATTTTTTCAATATATCATCTTTTTTGACCGAAAAACAAACTTATAGGAAAACCGATAACAAACAGGTTCGCTACTTTAAGTAGACCCTTTCGCTGCTAGTCAACATAACTTTTTCTCTCAATGCCAATAAACACATCAATACTTGGCGGGAGAGCAATTCAATGTAGACCAACACCTTGATTCATTTCGCGAGACGAAATTGTTATCAACGCGTAAACGGCTGCACGATTTTCATTCGTTTTTTTTTGCGGGGGCTCGTAGAATAAAACTTAAAAAACGCGAGCGGCTTACTCATTAAGGGGCCCCGAAGGAAAAGTTGTTTAGTGGCGGTCTTCGTGATGCGACGTTTTTGGCCCCGTTCCATAGCGGGGCGAAATTACGACCTTCCCTTCAATGGAAGCCTTAAGATTCCTTTCCTGGAAAAACTAATATAGAGAAGCGGACACGGAGGGTAAAGATGGAGAAGAATCAGGCCGCGTGGACGTTTTTACTCCTTCGCTTAACCGTTTAAAGGTCGAAAAGGACTTGAACGAACTCGGGGCATTCTTGTCCAAAAGGAGATAGCGACATGCCAACGAAGGCGAGATACGGTTCTTTTTAGAGCTTTCGCCTTTTAGAAAGAGGGAGAGAGCGGAGAAAGTAGATTGCTCGAAGAAGAAATAGACTACTTCGTAAGGGAGTGCGATGGACACCTCCCTTCGAACCACTTTTACCAGCCCAATCATTTTTCTGTTTATTTATATGTGTTTACATCGAGGAGACGTTAGAATACACCGGTGTAGACCGGTGAATTCGAACACCATTTCATAGACATATTTTGCTACGAGGTGCAAGATCACAAGTTAGACGCGAAAAAAATGTAGTCGTAATAATCAATTCATCTGAATGAAAAATCTAATTGACAAGTGTGGGAAAAATTGCAGAGCGAATTCCATAAGGCGCTTTTCCCCTTGTTTTGGGATTATGGCGCCACCATAAGATTATACCTTTGGCCAAGATCGAAGACCTCGTAATATATTCTATAGATTCCCTTTAAAAACATTACACAATTTCTATGTAATAATATGCTTCCCATTTAAAAGCAGTGGACTCGTTGCTATTGGCAGTTGATATTTTCTACTGTAAAAAAAAAATTATCCCACTTTTTAGTGCTTTTCGTCATTGCTGAAAAGCCATATTATCTTCGTGATGCCCGTCCGTACACATATATCAGGGAAGAATTGGCTGAACCGATTTCAACCAAATTTGGTACATATAATATTCACATAAATTAATGACCAAATTGATATATTTGGACGGGATCGACTCAGCAGGGGCACCAAAATTACAAAGTTAAACTCTTAGGTAACTATGAATTTGGTAGAAATTGGCTAAACCGTTTTCAATGAGATTTTGTAGGAAGGAAGCGTGTAACATAAAAAAAACAAAATCAAGATTTTTAATATAGATATAGAAAGCAGGGCTGTCACAATACAAGAAATAAAAAAACATTCATTTTACACGTATTTGTGTTGATATGTCTGCATCAATTAGAACAAAATTATAATATTTATAATGTACACACACATAGAAAACCATAATAGCATATTTAAACTGAATCAGCTAAACAGGGGTGCCAGAAATACAAATTAAATTCTTTCACTAATTATGGAGTTGGAAGGAATTGGCTGAACAGATTTCAATTAAATTTTGTATATAAGATTTATACAACATACCATAATGAAATCAAGATGTTTAAAGCTGAGCTAAAGAGCAGGGCTGCCACAGTAAAAAATAAAATAATATTTCTTTTACACGTAATTCTAGAGAACTGACGGCATGGCTTTTAACCAAATATGATGTATATAATCTTTATATAAATAAATAACAAAATTATTATATTTAAAACCGGGTCGACTAAATAGGGCCATCACAATATCAAAGTTAGAATTTGACTATAACTATTAATTTCGAAGGTATTGGCTGAACGGATTTCAAAGAAATTTCGTTTGTAGGGAGAGTATAGAATGAAAAAACGAAATGAACATGTTTAAAACGGATCTAAAAAGCAGAGTTTCCACAATATAAGGAAAAATAAATTTCTGATTTCAAAGCAAATATATTAGTATACGATTATAGTACGGCAAATTTGACGAAAAGCATTTGTGTAGTACAACGGGAAACACGCGTACATCCCTACTTGTTTTAGATTAAAAAGCAATTGTTCGCTCTCATTTGACACGGATTTGAATTCTGTTTTAAAAATTTATAAACCATAGTATTTAAGCTATAGCACAGTTTATGTCCCAAGCTCCTACCTTGATTTTTACCTAATTTAATAAACGGCGCAATATACATTGCACAAACTTTCTCACATACGTGTATACGTTTGGTCTCAGTGCACTCTTTGCCCCGAAATTAACTCTGTGTGCTTGGAAATTTGCTGGCTTGATGTTCATCACTTTTTGATCAGGATTTGCCTTAAACACTCTTCTAGCAGTTTTCCCTACTGCCATAGTTTAGCGTATATTTTAATGCCACTGGACGATATGTAGTAATTTCTTTGGGACATATGGCTTAGTATTATTTGTGACATTAGGCTGTACGATTGGATGGATTTTAATTAAAATCCTTAAAGCCATTTTTGAGTAAATCGAATTTTGTTTCAAAATATCCAAGAATAAAGTACCATTCATTGATGTGCAATATCATTTATCTCATCATAATGTCATTTATGAATGATATTATCCATAAATATGAGATATCATTCGATTTAGTAAAACCGTAAGGCTGTAGTAAGAGTTTGAATGGATCGCGGTGGAAGCGTGACGTCATAGGGCTTAGGTAAGGTAGCTTAGCGTACATTTTAATGTCACTGGACACCATATAGTGATTTAAAGAGATATATGGCTTAGGTAGTATTATTTGTGACATCAGGCTCCACAATTGGATTGATTTTAATCAAATTCTCTGGAGCCTTTTTTGAGTAAATCAAAATTTTCTAAACATCGCCAAGAATAAACTACCCTTTATTTTTATGCAAGATCATTTTTATCAAACAGGGGCCTGACAAAGTTATATTGCATAAGTATGAGATATCATTCGATTTTATGCACGCGTTTGGGCCCTAGAACAGCGAACAGACAGACAGACGGCATGGCGAAAACAACTTTTATGGACTTAGGGACACCTAAAACGTGTATTTCCATTAAAATCTTGAAGGCGAATTTTTTCACGATTACAATACTTGATCAATATACTACGTAGGTGTATGAGAAAGTAAAAATTTAAATTAATAATGCCCTGCACCGATTATATGCTTTCCTTATGGGGGAGTAGAAATGAAACTAAGGGGTCGAGAAAAGACATCTATCACTCCTCTGCAGCTGCTTCTATATCCTCAAAATTTATATCATGTTTAGCCTTTTTGTAGACTGCCTTATCCTGAAAATTTGGCTTCACCAAGTTGGAGGATCCAAGAGATATTGCCCGAAGAGACGGATGTATAATAAGAAGCGAGCGATGATTACAAGACCAGGAGCGTGCAGATTTTTTTTAATCCGCGCTCGTAGTTACGAATAGCTTCTCGAACGCTATTCCGCCGGAACGTAAACCTGTGACTTGCAGAATACGAATAGAATGACAAATATCAATAATGAGGTCAGGCCCAACCCTGTGGAAATTACTCATCATGAAAAAAAGAACTTAGTTAATGTGTGGAAGTAACTAAGTTCTTTTTTTTCAGAATGACAAATGTTTCCGTTGAATATTTTTGTGTGTGCGCTTGTCACAGCGTGTTTGTCAGTTAACGGAAACCTCGGTATCATTACGCGCTCCGTTTCCTTTAAAGTATAATTTCCCGTACATGCGCCGCAGTTCTATTAACCCGTTTTCTGCTATCTACAAAGTCAGAAACGACGGTGAATTTGACTTCGAATCGTTTAACTTTATTTATCGGCTTATGCTTATCAGGCGAGTGGCCTAGTAAACGCGTTTAAGTCAAAATCCGTTTCTCATTTTACCGTGCGAGTGACCTCGCTGCGGTTCTCTAGGTGACAGATAAAAGAACGTTTTCCGGAAATTGGATCATCTTATTTATGCCGGGTAAACACGTATGCTCAGATATGACTGCTAGGCTAACTGACATAGGGACGCAACATCTCTGGGTTTGAAATAAAAGCGACTAATCTTCACGTTATAGTACTATGGTGCCCTGCGTGGAAGTTTTTGCAGACATGTTTCGGGAGGAAAACATCGAAAGTTTAGCAAACTATGACGGAAAAAGAAGGCATGGAAAAAAGTGCATCTTTAAATTTGCACTAAATAAAAAATTATAGGGGAGGCTCGGGTGTACCCCAAATGTTATGACACATTCCGCCTTTCGTCAAGATGAAATAATCCACATGTTTATTACATTCCAACCAGCCAACGTCATATTGACCAAAAAATCCTTCAAACAGCTGTGGCTATCGGAGAAGCATAATATTATGAAAATTTTTCAATGAGCCATGTTGAAACCTAGGGTTCCGTTGAAAGATCAATGAAGAATTACTCGTGTAAAACTCGATTAAAACTATGAAAAATTCCGACACTAAATATAATGGGTTGCAATTTTCGAATCGAAAAATGTTTAAATCAGCTTAAGTGTTAAAAATATCCATTGCAGAAACATGAGTGTCTTTCCTTCTCTCACGAAATTTATTCCTCGACACAAAAATACCTCATGAACATCTTACTAAGTTTTAGTTGAAATTTAAAGCAAAAAGGACGTGATTAAGGTGTTGAAGCCAATTCAAAATGGATGAATATACTAATGAAATAAACAAAATACTAGGAGCACAGCATATACATAGTGCAATTTTAATAAGAAATTTTACTGTATAATTGAGAATAATAATATCATATAGCAGAAATTTCATATATATTTTGGTGTATAGCGTGTCCGTTGAAGAAATTTAGTAATACTTAATTCATTCATAATGTTTCGTTGGTTAATATGATATTGCTTTAGCGATAATAATAAGGAGATCATCAACTGTTTTTATATCAGACTGGAAAATCCCGCGCAGAAGTTGTTTCGAAGACTTAGTTTGCATTCCCGTCGCTCTCGCTTTTTAGCGCTGCTTTCCACGCAGCAAATTATACGTGACATTTCGCCTCGTTTCTATCTCCTCGGCTTCCCGCATTTATTTCAAGAGAACTAAAACTAGTAACTCTTGAATAATTCAAGAGTCAGGTAGGTTTAGCATACAGAATCCGAAACACCGCCAAACTGTTGTGCATTAGCATATACAGTATATGCAAGGATCTCTCTATCGGAAGGAAACTTTAAATGAAACTACTCGAATACGTTTGAAATGAATCGTTATTTAATGATTAGACATTACCGTATTGATGAAAAAAAATTCATATCGAAAGTTGGATATACTTAACGCAATTTATGAAGGATTAAAACTAATAGCCCAGTAAAAGCATTTATATTATTCTTTACAATTTATACCTATTCCAATAAATTATAAATTTTAAAATTCTTTTACGAGAGTATATATTCCGTTTATATCACTTCAGTATATAAATTATGATATAGTTACACGATAAAATCTTGTCCCAACTAAGATTTTTGCAAGGTTATAGAAAAATATGTAAATATTAGATAAATATCGAAGAGTTCTATGCAATTTATACATTATATTTAACAGTTTTGCTAGCCTAATGAGCTTTAAAAATGAGAATGAGAGATAAAACAGCTGTATTACTAATTCGATGGTCCAAAACACAAACATCTGTCTTCAATTCACCATGGCCGAGTTTTTCAAACTGCGTTCCGCGGAACCCAAGAGTTTCGCGATACCTTAATGAGGAGAGGCATTGGATTGAATGTGTTTCTAGGGAAATTCTGAAGTCTTTTCCGAGTCTCATTGGTTTCATATTGACAAATAATGTTTTCCTCGATTAAAGTGCTAAAAACTCGTGATTCAACACTTGTCTGACCTGCGTACGACAGTTAGGTATATATGAATCATCATTAACAGAAAATTATTATTATTTGATATTTTAACAGATTTCACTCTAGAACCTAAGTTTGATAAAGTGGAAATTACAAACATTTCTGGATTGGGTTTAACAAATGAAGGAATTGGCTCGATGCAGCTGATGATCAGCGCTTGCAGTTAACAACAATAGCTCGAGATATCGAACTTCCGTCCAAGGAAAAGCAAACAAGTGCGTCACTGAAATTGTTTTTGATAAAAATTAAAATCCTCCTAAAAATATGGGCTAAATGTTTGTATTTCATAGATTTTTAAACCGTGAAATGCTTTTGTGAATTTAAATAACCTTACTCTGGAAAATACATAAAATATGTAAATAAAAATTACAGTGAGTAAAAATTTTATTTTATTGCCATCCTCTTGGTTAGGGTTCCGGGAGAAAAAAATAATAAATTTAACTGTTCCATTGCTTCAAAAGGTTTGGGAAACTCTGCACTAGAGAATTATCGATTCCAATTTTTTATGCTCATTGCTTAAAACTTTTTGGCTCAATCTTCAATAGTCGATATAATTTCAAGTTCGACAAAATATATAACTTAATTAAAAATCAGATTTAGGTTGCTCTGATTCGAATAATTACAGTATGAATGTGAAAAACTAAACTACAAATCAGTAATTCAATTTCGAAATAGTAGCAAAGTATCGATTCGAGCTTAGCTCAACCAAATATTCGTAGGGTAAAATTATGAAATATGATAAAAATAGATAATGAACTTCTAAATTTCGTTTCACTTTCGAACCAACTTCTGAATACGAATGATTTAGAAAAAAGTTTCCAAAATAGCAAATCTTCAATGTAGACGCGAAAATATATTATTAATCTAACGTTTCAAAATCTAATTCCAGGAGACTACTTTCTCCAGAGCGAGCACGAGAATCCAAATGGCTTTTTTACACCAGACGATTTCCGGTACTGTGAGTCAACTAGCAGAAATTCAATGACAAGAGCAATGGCAAAACAACCAGGGGGTGGTAATAAAACTAGCTTCCATTCTCGCCAGGATAAGCCTCCCTCCCATTTCCATAGCTCCGCTTGGTTACACACATCAGTAGGGAAGTGACCGCAATGGCTGCCACCCCATTGCACCCTTAAAGAACCCATCCCCAGTCTTCCCTACTTCCACCAAGAATCCTCACCATCTCAGGAACTCGAGCGCGAAAGGGGGGCGGTGTCGAGGATGCATGGACACTCCCTCTCCGCCGTTTCATTACTCACCCCATCCCCTTCCCCCTCTGGCCAATCCCTGCCCACATGGAAAAGTACTACAACAATCTCGCCAAGACGGAAGTTCCCGTCGGGAGTTTCTTGCACCCGCCGCTAGGGCGTCGTCCGGCAGCACCGTCGCGGGAGGGAAGCAATGCATGTTGATTAGTTCCCCTAGGAGGACGTTAATTCGTTTTTCCTCCCAGGAGTTGCAAGGCTATATACCGATTTCTTCGAGGCGGAGATGAAAAGAGTGTGCGAGGAGTCGGGGGGGGGGGGGGAGGGGGAGGAAGGGGAAATTAGGAGGAGGTAGAGTGGGAGGAAATAAGGGATGGAAGGGAGCGAATAATTGGATCCATTCACTTCCCCTATCCTCTCCGCGTTGTTGACTCTGTCGCTCACAACTCTCCTTTCTTTCTCAGTTTTTTTTGTTTCCATCTTTAAACTACTCGGACAATTTTTCTGCCGATTTGCTAATTTCCTTCCTCCCTATTTCCTCAGCATCTTTTTTCTGTCAGCTATTCTTCCCCACCCTTCCTCCCTCTTTCTCTCATATCCAACTCTCGTTATTACCCTCTCGATTTCTCTTACACTTTTCATGTACATATTATCATCCTTCTCTCTCTTTCAAAAACATTCCTTGTATTTGCCTCAATTCTTCCTCTCCAAATAAATAGCATTCTCTTTCTCTCTCTACTGTATGTGCCTCGCGTAGTTTAGCGTGCCTTTCTCATCCCTCGAGCCGTTATCTGCTAAAATCCCTGATATTAATCGAAAAGGAGAAACCGTTGACGGTAAACGAAATTTTTTAAAGAATCGCTTACGGAGTCAAATCAGATAAGAGCAAAAATAGCCCAGGAATTACTGCTTAGACGTGCGCAATCTAACGAAGGGAATTAACTGCATTGTTTATCAGGACATTTCGAATACCTCGTATATATTTGTAGAGTTAACTATGACATCATTTGGAAGATCGCAAACAATTGGATATTTATCTGATTTGACTAATGTATAAAAAAGATAAATACAATCATCATGCCAATAAACTCGTAAATTTAAAAGAAAATTGCACAAGAAATATGCATCGATTCGACTGGGAGGACCATAGTTCGATTTCACTGGCTAATTCATTCATACTCACAAATAAAAGTGTATATTACCCAAGTTAAGACTTTATTTTTCCTCATTCTAAGAAAATGCTACATGGGAGAACTCCTTTCAAGCCTAGAATATCTCACGCTAGGATAGACCCATCTTGGAGTGGCACGGTCGTGTTATTCATCGCAGTACTTTTAACTTTCCGGAAGAATTGGCTCCATTCGCTCCAAAGAACATGCCATTTTGTCGACTACGTGCAGAAGAACTTGAAGATCCCGGTGCGACGCCTCTTCCTTCCTCTAAAACTACCAGCTCTCTTATCTGATTTTCCATCATCTTATATCAGAGATCTCTCGCAAAAGGGGATGAAGGACAAACAAGACAAACATGGTAAGGGAAGTGTGAGGAACTGTTACAACGTTAAAATTTTATTGGCTTCCATGTCGACTCCTATATCCGATGGGGGACGGAGGAACGGTTTAGGGCCGGAGCAGTAAACGAAGAATAGAATGGCGAGGGGGAATGGAATCATGGCAAATCTATATAAACCGAGTTCTATTTCCTTTAGTATGCTCTATTAGAAGATTTTAAAAAATGTCCTCATTCTTCCTCGATATGTTATAAACCTAATTTAGTCTTTAATCAGATACCAATAGAATGAATAAAATAATAAATGACGGAGTGCTTGTGTACGTTATCATAGACAGGTCGGCAACCGAGTTAACAAGAAGATCCCCCTTTTTTACCAGTTCAGTATAAATGTCAACATTAGAAGAGCTGTTTAGGAGAATACGGCGGCACTTGATAAACAAATAAGATGCCCTTGCTAAAGCAGAGGTGGAAGAACGTTTTCTTAAAAATGTTTAGGGTTCTGGTTTGCCTCCTTTGAGGAGAAGACAACACCGTTGGGATGTACGTAGATCCTAACTAGTCTTTCCAATCCGTGAAAACTTCACTCTAGCTTCACTACATACGATAGCATTTAAAAATTTTGAATTTTCCGAATTTGAAGCTATCTAGCATAAAATATATGAACTACCGGGAAAATTTATAGATTGATTAGGTATCTAATTCAAAAAGAATTTTCCAAATACCTCTTAACACAAAACAGTTTATTGCCCACAGACTGATCACATTAGCACGTTTTTTCTTTTGATAAAACTTGTTAAAAATACCAGTTTAAAAAATCGTGAACCATCTAATGAGAAAACCTGATCTTTTGGTAATTTAGATCGTGAGAGAATATGCCGTTCCAAACACTTTTATCCGGGAGTAAGATTGGTTAAGAGAATTAAGTCTTTAACCCGTAACCAAAGGCGGTCTCTCAGACCACACGAAAATTTCAATCGTCTCATTTAGGGTTCGTGAATCATCTCCGCCTTTGAGATTTTGTTTACCTTTGTATACTTCAGGTGGCTTTGTTTACTGTACGGCAGTTGCCTTCTAGCATCGGACCTGTGCGTACTATGGCGTATTTAGTTTCGTTGCCTGTCTGAGAGACCGCATGCCTGTGTTCGCGTAATTTTTTCGGAAGTTATTTTTCACGGTTTCGGAAATTTCTGAAGATATGTCGCAGTTAAACCGTCCTCGACCGTCGCACGTCCGGAAAAGAACACAAAAACTGCCTTCCAATGTTTTATTTGTAGCAGCTCAATATGTTTGAAATGTTTAGTACTTGCCTGAGGAGCATGTGCTGAAGTGACGAAGTTTAGGGTCCTCTTTTCTAATAAGTTTTTAAAAAATTCTTTTATATTCCTGTGTTTAAACAACCACTCTGCAAAAGACTAAAGCAAATACTAAAGTTTCTGTATGAAATTTAAAAAAGTAACCTATCAAAAATTAGAGCCTTAGTTTTTGTGTTAAAAATTTTCATATTTACTAAGGAGATATTGCATACTAAGAGTTCACATCTTTGCGTTTGTTTACCAAGATCTTATTTTAAATATAAACATAAGAAAACTATATAAAATGTTGTTTATTCTCACATAATTATTTTTTTTGGCGTGGGGCCTGAGAGGCCGCATGCCTGTGTTTGCGCGTCAATTTCTGATGCCTGTGGTTACGGGTTAAAGAGCCGCATGTTTCTCACTCCACTCATAGACGTCGCTGCATCATGAACACATAGTTTTATACTTTTTGTGGAGACGGAGAAAATGTCGCAGAGACCGGGAAAATGTAAATTGTAGAAAATCGATAGATTATCAAGGCTACTGATATACGATATGATTTTGTATTTATTGTATCTATTCAATGTGTCTATTGCTAAATCTATATACGAGTTGCATGTGGAAGTTAGAATACTTTAGGATTGGCATGTTAAATCACGACCAATCTGCATTTAAAAAAGTTAGAAATCCAAAAAATAAATTAAAATCATTAATTTTTAATAATGATTACATATTTGGAGACCCGGGACCACAAAAGCGTTGATTTTTTCGAAAGTGATTTAATTATTATGAAGTGCTTTCCAGATTACCTTTTTTCCTGGTTCATTTAAGGATCAAATCAGAAATTTAATAATAGAAGTGTGTCTCTAGTACTACAAGGAAACACTTGAAGATATAATATGGATAGCTTACGACAGATTCCAACTGGTTATTTCTTGTTTTGCATGTCAGATAATAAAAATAAAGCAATCCAGTTTTAAAGATTAAATAAACATAATGAAACATATGAGTAAATTCCACCGAGTTGAGCCTGACCTCATTACTGATATATGAAATAAACAATTTTTATGCGTTCTTTGCACGAAGTGCACGAGGTGAACGCATAGAGTGGTCTTTTCCGTCCGTCCGTATGTTAAAACTCGGAAACCGCTGGACGGATTATGATGATATTTGGTATTGGGAAGTTTTGCTAAAATTGGTCGACCGATTTCAATTTTGGTCAAAATCGGACAACAATGATGACCTCTTTATATGAAGACTTACAATGTTCCTTTGTTTCAACTCGGGAACCGCTTTATGTATTTTGATGAAATTTGGTATAGGGGAGTTTTGCTAAAATCGGTCGACCAATTCCAATTTTGGTTAAAATAGGATAACAATTACGACCACTTTACATAAAGACCTACATGTAGTTTACAATGTACGTTTCATCTCGGGAACCGCTTGATGTATTTTGATGAAATTTAGTAATAGGAAGTTTTTCTAAAATGGATTGACCGATTCCAATTTTGGTTAAATAGGAAAATAATTACGATTACTTTACACGAAGACCTACATGTATTTTACAACATACCTCGCTTGCTTCTCGTTAAATTCTCATCTGAGCGAAAAATATTGAGAACATTGTGAAATCTCAAAGAACGCATTTGGAAACTCTGTATACTCCGACATGGAGTACACCTTTCCAATCTTGTAATTTCATGCGATAGAAGGCATCTACTTATTCAATAGTTCCACTTAAAGGTGAGGGCTGGAATTATCACAGGCGCTAGGCTCCCATTTAATAAGGCGCCATTCCGCTTGAATAAGCGACTGGATATTTTTGATTATTAACTTGAATGATTGATACATTTAGGGCTAAGTAACCGTTAAGGCCGTTTAATTACGAGGACTTCAGCTGTTCAATTGTTAGACATCACCAAAACAGAATAATACGACAAAGATTGAGAAAGATATGCAGTAGTTAGTCACAATCACGCGAGTTAACGGCGCATGTAAATTCTAATTAATTGTCCTGGACACACCTCGCTGCAGTAAAGTCCTACGTATCCATTGAAACAAACGACCAGGTTGTTTCCTTATTACGGCTTAACCAGGGATTTACGTCAAAGTGACGCGGCAGCAATTGCTTCCGAGAGATTTTGCTGTCCCGACATCATTCGCCACTTGCAACACCGACTCAGATGTGAATATTTGCTGCTTCTTCTTGTTGTCATCCGATAAATAATTACGCACAAGTGGTGACGCGGAGACTCCTACGATCTGCTCTGGGGAGTCAAGAGAAAACAAACGCGTCCTCGGGTAGGGTTGCCGAAAGCGATTAATTAGCCGGGGTCCTTCACTCACGAAGTTTTGAGAGGGAGAGGGATTTTCGCCGGTTTTAGTGATGCTCATGCTGTATTAAAGGCCACCGTTTGGCGAGAAGAGGAAAACGTGCTCTTCTGACGCTCCTTCTGTAAGAATGGTCATTGCACGTGCCGTAATGATCTTCAGTATCAAGAGCAAAGCGTCACAGACCCATAATCTTTTCTCGACGAAGAGCTTTGGTGAACTTCAAAGAAAACATAGTTCTTTTCCAAATGTAACTTACGAGTATTAAGAAGAAGGAAAGGTTAACTCCATAAATGGAATAAACAGATATTTCAAAGGCGTTTTTGTGGGAAATTCGTGTAAAACGGTACCGAAAGATTGGGCGGTTCTTGAATTTTTATCTCCAAAACTATGAGTCGTAATTATGTGGCCCTGCGGATTTTTTTGTGGCAAATGCTGTCCTTTATCAGAAAAAAGTTTTCAATCAATACTTCACAGATCATGTAAGAGCTTGGGAAAGAAAAATATGGATTTTTAATTGTTGTTTACCGATAGAATCGTCCTAGCGGATTATGCAAGCAAAATATGTGATGTTATGCTTGAGCCCACAAAATTTTCTGACAGTGAACGAAAACATGCCTAACGACCATTAACTACCTTATATGTCAGTAGATTTCGCAGGTTTGTCACGGTTTTCACACCTCCCTTCTTGTGTGGGTGTTTTCCTTGGGTAATACCTTAAATTATCCTTAGTTTTCTCCACAAAAAATTCCACATCTCTTTTCATTTCCGATAATGCTAATGCATTGAATTTATGTAGCATTTTATTTTATGCAATTATCATATTTCATTTTATTCTTAGTTACTTTCTTCTTGTTTGTAATTGACAATGGGTTAGACGGAAAAAGAGTCTGCCTTGTCTCAAACTCGCTCAAATATAGACGATTATATGTCAATATATATTTTGCAGACATTTACCGTAATCTGGCATTCAAAATACATAATTTGGCATCTCCGTTATTTGTAGACATTTATTACTGGCGTGTCTCTGAGCGACGTGTTCGACAAATACTATGAAATGGAGAATTTTTGCCGCGTAATTTGACTTGTGAGGTTGTGCTGAAATCATATGATTTATAATAATAATTCATGCAATGAATATGCCTCCCTTTGCATCCGATTAGGGAACATTCTTACACAACATTGAATATTATTATTACTGTAGTATTTTGTAATCTTGCAATAAATGTATGTAGTATGTAGCTGTCGTTGTGCTTCACTATAAAAATCATTCAAAAGTGGGAGTGAAGAGGGATGGGGATAAATTTGTAGCTAACCTTATCAGTTTCGAATTCATATTTAGTAATAAGGGAAATACAACGGAATGTTATCGTTTTGTAATAAAATGTTCGAAGATTTAAATTATGTGGCAAGGGTAAAGGAGAAACGGGTGCACGTTGGCGACGATACCAGTCTTCTCGACCTTCAATTAACAAGTAGAGTGATTGATCCGAAGTAATATGTGAGGAGTGGCGGTAGGCGACAACGTAGTTTTCAAATGTCATTTAGGATTGGAGAAACTTATTCTTTCCAGTAAGGTATAGGTAAACAGTTAACGTTTCCATGGTAACGTGAAATATTTGGGAATCTTGCACTATTTTATAACAACCGCTGAAACGGTTTAATTAAAAACTTGTTAAGGCCGTTCTTTTGACAGAGTCTGTGTTACAACGCCAATGCCGAAATCATAATTTGCAAAATCAATGCAAACAATGCCTTATATGAAATACTACGGGAATATTTATCATAAATTCGGCGCTCTCCAAATCCTCTTAGTTTAGAAATATTAGGATCTTTTTTAAGTAAACAAAGCCTAACTACGAAGTCTATGAAAGTAGCTCGTAAGGTTCCGCTTGCCTATAATAGTTTCCAGGAAAACCCTCAAACTCTTTTTGAGAATATTCCAAGCAAACTCCACAGCAGAATCTAATAACCCATTACTTTCTTGCATTCTAGAATGAATGCGTTGAAAACGATATCTCGAGGTATGGACCTTCGTGCGCTTAGATGAAAGCAACATCCTTATTAAACTTCTCCGTATGAAAACTACACAAAGTGGATGCTTTAGTCTGTATCGTGAGGCCGATCCTTTTATAGCAAGCGAAAAGCTATTCGCGAGTTTCAAAGAGGTTGCAGCTCTCGTCTCTTGGGAAATGAGAGGTTTTTTCATTGAGCTGGAGAAGTTTTCTATTTAAAGCATCTTGGCCCATTAAACGGAGTCTTTTGTCTTCGAGTTTTCCCTTCCAAAACTTATGCGAGTCAGAATTCTTTTTATTTTTGGCTTATTAAAAAGGTATTTTTTCAACGGACCTTTCCTGGGAGTTAAGAGTTTCTTTAAAAAACATCCGTTATTTCACTCGTGTCAACTGGGTGCAAGTCTTTAAAAGGAAAAAGCTAAGCACTTTTTTAAATCTTAAATTTTTTAAAACAGCAAAACAAATGAGCCATATGAGTCAATAGGCTTCAGTATTTTGGTGGAAATAAAAATATATTGTCAGGTATTTATAAATACTGGGACCCCCGCTGTAACGAGATTCCTTATAACGTATATCTCGGAATACACGAATACTTTGAGGACCTGAAATTTTTTATTATATTTATTCTTTTCCGAGTATTTTGAGCCTTTCTCGCATTTTTGGCGCACGATTAAGGAATAAATGTTCCGCGAATGAAAACCTTCCACCGGGCAGTACGTCATCCTACAGGAATTTCGATTAAATAAAATTTAATTGAAATAATTTACTTCTTAATAGTTTTAACCAGCGACGTATTTTAGCACCCGGGGCAAACTACCAAATATGCGCCTCCTCCATAAAAAAATTCTCTACTACCTATTTTTTTAACATATGGATTTTTGGTAAACAATAAATAAAAATAAACTATAAAATATATAATTTCTCACTATAAATGTAGATTATTTAAATACATAATTATAATTATAATTACATACACACATAATTTAAATACAGAAAATATAAATATTTTAATATTAAAGAGTTATTCTACGTGCTTTTAATGCAAGAAACTCATCAATAACATCATAGAAATTTATAATTTCTGTTATGTGTAATGTCTGGAACAAGTATAGCAGTGAAATCACTCTTGTCCTTGTGCCATGCAACCTCGCACAACTAACTATTAACAATTTTTGCGCCCCTTCTTTAGTTGCACCCGGGGCAGATGCCCCGCTTGCCCCGCCCTAGTTACGGCACTGGTTTCAACGCTCGCGTTTTGGGAATTTCTAATTGAAACGTAATCAAAATTATCACAAAATTTAATCATGATTTTTATATGGCATTGGAAATGCCACAAAAATTATTTAAAATACAATAGTTCGATCAAACAAGTTTCCTCACCTACGAATCCTAGTTTATAATGTTTGCAGTGCCCCTTTTGTGACCCCATTTCGCGATACGGACACCGAGGTCGGCGTTATAGCGAAACCCTTATACAGTATTCTTGAAATAAAATACCGTACAAAATAATGGCGATTCCTTTATCACTTGGCATGCTGGAATTGAATACCCGAAGTGTGTGTTTTTAGCGCGTTTCATTTTATGAACGTGCTCATGTTTTTGCTTTGTCTGTCTGTCCGTCTGTGCAATCAGTTAAATTAAAATAAAAAGTAAACGGTAAGAAATAGAAGTCTGAAAATTGCATGTGTTCTATGATGCAATTTATTACGCTGCCAAACAAATGTTTTGAAAAATTGGCGAAGGCAGGGAGTGCCTTAGAAACATTCAAATTAATATTTGAGCAAATGGTTATAGATAGTAAGTTAAATCTTTCAGTATTTGCTTGGCATAATGCCATCTATAACACTGCAGAAGAAATGTTTTCGAAAAATGGTGCCTTCAAATATTTTGAATTAAGATTCTGAGCAAATGGTTATGGATAGAAAGTTAAAAATTTAATTTAATTATTGAATAACTTCATGTCATATAATTATATTACTAAATTTATAAAAAAACATTTAAGTCTACAATTATAAATAAACCTCAATGTTTCGTTAGCAAATGAAGCTCCAATTTTTAATTTATGGTTCGAAATTTTATGTGATGAAATTTGTACCTAATCAATATAACAAATGTCTACCGCTAACGTTCAGGTCGACGAAGGGCCAACTCTGCTCACTGGACCTAGAATTACGGTCACTTACATGCCCTCTAAAGAGAGTAGGTGTTCTACAAGTACGGGAATTTTAACTTAAAAGCTTCTAGTGGATCCTAAAAAGTTACACCTGTTCGTTGAAAGCACGAAGAGATATTACTCCTTACCCGGTCAAGAGATGGAGGTCAACATCTGGTGGGGATTCGATTAAGAAAACGGACACGCTTCCGATCACCTACGAGGTAAAAATTCCACCCGGAGTTTTAAAATTGAGTAATTTTATTGACGGGAAGACTAATCAGATATCTTGTAGTCGGATTATCTTCCTGTAACTCTGTAGTAATTTCAATTTCACATTGGACACCGCTCGCATCTGGATTCGATCAATTTTGCATTTCGGAAATTATGTATCATCTATTCTTCGATAAAAACTATTAATCGAAATTTTTATCGGCTTGTCAATGAAAAACGAGGTATGAATTACTACGTTAATCCATTGCAACATTATATTATCGTTGTTGTATCATTATTATAGCTGAACAACCACTGATAATAGCTGCTTTGTAGCCGAAATGCGCAAATGATTTCACCAACCTCTTGATAGATCTTGGAGAGACAATGTGTCAACAGATACCATGGAATTTATAAAATGGACTGCACCTTAAATAAATATACCAAACTAATGTAAAAAGCTATTTACTACCTAAGATCCACACCAAGAAACTTAGAAAAGTTTCTTTTATTTAAAAGTGAGTGCTAGAGTTTCCACGGCAAGAACTCCACACTTAAAATTGAATTAAAATTCGGAATATTCTTCAGTTTGAACAAACATCAGCGAGCCATTTTACGCCAAGTCCCCACGAAAAACGTTCCTTTTTTAATTTTATCCATTATCCACAGGCAAAATTTCCAGGAATCTCCTTTTGTTTCAATAAAGAAAAACAATCGGAATCGTTACTCCCGTAAATTATTTGCTCGAGAGTGCGATAAGAACAGTTTCCAAGTCCCAAAAATAACCCCACTTCTATCCACTCCTCATTTATTTAAAGCTTCTTGCGCAACTCGTAAAATCTGCAGGGAAGACAAACATACATCCATCCACTTCAGAAATCTACGTAACGGTTCCTTTACCTCCACTCGTTGTGATCAACTTTTTTCTCTGTCTCTCTTTCCCGAAGCTCTTTGTTTATTTATGCCGCATCGCTAAATAAAGCTGCAAATATTAG